>JAKSZT010054176.1:77963-158269 GCA_026826555.1 Tolypeutes matacus
TTGCAAATGTTTGTATGTATTGTGAGAATTTTGATTTTTACCCATAATAAAAAAAAAAGGAAAAAAAAAAAAAAAAGCAACAGAGAGAAAAAAACACAAAAGTTGGTCCTTGAAAAGATAAAAAAAAATTAACAAAACTTTAGAATGATGGAGAAAAAAGAAAGAGTAGACAAAAAACTAAAATCAGAAATGAAAAGGGGAACATTTCTACCCAACCTAAGAAATTATAAAAGAATATGAGAATATTAAGCACACCTGAGTTTTAGTTTACTAAAGGCTGCCAAGGCAATATACCAAAAATGGGCTGCCTTTTACAATGGGGATTTATTAACTTATAAGCTTACAGTTCTGAGGCCATGAATATGTCCATATTAAGACATCAACAGGAGATGCTTTCTCCCTGAGCTGCAGCTGTGGGTGATCAGGCATATAATGGCATCTGCCAGTCTCAGCCTTCTCCAAGCAGGCTCTGTTGCCTTCAGCTTCTGGGTGCTCCTTCTGTGGCTTTCTGTCTTCTGGGTTCTATTGATTTCAGCTTCTTGCTCTTGTTGCTTTCTTTCTCAACCTCTGTGGGTTCCTCTCTGAAATCCTTGGTCTTTTCGCTCTGTCTCTGAAGCTTGCTTTCTCAACTTCTGGGGGTTTCTATCTATGTCTCTGCATGTTTCTCCTGTTTATAAAGGACACCAGTAAGAGAATTAAGATCCACCCTGGACTACATCTTATTGAAGTAATATAATTAAATGATCCTTATATGAGCCTAATCAAAAGGTCCCACCTACAACATATTTAAACCCACAGGAATGGATTAATTTAAGAGCATAATTTTCTGGGGTCCAAAAAAGCCTCAAACTACCACAAGCAGTATGCAAACAAATTAGATAACTTAAAGGGAATGGACAAAATCCTAGAAAAACACAAACTATATACAATGACTCAAGAATAAAGACAATATCACAACAAATGAATAATGGGTAATGAGATTGAATCAGAAATGGAAACCATTCCAACAAAGAAAAACACTGGATCAGATGGCTTCAAAGGTGAATTTTGTAAACCATTCTGAGAAGAATTAACAACATGCTCAATCTCTTCCAAAAAATTGAAGAGGAGGTAACAATCCCTAATTCATTATCTGAGGCCAATATTACCTTCATACTAAAGCCCAATAAAGATACCACATGAAAAGAAAATTATATATCAATATCTCTTATGAATATAGATGTGAATTACTCAACAACATGCTAGAAAACTGAAACCAATAGCACATTAAAAAATTATACAACACAATCAAGAGGGATTTGTCTCAGGTATGTGAAGGTGGTTCAACACAAGAAAATAATTAAGGTAATACACCACCATAACAGAATGAAGGAAATAAATCTATGTTATCATCTCAATTGATGCAGAAAAGGCACTTGACAAAATCCAGCACCTCTTTTTTGTTTTATAATATTTTTTTAAAGTATTTTTTAAAAGACACTTAGATCACATAAATGTTACACAAAAAATATAGGGATTCCCATATGCCCCACTCCCCACACTGCCCACACCCTCCCACATTAACATCCTTCATTAGTATGGCACATTTATTGCAATTGAAAAATGCATCCTGGGGCTTTGTCATTAAGCATTGACCATAGTTCACAGTGTAGTCTATACTCTCTCCCACACAGTTCTGAATGTTATACCAGCACTTCTTCTTGGTAAAGGACTTAAATTCTAGGGATATAAAGAACCTTCCTCAACATGATGAAGGGCATATAAGAAAAACCCACAGATAATATCCTACTTAATGGGGAAAGAACTGGAAGCTTTCCCTCTGATATCAGGAACAAGACAAGGACACCCATACTCACCACAGTTATTCAAAAATGGTACTGGAAATTCTAATCAGAGCATTTAGGCAAGAATAAGAAATAAAAAGGCATGCAAATTGGAAAGGAAGAAGTAAAAATGTCCCTATTTGCAGATGACATTGTCACATGTACAGAAAATCCTGAAAACCCCACAAGAAAGCTCCTAGAGCTAATAAATGAATTCCACAAAGTGGTAGGGTTTAAGATCAATAAGATAAAACTATAGTGTTTCTCTAGACTAGTAATGAACAATCAGAAGAACAGATCAAGAAAAATTTCCATTTATAATAGCAAATAAAATAATAATAAAATGTCTAGGAATATATCTAACCAAGATTTAAGGGATTTTTTACACAGAAAACTACAAACATTACTAAAAGAACCTAAATAAATGGAAAGATAATCCATGTTCATGAATTAGAAGACTAATTATTCCTAAAATGTCAATTCTACACTTAGTGATATACAGATTCAATGCAATCCCAATGAAAATCCCAACAGCCTTCATTTCAGAATGTGGGAGGTGGGCAACATGGGAATCCCAGTGGGTTCCGTGTAATATTTTGGGTATCTAAGCACCTCTTAAAATATATTTATATATATACATAAATAAGATTTTTGTAAGCAAATGCACATATATGTATATATATTTATATATCATTTTGCAAATGTTGATATGTATTTTGAAAATTTTGGTTTTTACCCACAATAAAATAAATAAATAAATAAAAACAGAAATGTAAAAGACAATTATCAAATTTATATTGAAGTGTAAGGGGTCCAAAATAGCCAAAGTCATTTTGATAAAAAAAAGAAACAAGAGTTGGAGGACTCATTCTTCCTAATCTTAAAATTTTTTATAAAGCCATACTAATCAAAATAGCATGATATTGAAACAATGGCAGATATATAGACCAATGTAATCAAATTGAGAGATCACAAATCAACCCTTATATTTATGGTCAACAGATAGTTGACAAGGGGGTGTAGACCACAAAATTGGGAAAGAATATTTTCTTCAATAATTGGTCTGGAACAACTGGATCTCCATATGCAAAAGAATGAAGGTGGACCCCTACCTCACAACATATACAAAAATAAACTCAAAATGCATCAAGGAGCTAAATATAAAAGCCAGAAATATAAAATTCCTAAAAGAAAATGTAGAGAACAATCCTTAGGACACTGTGTCAGGCAATGGTTTCTTGGACTTGACACCCAAAGAACAAGCAACAAAAGATAAAAAAGATAAATGGGACTTCAACAAAATTTTAAAATTTGGTGATGTTATCAACTTGGTAACAAGGTATTGGCAAAATTGTTCCTCAGAAACCATTATTAAAATGAAAAAAGAAGAGGGGCAAAATGTTTGCAGAGCAGGGTGATCCAAGAGTCATTTCATCCTACATTGCAGTTAGTAATCAGCCAGAGCTATCAAAATCACCTATTTGGTAGGCCCAGGAGACCAGAAAATCATCCTCCAACATCCTTGGAAGAACAGAAGGAGGAGACTGCCCATCTGTAGTGAAAATTCATGAGTAGAGCACTCCACACCATGGAAGCTGATACCCACCCCCCACTGGCAGGGCAAGAGGCCTCTGGACCTATTCTCTGGCTGCAGTTGGAAACTCCATTTCCCAAAAGTGGGAGAGAAAGAGATGGTCGGGCACTGACTTCAGTTACCGATTAATAAATTCACCTGGGTAAAGTCCAGACCCAAGTACAGCTAAACTTTGGATCTGTCCAAGTTGGAAAGAAGCTGGTAGACTCCATTTTAACTCTGCCTCTGGCATGAGGGGGAGCAGGGTAGAATGAAAATCACAGTGACAGTAGAGACCAGCTTTTTTCCACCCAGGTCAGATTGCTGCCCCATCCTGAGTTTCAGCCCTGCCTCCAGCAGGTAGGAAGCTAGGGGGAGATGCACCAGTCTTTCCAAACAACTGTAATTGCTTTTGAGCAGCATGGACTAGATTTTTGGACACACCTGTGGCTACATCCCTGACCCCAGTAGGACAAGGGGGAGCAGGTGCTTTTTGCCTGCATAGACTAGATTGTTTGGCAGCCCTGTGGCTCCATCCCTGCTTTTGACAGTGCAGAAAGTGGAACTGTTTCCTCACCCTCTCAGGGAAACTGCATACATTTTCAGCCCACATAGACCAGATTGTTGTGCACATGTGTGGCTCCATCCCTACCCCTGATAGGGCAGAAAGAAGGATAATGCTCACTCAGCCTCTCCTGGCAACTGCAGTTGCTTTTGGTCTGCACAGACTAGATTTTTGGGGACACCTGTGGGTTATATCCCTGCCCTGATAGGACAGGAGGGAGGGAAGTACTTCCTCAACCTCTCTGGGATACTGCAGATGCTTTTGGCCTGCATGGACAACATTGTTGCCCACATCTATGGCTCCATCCCTGCCCTTGAAAGGGCAGGAAAAGAGGCAGTGCTCTTTCAGTCTCTGTGGTCGACTGCAGTTGCATCTGGCCCATGCAGACCAGAATGTTGGGCACAATTGGGGTCCAATCCCCAACCCTGACAAGGCAGGAAGGGGAGGTGGTGCTTTGGCATCCTTTTGGAACAACTGCAGTAGCCTTTGGCCTGGATTTTTGACTTTTATCCACACCTGTGGTTCCATACCCACTCCTGACAGGGAAGGAAGATGGGAGGATCTTTGACAGCCTCTCTTGGCAACTTTAGTTGCTTTTGGCTAGCAAGGACTAGCTTATTGCAGATACCTGTGGCTCCATCCCTGCCCATGGCAGGAGAGGAGAAGGACTGGTCTTGTCAGTCTATATGAGCAACTGCTGTCAGTTTTACTCCACATGACATAGTTAACTGCCCACATCTGTTGTCCCATTCCTGCAACAGACAAGGAAAGAAGATGCATGAAGCTTCATCAGACTCTCCAGGCAACTACAAACAGTCTTACCTGAATGGCTTGGATTACATCATATGGCTGTGGCTCTGCCCTTCACCTGGCATGGGAGAAAGGTGGGAGAACCTTCATCAGTTCCTGGGACAATGCAGGCAGCTTCAGCCTCCACAGTTTACAGTACCAATCACATCCTCAGCTTCTACTCCACAAAAAGTAAGGTAGAAAGGGCAAGAAAAAGATGAAAAAGAGCTGAAAATTTCATATGAGCTAAAAACAAACCATTATACAGTTCCAAAATAAGTTGAAACAAGTGTCATAGAGGGGCTATTGCACAAAGCCAATCAAATAGAAATCACTAGACTAAAGAGAGGAACTAGCCCAGAATAAATACATAAAGAAAATCAGATGCTGAGACACCAACAAAAAATTAAAAGCCATACCATGAAATAAGATATGGCTCAGTCAAAAGAAAAAACTAAACCTCCAGATGACATAAAGGAGTTGAGACAACTAATCACATATGTTCAAACAAATCTCCTTAATAAATTCAATGAGATGGGTAAAGAGATTAAGGATATTAAGAAGAAAATGGTTGAGCACAAAGAAGAAATTGAAACCAGACATAGAAAAACTAGGAGATATTCTGGAATGGAAAGGAAAAGTTAATCAAATTTAAAATACACTGGAGATAAATAACAGCAGGTCATAAGAGGCAGAAGAAAGGATAGGTGAGCTTGAAGACATGGCCTCTAAAAGCAAACACACAAAAGGATAGATAAATAAAAGAATGGAAAAACCGAACAGTATCTGAGGGAAATAAATGAAAGCAAGTGATGTGCAAACATACATGTCATGGGTGTCTCAGAAGAAGAAGAGAAAGGAAAGGGGGCAGAAGGAATATTTGTGGAAATAATGATAGAAAATTTCCCAATATTATTGAAGGACATAGATATCAGTGTCCAAGAAGAGCAATGTAATCCCATCTGAATAAATCCAAATTGACCTATACTGAGACCCATACTAATCAGAATGTCAAATGACAAAGATAAAGACAGAATTCTGAAAGCAGACAAGGAAGTGATTCATCACATTCAATGATGCCCAGTAAGATTAAGTACTGATCTCTCATCAGAAACCATGGAGGCAAGAAGGCAGTCACATGATATATTTAAGATACTGGAAGAGAAAAACTGCCAGCCATAAATCTTATAGTCTTTCAAAAATAAGGAAGGATTTAGAATAGTCACAGAAAAACAAGAGATGGGTCTTGCAGGAAACACTAAAAGGAGTGCTACAGTCTGAGAAAATAAGACAGGAGAAAGAGTTTTGGAAGAATCCTAGAAATGAAGATTATATCAGTCAAAGTAACTAAAAGTGTAAAAAGAGTGTTGAAAATAAGATATGACAGATAAAACCCAAAGATCAAAATCGGTGAAGTAAGAACTGCCTTTACAGTAATAACATTGAGTAGTAGTATATTAAACTCACCAATCAAAAGAAACAGACTGGCAGAATGCATTAGAAAATAGGAGCCAACTATATGCTGTCTACAAGTGACTCACCTTAGACCCAAGGATACAAATAGATTGAAAGTGAGATGCTGGAAAAAAATATTCCATTCATCCAGCAACAAAAAAAATAAAAAAAAAAGCTGGAATAGCTATACCTACATTGGATGAAATAGACTTTAAAAGCAAAGCTATAATTAGAGATAAGGAAGGATATTACATATTAATAAAAGAGGCAATTCTGAGGAAGCAAAAATAATAAAAAATACACATTCACCTAACCAGGGTGCCCCAAATTACATGAGGCAAACAAATACAAAACTGAAGGGAGGAATAGATGACTCTACAATAATACCTGTAGACTTCAATACAATACTCTTATCATTGGATAGAACAACTGAGAAGAGGGTCAAAAAAGAAACAGAGAGCTTGAATATTATGATAAACAAACTAAACCTAATAGAAATATATCAAACATTGCACCCCAAAACAGCAGGATACACATTATTCTCAAGTGTTCATGGATCTTTCTCCAGAATAGACCACATGTTGAGTCACAAAAGAGATCTTAATAAATTTGAAAACATCAAAATTATACAAAGCAATAACTCTGATCATAATGGAATAAAGCTAGAAGTCAACAACAGGCAGAAAATGGAAAATTCACAAATATAAGAAGATGATTCAATAACGTGATGATTCCAACACGTTATTGAATCATCAGTGGGTCAAAGAAGAAATTGCAAGGGAAATCAGTAAATATCTTCAGATGAATGAAAATGAGGATACAACATATGAAAACCTATGGGATCCAGCAAAGGCAGTGCTGAGAGGGAATATTTACAGCCCTCAATGTTTACATTAAAAAGAAGAGAGAGCTAGAATCAAAGACCTAACTACACAGCTGGAGGAACTAGAAAAAGAATAACAAATTATCCCCAAGGCAAACAGAAGGAATGAATTAACAAAGATCAGATAAGAAATAAATGAAATTGAGAACAAATAAACAATAGAGATAATAAAACCAAAAGTTGGTTCCTCAACAATATCAATAAAATTGACAAACCCTTAGCTAGTTGGATGGAGAAAAAAAGAAGATGCAAATAAATAAAATCATAAATGAAAATGGGGACGTTACTTCTGACCCCACAGAAATAAAATAGATCATAAGAGGATACTATGAACAACTGTATGTCAATAAACTAGACAATGTAGATATAATGGACAAATTCCTAGGAACATACAAACAACCTACACTTACCCTAGAAGAAATAGAAGACTGCAACAAACCAATCATAAGTAGAGAGATTGAAACAGTCATCACAAACCTCCACTAAATGCAAAGCCCTGGACCTGATGGATTCACAGATGAATTCAACAAAGCATTCAAACAAGATTAAATATCAATCTTACTCAAACTCTTCAAAAATTTGAACAGGAATGAATGCTACCAAATTCATTCTATGAACCCAACACCACCCTAATACCAAAGCCACATAAAGAAATTACAAAAGAAGAAAGTTACAGACCCATTAGCCTAACAAATAGTGATGCAAAAATACTCAACAAAATACTAATCAAATCCAACCACACATTAAAAGAATTACTCATTATGATGTACTGGGTTTTATCCTAGGTTTGCAAGGGTAGTTGAACACATACACCCAAAAAAACAATTAGTGTAACATATCATATTAATAAACCAAAGAAGAAAAATCACATGATCATCCTTATTGATGCAGAAAAGGCATTTGACAAAATCCATCATCCTTTCTTGATAAAAACACTTCAAAAGATAGAAAGTGAAGAAAACTTTCTCAATGTGATAAAGGACATATATGAAAACCCCATAGCTAACATTTTACTCAATGGAGAAAGGTTGAATGCTGTCCCTTTTTTTTTTTTTTTTTTTTTTTTTTTGAGGAGCAAGAATTTAAAAAGCTGTCCCTTTGAGATCAGGAACAAGACAAGGATGCCCACTGTCAACACTGCTGATCAATATAATGCTAAATATTCTAGCAAGAGCAATCAGCAAAGAAAAAAATAAAAGAAGTCCAAAATGGAAAGGAAAAATTAAAACTCTCACTATTTACAGATGATATGATCCTATATGTAGAGATACAACAAAACTACTAGAGCTAATAAATGAGTTCAGCAAAGTGGCAGATACAAGATTAATATGCAAAAATCAGTAGTTTTTCCATACACTAATATTGAGTAATATGAGGAGTAAGTCAGAAAAAAAGTCTCATTTACAATAGTGACTAAAACAATCAAATATTTAGGAATAAACTTAGCCAAGGACAAAGAAGATGTACTCAATAAACCACAACACATTGCTAAAAGAAATCTATAAGACCTAAATAAATGGAAGGACATTCCGTGTTCAAGGATTGGAAGACTAAATATTTTTAAAATGTCAATTCTACCCAAATTTATTTACAGATTCATGCAGTCCCAATAAAGTTTCCAACAGCAGTTTTTAAAGAAATGGAAAAGCCAATTATAAAATTTATTTGGGAGGGTAAGGGCCTTAGAATAGCCAGAAACATCTTTAAAATGATGAATGACAATGGAGGACTCTCACATCCAGACTTTAAATCATATTGGTCTATAGACATATAGACCAATGGAATAGAGTTGATAGTTCAGAAACAGACCCTGACATCTATGGTTAAGTAATTTTTGACAAGGCTGTCAAGCCCAACCAAATGGGTCAGAACAGTCAATTCAAAAAATGCTGGGAGAACTGTATATCCATACTCACTCAAAAAAACACATGGAAGAGGGGAAAACTTGGTCATTTTGGTCCTGTGATGTGACAGAAAGTGAAGTCTCAAATAGCTAAAGCCCCAGGAAGAGAGATGAGCCATTTGCCTGATAGTTTACAGCCAAAGAGAACACAGCAGCTGAGCAGCTGAGAAGGCCCGAGAGATCAAGCAGAGATTGGCTGCCATCTTGCTTCAACATGTGGCAACAGACTTGGGTGAGAAAGCATCCTTGAGTTGGACTTCTTAGGGCCTTGTAACTGTAAGCTTTTACCACAAATAAATACCCTTTATAAAAGCCAACAGATTTCTGGTACTTTGCATCAGCATCCCTTTGGCTGACTAATACAGTGGCACTGATGTCTGCAACCCCTCCAGGAATCCAGTATTACTTTTGATTTACTATTTTGCTAGCTAGGGGAAGTTCTACTGGCTTCCACTTGGCTTTTCCTACCATAATAGCCCTCATTCCACAAAGTATGGATCCAATGTGGAGGTTATGCCAGTTGCTGAGTATGTCTATTTGAATTATGCATTCTGGAACTGGGGAAATAACCACAGAATGGGTCTGGGGACCCACTGGACCCACTGTGAGACATACCTGAGCTAAAACTCCATCAATCACCTGACGTCCATAAGCCCCTACACTGAGAGTTGGACCACAGTGATGTTTTGTGTCTCCTGGAATTAATGTCACTTCTGAGCCATTGTATAATAATCCCTGAAATGTCTGATCATTTTCTTTTCCCCAATGCATGGCTACCCTCGTAAAAGGCTGTAGGTCTCTTTAGGAGAAAGCTGGGAGGAAGATTAACAGTATAAATTTTTTGGCAGTAGAGCGAGATCTTTCCCCAGGGTGACCTGGCCATCTCCTCATTCAAGGGGCTCTGGGTGTGTAAACACTCTCAAGCCTCAGAATTGATTAAGGGATTGTGACTCTCTGTTTCTCTGTTTCAAGTTAGGATTTTGTTCACTGGACCTAGATTGCTTCTGCTTATACAGATCAAGTAAGAATTTAGTAGACTGCCCCTCTATTATATTTCTAGGTACCCCATGATTTATTAGCTAACTCCATAGGTCTATGCAACTCAGACTCTTGATTGCTGATTTGAGTCTGCATTTCATTGTGGTAGGCATGCCCACTTTGTCTTTGGTGATCAAGTGCTGCTACCTGGCTTCTGCCACCCCAGGATCCAATCATTCCCATACTGTTTGAGGATTCTAGTTCCATGACAACAATTCCCACAATAATATCTGACCTACATAGAAGAGCAATCACAGAGTTCTTCAGGAAAGATGGAGTTAGTCTCACAAATTTATTCCTCAGTCCTGGTGAAAGGTGTGTCCTCTGGAAATTCCTGGGGTGGGTGGACAGGTCTTACATGGTGAATCCATTCTAGCATTCTAATCTCTCTAAGCCTATGGATCCCCTCTTATACAGTATACCTGGTTAAATCAGGCATCTCCACCTCAGGCATTGTAGGCTATCTTTTGGTCCATGCTTCAGCCCATAACACAAACAAACTGTTAGAGGATTTTCTAACCCCTTGAGCTACATTGAATCCAGAATCTCTGCTCAGTGGACCCATATCAACAAATTCAGCCTGATCTAACTTTATATTCCTTCCACCATTATCCCATACCCTTAATATCCATTCCCATACATATTCCAGATTTCTGTCTATATAAATTTGAAAACTCATGCAGTCATTTTAGAGTATAGCATGCTTCTGCTTGGGTCACATTTTGTAGTTCAACTTTTGGGCTTTTTTTTCTTTTAGTCTTGTTATAAGTCTGGAGGAGAAGAGCAGATGTGGGGGTGGGTAAGGAGAAGAATTAGAAATTTCTTGCAAACAAAATACCTCAGGGCATTCCACTGCAGTTTCATCTGGTGAGACAGGATTGATCTCTTCATGCGGGGGTTGGATGGCTGACACCTTGCGGCAGGCTGGAGATTGAGTATTGCAGGATTGACATTGTGTGGCACCCTTGTCAGGGCATGGAAGAGGTCAGGACTCCTTGAGGCAGGTTGGAGTTTGGGTGATGCAGGCTTGACATATTGTGATCTCCTCAGGGCAGATCATTACAGGTTTATCTGGAAAAGTTTTGACAGAATGTAGGGTTTCAGTGTTATCACTGCCATCATCAGCAACACATATGTCTCCATCCCAATCCTCAGAATTCCACTCCTTTCAAATCAATACCCTCACTTAACAGCAGACACCCTGCAAATTTGAGATTTTAGTTTCTGTTGTAACTCTGCTACCCATACTATGAGACTCTGAGTCTGACTTTCAGAGATCTCAAGTCTTCAGCTGCACAAAACAAGATTTTCTTTCAAAGCACACATAGAAACTTTCACATCATTCATGTGGTGATTAACTTGCAAATTTGAAGCCTTCAGTTCATCCCTGAAAAGAAATTACAATTTCTTTTGTAATTGTATCCAGTATATTTCAGAACAGCCTGCCAAAATCATTGTACTTTTTAACTCCACAAAACTCTGTTGAGGTGTTAAAAACACTCTCACCCAGATCCTTGCCTCTTATAAGCATGGAAGTAATCATATCTAGTGGTGTTGTTTTGCATATCTTTAGTGCCAACTCACACTATGAACTGTCAGTGGCCTTTTGATTATTGGAAAAAGAGTCATTAGCATTCTTAAATCTAATGACTAGAGAGCCAATGGCAAAAATTCCGGAACCAAAACAGAAATCCCATTTTTAAGATTCTGTTTCTCAAGAATCAGTCCCAGTACCAAGCTGTATCAGTCAGGGTTCTCTTGGGAAACAGAACCAACAAGAGCTATCTGTAAATAGTATGAGATGTTATAAAATTTTCCCACCTGAATGAGGGGATGCACAAGTCCAAATTCCATAGGACAATCTGCAAGCCAGTGGCACAGATGCAGGTCCTAATTCAATTCCCCAGGATATGCTGGCTGTCTGAAGTAGAGATGGGAATTCTCTCTTTGAATACTGATATCACTTCCCCTTTTAAGGCTTTCAACTGATTGGATGATACATCACTCATTACTGACAGCAATCTCCTCAATTGATTGTAGATGTAACCAGCCATATATACAATCAACTCACTGACTATTAAAGTCCATGAAGTGTTATTGTATTACAATTAGCCCAGTGCTTGCTTGACCAAACAACTGATGATCATTACCTGGCCAAGTTGACACATTAGCCTATCCATCACAATAGTTATGTCAGTTAGACCAGTACTCACCTTTTATAAAGTTATACCACTTAATATATACACTAGGCGCGTGCACACACACACACACACACATGAGTGAGTAATATATACATATAATCTGCAGTCAGTGCAAAAAGCACTCTAGTGAAGGGGGATGATAATTTCAGATTAAGTTCAGGAAAAGGCTACCCTTTGTGATAAAAACTAAAAGAATGAAAACTAAGTTAAGAAGAGTCACCTAATCATCTTAAATCTCCCCACTTTAAAAGATGGCATTTAAGTGTGGCTCTATGAAAACCTGGAAATAATCAATTAAAGATAGTTTTTAAGACTGCAATGTAATTTCAAAATTATCTTGTAACCTAATGGTTTAAAGAAAGGATGTTTTAAAAGAAGGATGGTTTTCTGCATAGAATCTAGAGAAAGGGATCTTTTTTTTTTCTAGAAGATAGGTGCCACCTTTATAGGAAAGAAGGTTCCCTTAGCAGCTCACAAAGTGTACAAAAAATAGACATAAGAGCATCAGAACTTTACAACTTGAACATACTAATTATTAAAATCATTCACCCTTCATTCTGACTCTGTAGTCCTCAAGCAAACTTTTGAAAGTAATATAATTTCTAATGAAGATTTTCCAGATGGAGAATGAATTATTCTGGTCTTCTTGGGAGTTATGATTCTCATTATAAATAAATACATTTGCATTCTTGTTTATTAAGCATTCTCTTGTAATTTAGTTAGTGTGGATCACTTGCCCTAACACTTATCAGCTAGGTGCCAAGAAATCAAAACAATTTCTGAACCTGAAAAGACAGGAGTCTGGCTCTTGATGACCATATTACAAATAATGTTGAAACACTTTAGCATGTCTTACAAAGTCCTTCATAATTTGATTCTAACCTATCTTTTTAACTTCATTTCCTGATATTACCTAGAACCTCCAACTTTACCTAAATGGAATATTTTATCCTCCAATTCCAACATATATAATCCCACTCACATGTTATTTTAGACACCTCTTGTGTGCCACTTGTTTGGTATTAATCCCTCACTGCCAGGAAACCTCATCCCCAGGAGTCATGTCCCTTGCTGGGAGGAAGGTAGTGAATTTATTTGCTGAGTTTGGCTTGAGAAACAAGTGTGTTTTCAGGAGGTAACTCTTAGGCAATAGTTATTATTAAGCTAACTTTCATTTTACAAGAATAAGATTCATAAGTACAAGAATTACTATCATAGGTTTGGTATATTTGTCTGTTTTCCTTTTATTAGGCACTGCCTATATAATTTAGAGATTCTTGCCACTCTGTTTGAGAATGTAGCAAATCTCCCCAGGATAGGAGTTTAATATTTTGTTGGTAATTGTGTAGGCCTCCATCTTCTGAGATCACACTCTATGAAACATGAACACATTCATATTCCATAGAGGCATGCCCCAGCTGCATCCTTCCCCACACATCCCCTCCTCATCAACCCCCTGCACCTGTAACACTCCCCTGCCACAGATATCAAATAAACACTCCCACAATTGCATTCTTAACCACAGTCTGCATCCTCCCCAGAGTTCACCTGTTCCTTCCTTCAGCCCTCCCCCCAGCTCCATGGATGGCCCAACCCATCCCCCAACCATGCTTACACTCACACTCCACAACCATCTACCCCACCCACACTGCTGCACTCCCATCACCTCCATACAGTGCCAAACGACCCCTTCCACCTTATCATAGAGCTTGTCCTGAGCCTCAGTTCACTACTCTCTACTCCCTTCCTATATCCTCGTAAATTTTTCCAGACTCTACCTCTGTGAGTCTGCTCAATATCCTTAGTTCACATCAGTGAAATCATGCAATATTTGATCTTTAATGACTGGCTTACTTCACTCAACATAAGGGCTTCGAGGTTCATCCATGTTGTCACATGAGTCATTACTTCAATCCTTCTTACAGCTGAGTAATATTCCATTTTATGTATATACCACATTTGTTGATACATTCACTCATTGATGAACACTTAAGTTGCTTCCAACTTTTGGTACTTGAGAATAATGCCACGATGAACATTAGTATGCATATATATATTTGTGCACCTGCTTTCAATTCTTCTAGGCATATTACTATTAATGAGATTGCTGGATAGTTTGGCAATTTTATATTTAGGTTTCTGAGGAACTGCCAAGTTGTCCTCCACAGTGGCTGCACCATTCTCTATTCCCACCAGCAGTGAATGAGTTTTCCTATTCTTTCACACCCTCTCCAAAACTTGTAATTTTCTGTGTTTTTTTTTTAAATAGCAGCCAGTCTAGTAGGTGTAAGATTATGTCTCATTGCAGTCTTGATTTGCATTTCCATAATATCTAGAGATGTTGAGCATCTTTTCATGTGATTTTTAGCCATTTGTATTTCCTCTTTGGAAAAATGTCTATTTAAGTCTTTTGCCCATTTTTTTTTAATTGGATTGATTGCACTTTTATCATTGAATTGTATGATCTCTTTATATAGAATGGAAATCAAAACTTTATCAGATATGTGGTTTCAAAAATTTTTCTTCTATTGAATAGGATACCTCTTCACCTTCTTGACAAAGTCTTTTATTTTTTTATTTTTATTTTTTTTCCATTTCCTTTTTTTAAATTTAATTTTATTTATTTATTTTTATTTATTGTGGGTAAAAATCAAAATTTTCACAATACATACCAACATTTGCAAAATGATATATAAATATATATGCATATATGTGCATTTGCTTACAAAAATGTTATTTATATATATGAGTCGGGAGGTCATCCCAGAGGTAACTCTTATGCACACCTCAGTAGGAGCTCATAGAATATCTAAGTGCCTATAACCCCACATAGAGGGGCTCCTGAGAGCTCTGGAGACACCCAGGTCCTATATAAGTGGGGATAGACCCAGAGACTGATGCCTTATCAGTGGGCTCTATTTTGGAATCTGTGCTCCTGAGAGTGACAGAATTGGACTCAAATAAGTCCTCCCTGCACATGGTTCATCAGTCCCTTCTATTCAAACCTATATGTGATGCTGGAGTTTTTAGGTATACTTCCAGAGACTGGAGCCTCTAGCCTACCTATGTGCCAGGTGTGCGTGGAATCTCGGTGGAGCTGCAACTCCTACCCTACAGCTCAATGGACTCATCCAAGTCACCTGGTGAGGAGACAATGATGGGCAATGGCCATCCCAGGGAATGGAGAGGGCCTGCATCTGCAGGCAGGATCATCCCACCCACCATATCCATGGGATATAAGCCCTCTCTCACTTGGAGTTGGAGTGGACATCACCATCCCAGTCGCCTCTGGATTGGGGGAAGAACTATGGACTAGAGTGGACTTGATGGTATTCTGTTGTTCACATATGCTGATTCTAGCAATGGAAGAAATTATAACAATGAGGTGGAGCCAGTGGCCACTTGACACTTTTGGGGCAGGGAGGGAACGAGCAGTTGACAAGGTCTTTTAAAGTACAAAAGTATTTAAGTTTTAGGAGGTTCCATTTATCCATTTTTTCTTTTTTTCCTCCTGCAGTGGGTGTAAGGTTTAAGAAACCACCACATACCATCAGGTCATGAAGATATTTCCCTACATTTTCTTTGAGGAGTTTTATGGTACTAGCTTTTATATTTAAGCCTTTGATCTATTTTGAGCTAATTTTTGTATAAGGTGTGAGATAGAGGTTGTATTCATCAGCTAAAGGGGTACTGATGCAAAATACTAGAAATTTTTTGGCTTTTATAAAGGGTATTTCTTTGGAGTAAAAGCTTACAGTTACAAGGCCTTAAAGAGTCTAACTCAAGGTACCATAAGTGGTACTTACTCACCAAAGTGTGTTACCATGTGTTGAAGCAAAATGGTGGGCAATTTCTGCCTGGTCTCTTGGGCCTTCTTCTTAAGTCTCCATGGACCCAGCTTCTTCCAATCTCAGCTGTAGGCTGGCATAAGGTCCATCTTTCTTTCCAGAGTTTCAGCTGTTTGAGCCTTTTCCTTTCTGTCACATGGCAGGACCAAAATGACCAAGTTCTCTCCTCTTCCATGTCTTTGGAGCTCTCTCTCTTCCTATATCTCCTTCTGTGTCTTCCTGAGTAAGTTTCCATTTATATCAGCCCACCAAAGGGGTGGGGACTTAACCCTGAGTCACACCCTACTGATGAGGTTGAATCAAAGACCCTAATTTTTTTTTGTCAACATAACAATAGAAATTTATTAGCTTACAGTTTTGAAGCTAAAAGAAAGACCAAAACAAGGTATCATAAAAGTGATGTTTTCTCCACAAAGACTGTGGCCTTCTGGAACTGGATGCCAGCAGTCCTTATCCCTTAGTTTATCACATGGCAAAACACATGACAGTGTCTCCTGGTCTCTACCCTCTCTTCCAGGTTCTCCTGATGTTCAGCTTCTGGGTGCTCCAATTATGGCTTTCTCCCCTTCTGTCTGAATTTCATTTTACTTACAAATGACTCCGTTAACAGGAATAAGACCCAAATTATTTGAGATGGATGACCCCTTAATTTTAACTTCATCAAAGACTTACTTTTAAGAACATGTTCCTCTGGGGTAGCTCCAGATTCAAACCACCAAGGTCCACTGACTGGATCCCAAAAAGACTTGTTTTTTTCTACTTGCAAAATACCTTCATTTGCTGACATCCCAAAAGACTTAGGTCATTTTAGAAACAATTCTAAGTACAAAGTCTCATCACAATTGATCATAGGTATGGTCTACTGTTGTGGCAATGGATGTAGGCCATTTTAAATCAGCACACACCACTCAGAACTGAGTGGGAGAGAGTGTGGTCTACAGTGTGAACTGTGGTCTATGGTTGGTGGCAAGGCTCCAGGATGTGTAAGTTCATTGAGGGTGGTGGGCCACACTGTGGGAGATGTTTGTGTGGGATGTGGTGGGAGGTGTGGGAGGTGGGCAACATGGGAATCCCAGTGGGTTCCGTGTAATATTTTGGGTAATCTAAGCAAAAACCCTAATTTGATTCAAGTAAACTTAAAATTTTATATTTAATACAATAAAATGGTATCACATCCAGAGGAACGGACCAGTTTACAAACATAATCCTTATTCTTTTGGGGGGTTCACAAGAATAATCTCAAACTTCTACAACCACCCTCAAGGATTTGATTGATGCAGGGGTGGTGATTCCCACCACATCCCCATTTAACTCTCCTATTTGGCCTGTGCAGAAAATAGATGGATCTTGGAGGGTGACAGTGGATTATCATAAATTTAACCAGGTGGTGGCTACAATTGCAGCTGCTCTTCCTCATGTGTTATCATTGATTGAACAAATCAAAAACTCCCCTGGTCCTGTTATGCAGCCATTGACCTGGCAAATGCTTTTTTCTCCATTGCCATTACTAAGGACCACCAGAAACACTTTTCTTCCACCTGGCAAGGCCAGAAATATATCTTCACTATCCTACCTCAGGGGTATATCAAATTTCCAGCCCTATGTCATAATATTGTCCACAGTGACATTGATCATCTTTCCCTTGCAGAAGACATCACACTGGTCAATTATATATATGATATTATGCTGATTGGACTTAGTGAGCAAGAAGTAGCAACTAATTTAGACTTATTGGTATTTGTGTGGAAGATGGTGGTAGATAAATCCAACAAAAATACAGAGGCCTTCCACCTCAGTGAAATTTCTAGGTGTCCAGTTGTGTGGGACATGTTGAGATAATCTTTCTAAAATGAAAGATAAGCTGATGCATCTGGCCCCTCCTATGACCAAAAAGAAGCAAAAGGCTTAGTTGGACTCTGGATTTTTAGAGAAAACATATTCCTCATTTGGGTATGCTACTCTGGCCCATCTACTAAGTGACCAGAAAAGCTGCTAATTTTGAGTGGGCACCAGAACAACAAGAGGCTTGGTGATGAATCAAGTCTGCTGTGAAAGCTGCAATGCAGCTTGGGCCCTATGGTCCAACATATCCAATGGTGCTCAAAGTTTCAGTGTCAAATAAAGATGCCATATGGAGTCTTTGGCAGGATCCTATAGGAGAATCACAATGCACACGCTTAAGATTTTGGAATAAAGTCCTGCCATCTTCTGCAGATTACTACTCTCCTTTTATTAGCTTTTGGCCTGCTAGTGGACCTTATTAGAGACTGAACATGTAACCATAGGCCACCAAGTTACCATGAGACCTCAGTAGCCTATCATGAGCTGGGTATTGTCTGTCCCACCAAACCATATTTGAGCATTTACAACAGCACTCCATCATAAAGTGGAAGTGGTATATATGAGATAAGGCTTGAGGAGGTCCTAATAGAACAAGTAAGTTACATGAGAAAGTGGCCCAGATGCCCATGGCCACCACTCCTGCCATGTTACCTTCTTTAACACATCCCACAGCTATGGCTTCTTGGGGAGTTCCTTACAGTCAGTTGACTGAGGAAAAGAAAACTCGGATCTGGTTTACAGATGGTTCTGCATGATATACAGGTACCACCCAAAAGTGGACAGCTGCAAGCACTACAGCCCCTTTCTGGAAAGTCACTGGAGGAGAGTGGTAAGGGCAATCCTTCCAATTGGCAGAACTTAGAGCAGTGCACCTGGTTGTTCATTTTGCTTGGAAGGAGAAATGGCCAGAGGTGCATTTGTACATTGATTCAATAGTTTGGCTGGATGATCAGGGACTTGGAAAGAATATGATTGGGAAATTGATGACAAAGAGGTCTGGGGAAGAGGTATGTGGTTAGACTTTTCTGAGTGGGAAAAAAAACAGGAAAATATTTGTCCCACATGGCTGTTCACAAGAGGGTGACTTCAACAGAAGAAGATTCTAATAATCAAGTGAATAAGATAAACTGCTCTGTGGATTGTGCTCAGCCTTTTTCCCCAGCCATTCCTGTCAATGATAAGTGGGCTCATGAACAAAGTGGCCATGGTGGTAAGGATGGAGGATATGTATGGGCTCAGCAACATGAACTTCTTCACACCAAGGCTGTCTTGTTGTAAGCCACTGTTGAGTGCCCAATCTATGAGCAGCAGAGACTCACACTCGGCTACCGATATGACACCATCCTCAAGGTGGTCAATCTGCTACCTGGTGGCAGGTTCATTACTTTGGACCACCTCCATCATGGAAGAGATGGTGATTTCTTCCAACTGAAATAAACATAAACTGGATATTGATTTGCCTCCCCTGCACGCAATGCTTCTTCCAAAACTACCATCCGTGGACTTACCAAATGTCTTATCTACCACCATGTCATTCCACACAGCATTGCTTCTGACCAAGGAACACATTTCACAGCAAATGATGTGTGGGAATGGGCACATGCTCACGGAATTCAGTGGTCTTACCATACACCCAATCATCCTGTTGAAATCTCCTGTGTGCGAGGCTCTTGTAGACAGCTATAGATGGCTCACATTTTCTTATTCATTCTGCCAGTGTGTGTCTTTTGATTGAGGAGTTTAATCCATTAATATTTAATGCTATTTCTGTAAAGGCAGTTCTTATTTCACCCATTTTGATCTTTGGAATGGGTCTACAGGTGTCTGAGTATCCAGTCTGTGTGGACTGAAAAATGCCTGCAATTTCCAGAGAGGCTGAAGAAACCCCAGCACCTTCTTATTCTATGGGGTTAGATGGAATTGGAGGCACTCAACAAAACAGTTTGTGTGGGCTGAAATTGCCTGCCATTGCCCAGAGAGACTGAGGAAACACAGCTTCTCTCCTATCTTATTGGGGTGCAGAGATGGAGCCCCAGATGTCCACAGTCCAATTCAGACTGTGTTGGCCAAATGTACGTGCAGTTACCCAGAGAAACTGGTGCAGGTCCTACCAGCTTCCTCCTTGACAGAAGTGGGTTTGGAGCCTAGGCTAGGACTGCAGTCCAATCTGGGTGGAGAGAAACCAGTCCCTACCATCACTGTGATTCTTAATCAGCCCCTCTTCCTCTCATACTGGGGGTGGAGTAAAAATGGCAGCTACTGGCCTCTTTCAGATTTGGACAGGTTCAAACTTTAGCTGTTCTTAGGGTTATACTTTAGCCAGCAAAATTTACTAATCAGTAGCTGAAGTTAGTGGCCAACTGCCTTTTCCTCCCCTGTTTTTGGGAAATGGAGCTTCCAACTCCAGCCACAGAATAGCTCCTGAGGTGGCTTGTGATGCCAGAGTAAGATGAGCACCATCCTCTGTGGCATGGTCTGTAGTTCCCAGAGAAGCTGGTGCAGGTCCCCCCAGCTTCCCTGCCAGAGGTGGGGCTGGAGTTAGGCTAGATCTGCAATCCAATCTGTATGGAAAGAAGCCAGTTCCTGCCAGCACTGTGATTTTCAGCCAACCCTGCTTCCCCTCATGCCCAGGGTGGAGTTAAAATGGCAGCTATTGGCCTCTTTCTGACTTAACTTCAAACTTTAGCTGTTCTTAAGATTATACTTTAGTCAGCTGAATTTACTAATCAGTAGCTGAAGTTGGTGTCCAACTATCTCTTCCTCCTCAGTTTTTTGGAAATTGGGCTTCCAATTCCAGCCATGGAATATATCCCAAGGCAGCTTGAGCAATGGGCACCGGCCTCCATGGCATGAATCTTCTCTGCAGATGGGCAGTCTACTCCTTCCATTCTTTCAAGGATGTGGCAGGATGCTCTTCTGGTCTCCTGGGTCCCCCAAACAGGTGCTTTAGATAACTCTGGGTGATTGCTAATTGCCCTGCAGAATGAACTGATTGTTGATGCTCCTTACTCTGCCACCATCTTGGTTGTCCCTCCATTGTTTTTGTGAGAGAGTTTGAGCCCTGTCTGCCTACTCTAATGTCATCTTTGTGGAACTCTCTGCTTGTTTATTTTAATTGCTCAATTTGCTATTGATTACATCCTGTGTTATTTCACAATATTCATGCTTACTATGTAGCAGGTTTTTTCCTACTTGATATAGAGTTGAATGCCCTGAAGTTGTATGATGTTTTCTCTCCAAGTATAATACTTATTCTTTCTTTATTCATAAAAGATCACGTTTCCATGTAACACCCAAAATTGAAATGAAAGCTGGAAAAAATCAATGAAAATATGGATGTTTTTAAACATCAACAAATATGGGTTGTCTTGCCAAACATCTGGAGTTTGGATTGTCTTTTTCCTCTTCCAACCAGATGTCTGGCAATATACAGAAACAGCCTGTGGCTGATCAAATTTAGAACTTTTCAGTGAGGCTTACTTGAGTACCATCTGCTCTCCTCCAATTTCAGGTTGCAAAGTCTAAATCAGAATAATTCAGAAACTTGTCCTTTCTATTTGAATTACCTGCAGGATTTTTTTCCTTTTCATGTAAATCCTGTTTCTGGTCAACAGAGCCCACTTTGAATCTTGTTTCAGACACAGGAAAGCAGAGGTTGAAAGAAACACCTCCCTGGAAAGGTTTTCTGACAAGTACCATCTGCTGGCTAGCCAGGAAATTGCAAAAGGAAAAACTGTTTTTAGGTCTCTCTTTAGCTTCAATCCCCAGGAGAAAAGCTATGCCCCATTAGTGAGTCCCTGGCCTGATTATGATAACTTAAGATGGGCAATTTTAAAGACTCAGGAAAAGTTGAACCAAAAAGGATACTAGAACCATGAAAAAAAAAAACACTAGGCAAAAAAGAGAAATTGACCATCAGAGTAAATTCACAAACATATTCAGATGCCTAGACATCAGCAAAAATTATAATCCATACTAGGAAACAGGAATAGATGGCCCAGCCAAAGGAACAAACCAAATATCCTGATGATATACAGGATTTAAGACAGCTAATCAATGATAATCACACAAATCAATAAATCAATTCAAAGAATTGAAGGAAAATATGACTAAAGAAATTAAGGATGTTAAGAAGACACTGGGGGAGTGGAGGTGGCTCAATCAATTAGGGGCCTCCTTCCCACATGGGAGGCCCCGCATTTGGTTCCCAGTGCCCCCTAAAAAGAAGATGAGAAAACAGTGAGCACAAAACAACAAGGGGGAGAGAAACAAATAACTAAATATAAATAAATCTTTTTTAAAAAAATAAGACAACTGAATGAGCATAAAGAACATTTTGAAAGCCTGAAAAGAAAACTCACAGAGCTTATGGGAATGAGAGACACGATGGATGAGATAAATACATTAAGAGGCACATAACAGCAGACTTGAATGACTTGAAGACAGAATTAGTGGTTTTGAGGACAGAACATCTGAACTGGAAAAGACAGGAGAACAGAAAGGGAAAAGAATGTTAAAAAAAATGGAAAAGAATTGCAAAGAATTGAATGACAATGTGAAACACACAAATATACATGTTTGTTTCCAAGAAGGAGAAGAGAATGGAAAAGCAGCAGAAAGAATATTTGAGGAAATAATGGCCAAAACCTTCTCAACCCTTATGAAAGACATAAATATCAATATCCAAGAAGTACAACACACCTCAAACAGAAAATAAAACTGAATAGACCTCCCCAAGACACCAACTATTCGGAATGACAAATATCAGAGATAAAGAAAGGATTAAAGCAACAATAGAAAAACAAGGGAACCTCCTTAAGATTAAGTGCTGACCTTTCATCAGAAACCATGGGGGAGTGGGTTCAGCTCAGTGGTTGAGTGCTTGCTTCCCATATACAAGGTCCTGGATTCAATCCATGGTACCTCCTTTTAAAAAAAGAAACCATGGATGAGAAAAGAAAGTGGTATGAGGTATTTGAGGTACTGAAAGAGAAAAACTTCCAGCCAAGAATTCTGTATCCAGCAAAACTGTCCTTCAAAAATGAAGGTGAGCCAGAGGTGGATGAGAATTGTGGTTAATAATACAAATGCAAGAATGTCCTTCTGTCAACTAGAACAAATATATGCCACTATTGCAGGGTGGTAGGAATGTGGACAAGCATGGGAAAATACAATTAATATAACCTATGGACTTTACTTAACAGCAATATTGTAATATTTTTGCATCAATGCCAAAGATTGTGATAAATATATATAAATAAATTTTGTCATTTTAAGTGTAGAATTCAGTGGCATTAATTAAGCATACAATATTTTGCAACCATCACTATCATCTATTTCCAAAACTCTTTCATCACCCCTAACAGAAACTCTGTACCCATTCATTAAGCAAGAACCCCCATTTTCTACTCACCCTAACCCCTATTAATCTCTCATCTACAGTCTGTATCTTTGAATTGGATACAGAATTGAATAGAATTTTAACTATTATAGACATTTTATATAATTGGAAACATAAAATATTTGTCATTTTGTGTCTGGCTTATTTCAACCAATATGATATGTTCAAGGCTCATGTATCAGAATTCCATGTATCAGAATTTCATTCATATTTATGTCTGAATAATATTCCCTTATATGTATATGCCACATTTTGTTAGTCCATTCATCTGTTGATGGATGCTTGGGTTATTTTCACCTTTTGGCTACTTTGGCAAGGCTGCTATGAACATTGGTGTACAAGCATTTGTTTACATTCCCATTATCTATTCTTTGTGGTATATACCTAGGAGTAGAATTAATAGGTCATATGGTAGTTCTACATTTAACTTTTGAAGAACCACCAAAATATTTTCCACAAAGGCTGCACCATTTTACATTGCCAACAGAACGTGAAAGGATTTCAATTTCTCCACACTCATCCAAACTTAATTTCCATTTTTTATTATGATAGCTATCCAAGTGGGTGTGGCATGGTATCTCATTGTGATTTTGATTTGTATTTTCCTAATGGTTAATGATGTTGAGTATCTTTTTATGTGCTTGTACCCTCTTTGAATATCTTTTTTTGAGAGATATCTATTCAAGTCTTTTGCCACTTATAATTAGGTTGTGTATCTTATGTTGTTGATTTGTAGGAGTTATTTATATATTTTGGATAGTAAACCCTTATTAGATATATGATTTCCAAATATTTTCTCCCATTATATGGATGATCATTTCACTCTCTTGATAGTGGCCTTTGATATCCAATGGATATGTGATATTCAAAAGTTTCTAATATTAAGTGCAATTTATTTATTTCTTCATTTGTTGCCTATACCTTTGGTGTCACATTTTAAAAACCATTGTTAAGTCCAAGGTCATTCAGATTTGTCCCCATGTTTTCTTCCAAGAATTTTATAATTTTAGCTTTTATAGTTATGTTATTGATCCATTTTGCATCCAGTTTTATATATTTTTTAAGGTAAGAGTCCAAATTCATTCTTTTGCATGTGGAAATCCCATCTTTCTTGTACCACTGTTAAAGAGACTATTCTTTCCCCATTGATTAGTCTTGGCACTCTGGGCACTCAATGCTATTCCATTAGTCTATATGTCTATCCTTATACCAGTACCACACTGTTTTGAGTACTGTAGCTTTGTAGTAACTTTTGGAACCAGGAAGTGTGAGCCCTCCACTTTTGTTCATTTTTTTCAAGATAGTTTTGGCTATTTTGAATCCCTTGAAATCCCATAAGAATAATAGGATGGGTTTATTTTGAGTTTTATCTTGCTTCTGCTTTAATCACATGCTGGTCCTAGAGTATGGAGAGGGTTTCTTTTAACTTTTAATTTTAAAATAATTACAAATTCACAGGAAGTTGCAAAAATTGTACAGAGAGGCTCCAAGTACCTTCATTCAGTTTCCCCCTATGTTAACATCTGACATAACTACAGTATGATATTAAACCCAGGAACTTCATATTGGTACAATCCACAAACATTATCCAGATTTCACCAGTTTTACCTGCACATTTTTGTATGTGTGTGTGTGTGTGTGTGTGTATGCGCAGTTTTAGTACATAGATTCATGTAACCACCACAACAAGCAAGATACAGAAATGTTTTTTCACTACAAAGATCCTTGTGTTACCCTTTTTTAGTCATACCAATCACTTTCTTCCTCCCTTCATCCTGGCAACCATTAATCTGCTCTCCAACTCTATAATTCTTCTAGTAATTTTTCTATACCATACTTTTCCCTCTCCTTCTAGTGCTCCAATAATACAAATGTTACCTCTTTTGTTACTGTCCCACAAGTTCCCGAGACTTTTTTTTTTTCAGTCTATTTTCTCTTTGTTGTTAAGATTGAGTAATTTCTATTGATCTATCTTCAAGTTTACTGATTGTTTCCTCTGTCATATTCATTCCATTATTGAGGCCATACAGGTATTTATTTCAGTTATTGTAACTTTTCTTTCTAAAATTTCCATTGTGTTCTTCTTTATATTGTCTAGTTCTTTGGTAAAGATTTCTATTCTTTTTGTTTCTTTCAAACGTGTTTGTAATTGCTTATTGTAGCATTGTTACTATTGTTGCTTTAAAATCCTTGTCAGATAATTTCAACATCTGTGTTATCTTGTGTTTTGTTCATCTCCTTTGCACCTTATTGATGAGGGAGTTAGTTCTTCTCTAGATTTCTGACTCCCACCATTGGACAGATGATATTACAGCAGTATATTTGTGACATACACTCACAGCCTGGGGGAGGAGAACACTGCGTGCCATGCAGGCCACACAAGATTTGCACTTGGAAGTGGAGTGAAAAAGCAGGGGCAATGGGAGGCAGACTTTGTAGCAACAAAAGGGTGAAATATCCCCTGGTTCCTGCAGGAGGATATGATTTTTATGTTTTAATAATTTCGGCAGCTGGCAGGGAAGTGAAACCTGATAGATTGAGAACTGAGTGGAGTGCAACTAGTCTGGCTGATAGGGAAACTTTCCTCCTGGGTAGGGAGCATATCTGGTGAGAGCAGGAGAACTCATGATTAGACATTTGGGGTTGGTGAGGTTCAAAAATGCCAAGACAGTACATGAAATTTTAGACCTTACAATTCATCTCAGTGTTGATATTTGTTGATTGTCCTTACTCAAATTGTTATTGTCTGGTTCATAGTATGATGAGTGATTTTTTTATTGTATCATTGACATTTTGGAATTATGTTATGAGACTCTGGGCCCTATTTCTCTTCTTTTTTGAAGGTAGTCACTCTCTTTAGATATAGTGTACAGGTCCAGGTGGAGATGGAAGTTCAGCTCCTGGTCAGCTTGGCTAACACCTCTCTGACAAAAACATAGCACCAACTCACACTGCCTTGCCTCCTTGTTATTGGGCAGGAGCTGAAGTTCAGCTCCCCATTTGGTCCAACTGACATGTCCCTGGCAAAGCGGAGCACTTCCTTGCACCACCTCATAGAGGCTGCAAGTTCATCTCCCCAGTGTGCCCAGTGGGTGATATGAGGGATGGGAGGAATAGGGTGCCCATTAGCACTACCTTGCATTTCTTTATTAACTCACCACCAGGAATTCCTCAAGTCCCAAAGTCCCTAGCCAGTCTGTCATCTTCTTTGTACCTTTCATGCTTGTTTGCATATGTCCAAGGCTTTTTAGCTGTGAGAGGAAGGTCTGGTGAAGGATGCAGTTAATCCATCTTGGCAGGAACTGGATATCTAAACATTTAATTTTTTTAATCTCTATAGTCTATATGAGAATACCAAAAATCTAAATATTCAATTAAGTAATTATAATATACCTACTTTTGATCTTTCTGGGTATACAAGAGCTTACTATGTTGATTAGAGATAGTAAAACATTTTCAGATTGTTTCTTTACTCCTTTAAAATGATAGTATTCTAAAGCTACTATCTTAGTCCCTAAGAAGGCCCTAAATGAGCCTGACATACTGATATTCATGCCCTTGTGTAGTCTCCTCCCCTTGAGTGTTGGTTTGACCCAACGACCAGCATCTAATAAAAATTATAGAGCAAAAGTGATTCGATTCTCAAACAGACACTCATAAACCAATGTGCATAGCAGAATTATTCATAGTAGCCAAAAGGTCATATCAGTGAGGTCATGCAATATTTGTCCTTTAGTGATATTTGTTTTTATTTCTCTTTTCATCTTTTAGTTATTCTTACTAATACTTTCCCTTTCAACACTCTCCTCCAACCCTCTCATTTTTTTTCTTTCAACCTGTAGCACTGCCTTTAGCATTTCTTGAAGGGCAGGTCTCTTGTTGACAAACTCCCTTAATTTCTGTTTATCTGTGAATACTTTGATCTCTTACTTATTTTTGTCTGCTAAATTTGCTGGATACAGAATTTTCAGCTGGCAGTTTCTTTTTATCCTTTAGCAACTTAACTGGCACACCACTGCCTTCTCACCTCCATGGTTTCAGATGAGAAATCAGCATTTAATCTTATTGCATTTCCCTTATATGTGATGGATTTCTTTTCTCTTGCTACTTTCAGAATTCTCTCTGTCTTGAGCATTTGACAATTTGATGAGTATGTGTCTAGTGATAGGCCTGTTAGGATATATATTTTTCTGCTGCACTTCCTGGACTTGTACATCCATGTTCCTCAAAAGAGGTGGGACATTTTTAGCCATTATTTCCTCCAATATGCCTTCTTCCCCCTTTCCCTTCTCTTCTCCTTCTGGAATGCCTATAATGCATATGTTTGTGTGTTTCATGTTGTCATTCAATTCCCTAAGTCCCTCCTGTATTTTTTTTATCTTTTTATCTATCTGTTGCACTATCCATTCAATTTCAGATGTTCTATCTGTGACGCCCCTAAGTCTTTCCTTTTCCTGATCAAATCTGCTGTTTTGTGCTTCCAGCATGTTTTTAATGTCTTGAATTGTGCGCCTTTCATTGACATCATATCTGTTATTTTTTATGTATGTCTATGATTTCTTCTGGATTTTCCAAGACTGTCTTCTTAATGTCATCTCTTCTTTCACTTCATTAAGTTGATTCATGATATTTGTTTTGACATCTTTGATTAGTTTTTCCATGTTCTTTGGCTCTTCCTGTTTTTTAGTTTGTTCATTAGACTGGGCAATGTCTTCCTGTTTCTTAGTATGGTTTGTAATTTTTTGCTGGAGTCTATGCATCTGTTTATCTCAATGGGCTGATTCAGTTGGTCATCTTGTCTTTCTACTTGAGGGTTTTATTTTGTTTTGTTTTTTGTTAAGGGTCCTTTTTGGCACTTGGTTCCATTTATTCTATTTTCTTATACTTATCCATGTTCCCCTGAAAAAAATATTAAGACCATAGAAAAAGATAAAAAGAATAATAATTTTTTAAAAAGATAGCAAAGGAAACAAATGAACCAGGAAAAAAATGAGCAATAAGAGTGAAAAATAATAAAAATTAAAAAGGAATGAGTTAAAAAAAAGACTGAATAAAAAGTGAAAACGAAAAAAATGGAATAAAATTTAAAAAAAAACAAAACAGAAAGATGAGTAGAGAAGAAAGAAAATGAAGCCCAAACAAGAGCAGGTGGAGTGAAAGAAAAGGAATGGAAGAGAGAAAAAGAAAGAAAATAAATAAAGAAACTAAGGAGAAAAAAGGGATTTAAAAAGGAAAAGAGAAAAATCAGGAAAAACAGCCTTCCTTATGAGGCCACTAGCAGGCATCTCAAGCTGCCAGTGCTCACCAATCAATCACCCTGCAGCCCACTGACCAGGTTCCTCTTTCTCCCAGGGCAGGTGGGTGTGACAGCCTGAACAATCAGCTCTCCCCTCCCCTCTCCCTGGAGCCTCTTCAGTACTCACTGCCCTATCTTCCCTTCCCCCTATACCTCCATCACTCTGAGTTTTCTGGGTCTCACCCTTGTTTTCCTTGCATCTCCCCCACAGACATGTCTCTTTCAACCTCCCCTTGCTGGGCTGAGTACAGCCAAGATTCAAAGTGGGCTTAGCTGCCCAAACTCACTGAAGGGAAACCACTCTCCACCCTCAGGCAGATCCTTCTTCCTCCCAGGAGGAGGACCTCTTTTTCCCCTCTCAGTTGGCTGCAGTGAGCCAATGGTTTTACCGAGGCTATTCACCTTGATGGAGGGGAATATGTGCTGTTCCCAGACACAGGGGTGAGAAACTAATAGTTTTTGTTTCAGCCTCTTCATCTCTCTGTCCCTCTCCCTCCTGGATGATAGGCAGCACTCTCCTGGTCTTCAGATCCCCAAAGCAGCTCCCTCAGACAGATTTTTGCCCTTACTCTGTTGTTTTTGTAAGAGAATTGAGCCCTGCCTACCTACTCTGATGCCTGATCAGATCACTTTGGATTGGACTTCATTAGTGAGACATGACTCAGGTTGGGTCTCCATCCTCTTACTGAAGCCTTATATAAATGGAGATACAGAGAAAGAGACACCGAAATGGGAACTCTGCCATTTTGATACTGCCATGTGAGAGAGAAGACTCAAGGATTGCTAGCAGCCAAATCTGGGGAATAAATTCCCCAAGAGGCTGGACCCACAGAGCAGCTTAAAGCTGAAAAACCGGGCCATATTACTAATTCCTGCAGTTGGGCTCAGGGAGAAAGTTGAGCAGCCAAGGCTGAGAGAGGAGGTGCAGATAGAGACAAGCTATATGCCTGATCACCCACAGCTGAGCTCCAGGAGACTGTGAGCATTGAGGGGAAGGCAGGGACCGCAGCAGAGATTGGCTGCCATCTTGCCTCACAACATGGCAGGATGCCAGGATCACCAATAGCTAAGTTTGGTGAGAAAATATCTCTGCTGGTGCCTTGATTTAGACATTTTATGGCCTTGGAACTGTAAGATTTTCCCCTAATAAAATTCCCATTATGGAAACCAACATATTTTTGGTATTTTTGCATTGTCAGTCTTTGGCAAACTAAAATAACTAAACAGAGGCCACCATGGGAATAAATTTATGTTTCAGCCAACATTTTGCTTGCATCCTTGTGAGAGATCCTGAGCCAGAGTTAAGGTATGCCCAGATTCCTGTCCCACAGAAACTGTGTTTGTTTCTTAAGCCTCTAAGTTTTAGGTAAATTGTTACACAGCAATTCATAACTAATACAGCTACTAAAATCAATGATGCAGCAATTGCAATAATTTCCTGGGGTGAAGATTTTATTTCATTTTTTTTTCATTCACTTCCACATTTTACCCATTTATTATTATAATCTATAATGCTATTTTAATTGTGTTTCTATTTTAAGCTTTTAGAATTGTAATTTGATATGGCTACATATGCTATATTTTCTATGCATAATATATTTTCTACTGATAACTGCATCATAGATACATTTTCTTTTTTGTACCTCTACAATTCATAAAATATGGGGAAAATACCCTTAGGTCTGCAGTTGTACCAGGGTAGAATGAAGAAAAAGAATGAGTGGTTATAAGACATGACTTTTAAGGCCCCTACCACTGTTGAAATTCTATGTCTATGAAAAGCATGATTTTTGCCATGTTTTCCTTTTCATCCTCCTTGTCTCCTTTTCCTCCTATCTGCTCAGGGGCAGTAAAAATGTTTATGCACTATATGAATTAATATCAAACTATACTGCTCCTTTTTGGTGGTTGAGGACTAGCAGCATCTGATCACAGTGTGCATTGTCATCTTTTAGTGCCTAATGTGGCAACTGCCAGAGAAAACTGGAAAAGCCCGAGCTTCTGCTAAGAGAGTGTCTACTACACTTGCACAAAAGTCCAGTTTGAGCAGAAAATCTCATAGAGTTTACAGAGAAAGAGTGTTTCTGCCCTTGGCAGTTATAGAGGTACATTGATGGCATGATGTGTTTTATGAGGGGACAATCAGAGCAAATATTTTCCTATAGTGGCAATACCTTGCATTTCCTCTGTGGTTGGTAAGACAAGAAAAATGAAATAAAAAGTTTATATCAATTGTCCATGGATACACAGCTGTGGCCTAATTTAGAAATCCTGAGCCAAACCTAGAACTTTTCTCTAGATTCCTAGTTCACTGACCTATCAATATTGTTATGCTTTTTCTGTTTTAAAAATAACATTATTTTCCAGGAAGGAATAATAAATTCATCAAACAAATTGTTAATATGAAAACATTGTTGAATATTTTTTAACCACAGGATCTTTATGCCATAGTCTTTAATTTAAAAGAAAATTCAATTCCAATATGTACAAGATAGTAGTCAACTTAAATGGCCCTAACCCAAGAATGAATCACTATTGGTTTTACAAAGTATAATAAAGTGATGTATAAGAGACTAATGGAAAAAATAGGGCTACTTTTAAAAGCAATTACCACTATAATGACCCCAAATTTCTTTCTAGTATTCTGAGAATTTACCTGATATCTTGGTTACCCTCCCAAAATGACATCACAATGGCACAATTTTTATTGTGCTCTTTTGTTAAATGATATTTTGAGATCAGAATTAGCAGTCTGCAGTCTTAAATACATTGGAATATTAAAGTAATAAGGTTTGGGATTAGGTATTTTTTTAATTGCCAATTGCATTCTTTCTCAAATGCATGATTTTTAATTTATGAACTAAAATTTAAAGTGCAAAATTTTAAAATAGTATCAAGAACTTATGAAGTTTTCAGTATAAAAGGACTTTTGAAATATCATATGCTAACCTATTACTTTCTGCCAAATTCACTTCTGATCTTTGCCCATCAATGAGATGGTTCACCCATTTTTAAAAAGTTAGACAATTTGCTATTAAGAACTTAATTAGGGAGCAGATGTGGCTCAAGTGGTTGAGTGCCCACTTCCAACATGGGAGGTTCTGGGTTCATTCTCCAGGCCAGAACCTAAAAAAAAAAAAAAAATTATTACATTGTATTTTAAATTTGGAGATAAAGGGACTTTATCTTACCTTAATTTAGAACATCTTTTTAAAAAATATTTTTGATTTTTAAAGAAGCTTTATATTACATAAATTTTACATCAAAATTATAGGGAGAGAGGTCCACTGCTTCCCTGTCAGCTGAGGGCCCCGCTGCACTTGCTGCCAAGGCCAAGCCCGGCTGCACTTGCTGCCAAGGCCAAGTGGCTGAAGCGGCCAGACAAGAAGCCCACATAGAGGTGGCAAAGCACCAGGAGCCCCAGCAGGCAGAACATTGCCACCCCCAGCGGGGACAGGTGGATGCCCATGGGAGCCATGGCAGGAGGCCTAGCCATGCTCCTGGGCCGGTGCCACCTGCTCCCTGTTGCCCACGTGCCCCCGGGCTCCCTTCTGCCCTAAGCCTACCTGCCATCCTGAAGCCCCTGAGGGCAGCACCGAGTGGACTCCCATGCCCGCTCGTGTCCAGACTTCTACTTTCGCCAAGGCTGTGAGATTGCACAAGACCTAATTGTTTAATAAACTACATAATATTATAGATATAGAAAATCCATGCACAAAGTAAATAAACACAAAATAATAGGATATATATTGGAATGAATTTTTTTGTTGATATCATAATCACATTGTAGCAGTTCAATATTTTTTATGAATTCGAAAAATAGCTATTGGATTATGTTTGTAAGCTGGTCTCTTCCTCTGGGCATATTAGATTGTTTTTAGATTCAGAGGTTTCATTTTTACTTGATTAAATTAAGATTGGCATTTTGATTCAGCTACATCAGTAGGACATTGAGTCCCCACCCCCTTGGTGGGCGGGGACTTACTAAGAAAATGATACAGCAGAGGAGAGAGATTTAGTTTCGATGCTGGAGCCCTGGGAAGTAAATACACAGGAGTAGAACACAGAAGAATAGAGACAGCTCTGTAGACACAGCAGAGGCCCTGGGAAGAGAGATGAGCTTAATAGCCTATAACTGCAGCTGAGCCCAGAGAGAAATGAGCCCTGGGGAGAGAGACGAGCTGTGTACTAGCCAACAGCTGTGATTGAAAAAGTGATACCTCTGATAGACCAGTTTACAAACTAATCCAATAACTATTTTTGGAATTCATAAACAATTCCAAATTGCTACACTCCACCCTCTGAATTTCAAAAAGACATTACAATATTCAAAAAACCTTAAATCAGTAACCATACTAAGTAAAAAATCATATCACAATCAGTTTAAAGAAATACAATTTGTTTTGGAGAAAAGTCCAGTCTGGCTGTAGACCTCTGAAACTTGCATAACCATTTATCTGTTTCCAATACACAAATGGACAGAAAAGGATAAACATTTACATTACAATAAGGAGAAACTGGGAAGGAAACATGAGTCATGGGTCCCCTACAGTTCAGGAAACCTGCAGGACATACTTTATTAGATGTCAAAGTCTAAGAGTAATTCCTAAGATGATGGTTTTTATTCCCTGGGGTCTTATGGGGATCCACCTTTTCCACAGGCTTACCCAGTGGCTATTTTTTAGTTCTACCTTCATCAAGCATTTGGGTGTCAACCAAGCTCCAGACCTCACCCTCCAAGAGTGTTGGGGTGATTGCCACACTTTACCCAATTTTGGGTTAAAGACTTAGACCCCCTAGTATAGTGAAGTGAAGACCACATCCTTCTTAACTTTTGGCACACAGGCTCAACCCTCTCAGAGCAACAACTTGACCACCTGGCCTTCTCAAATTCATGGGGGACAGGTCCCCCCCTCAGAGCTATGGGGTGCTGACCTTAGCTGCCCTAATTCTGAGGAATGTGCTCCACCCTCCCTGTACCCTGGGGTAGCAAAATTATCCCCAAACATTGGGTGGGAACATTCATCCTCTTCAATTGCTGGGGCAAACTCACCCTCTCTGTACACATGGGTAGGGTTCCTCTCTTGGCCCAAGGCAATGTCTTAATTCCAGATCTCAGCTTCCATGGTTTACCTCTTAAAGCTGTTTCTCCTTCAATCTCTCTTTCCCATGTCCATTTTAGTCCAAGCTGACAGCAATTTTGTTCATACAGCTCTATCAAAAAGTATGTTGGTTTAGCATGCAGAAAGCAAAGGTCCAAGCCATCAGACAGTAAGACTTTCTGCAAGTCTTACCTAGATAACTGCATTTTTTCAATCCTGATTTACAAGTTCCAAGTTTAGTTAAGTCCTCAAATGGGGCACTATCATCTGGGGGCTTGATTTCCAGAGACTTGAATGTTCCAGAACCAGTTTCTGTTTTCTTTGTGCCCAGCAGTTCTGTTCTCAGCTTATCTCACTTATCTAGCATTTTGCTATAAGCTGCAAGGATAAGCCAAGCCACATTCTCTGAGTTTACTTTGGAAAGTTCTTCAGCCAGGGTCGCCATCTTCAAATTCTTCCTTCCATAAAACACCAGGAGTTAATCTTGTTAAGTTCTCTGCAACTTTAAAACATGGATTGCCTTTCCTCCAGCTTCCAAAAATAGTTTCATCATTTACTTCTAGGACATCATATAAAGTGTCTTTAACATCCATAATCCTACCAACAGTCTCTATAAAGCAATCTCAGCCTTTTCTATTGGGTCTCTCAAAATTCCTCCAAAAAATACCCCTTACCCATTTATAAAACTGTTCCAGCATTTTGGTAATTGCAAAATCAATACTCCACTTTTCTGTACCAAATTCTTTATTAGTCAGCCAAAGGGGTACTGATGCAAAATACCAGAAATCTGTTGGCTTTTATAAGGGTATTTATTAAGGGGTAGAATCTTACGGTTACCAGGCCATAAAGCATAAGTTACTTCCCTCAACAAAGTCTATTGCCACATGTTGGGGTAAGATGGCTGCCGATATCTGCAAAGAGTTCAGGCTTCTTGGGTTCCTTTCTTCCCAGGGCTCCATTTCTCTCTTGCCTCAGCTGTTCTGCTCTCTCCACAAGGTCATCTGTAGACTATCAAGCTAACAGCTCTGTCTCTTACCCCAGGGCTTCTGCCATGTCTAAGGAGCCATCTCTATTCCTGTGTTCTTATCCTGTGTGTTCACTGCCTGAGCTCCAGCTCAAAACTCCCAACTCTGTCCTTTGTTATGTCTTTTCTCTGTGAGATCCCACCCACCAAGTGGCTGGGATCAATGCCCTACTGACATGGCCAAATCAAAGTCCTAATCATAATTTAATCAATTAAAAGTGATACCTCTGACAGACCAGTTTACAAACATAAACCAATAACTATTTTTGAAATTCACAAACAATGCCAAACTGCTACAGTCCTAAAATTTTATTCAAGAGGACATAGATAACAGCTAGGAAATAGAATAAGAGGAACAAAATGTCAAAGTGAAACCTTACCACACATACAAAAAAAAAAAAAAAACACAACAAAACAAAATGCTAGAGTAGAGAAAGAAGCTAATCAGCTGAATAAATCCATCAAGATAAACAGATGCCTAAGCACTAATAAAAAAAATTAAAAGACATACTAAGAAACAGGAAGACATGGTCTGGTCCAATGAACAAACTAAAAACCAGGAGGAGATGCAGAATATGGAACAACTAATCAGAGATGTCCAAACAGATATCTTGAATCAACTAAATGAAGTGAAGGAAGAGATGAAGGATATAAGAAGACACTGGGATAAGATACTGAAGAAATTGTAAACATATATAAAATGATAATGGATATGATGGTGATGAATGGCACAATCCAAGAAATCAAAAATACACTGGAAACACATAACAGCAGATTTGAACATGCAGAGGAAAGAATCAGTGGTATGGAAAACAGTACATCTGAAATCAAACAGGCAGTAGAACAAATAGATAAAAAGACAGGAAAAATACAGCAAGGACTTAGGGATTTGAAAGACAACATGAAATGCACAAACATGCACATCATAGGCATCCCAGAGGGAGAAGAGAAGAGAGAGGGGACAGAAAGTGTGTTGGAGGAAATAATGACTGAAAACTTCCCAACACTATTGAGGGATGTAGATGTATATGTCCAGGAATTGCAGCTCACCCCAAACAGTATAAATGCTAAGAGGCCTACTCCAAGACATATACTTGTCAAATTGTACAATGCTCAAGACAAAGAGAGAATATTGAACGCAAGAGAAAAGAGATTCATCATGTACAAGGGAAGCTGATAAGATTAAGTGCTGATTTCTCATCTGAAACCATGGAGGCAAGAAGGAAGTGGTATGACATAGTTAACGGGCTAAAAGAAAAACTTCCAGCCAAAGATTCTCTATCCAGCAAAGCTGGAATTCGAAAATGAGGGAGAGATCAAAATATTCACAGATAAACAGAAATTAAGGGAGTATACCAAAAAGAAATCTGCACTGAAAGAAATAGTAAAGGGAGTTCTGCAGGTTGAAAGGGAAAAAAAGGAGGGAGAAAGTTGGAGGAGAGTATAACAACAACTAAAAAGATAAAAAGAGAGATAAAAACAATATAAGGTATACATAAACCTAAAGAAAATATGTCTAGTAAAAGTATTTCCTCAATATTAATAACATTGAATGTTAATGGATTAAACTCACAGTCAAGAGACACAGATTGGCAGAATGGATAAAGATATATGACCCATTTATATGCTGTCTACAAGAAACCCACCTTAGACCCAGGGATGCAAGGAGGCTGAAATTGAATAATTGGAAAACAAATTTACAAGCAAACAATAACCAAAAGAGTGAGGGAGTAGCATTACTAATATTGGACAAAATAGGCTTTAATTGAAAACTATTGTAAGAGACAAAGAAAGACATTATATATTAATAAAAAGGGTAATCTATCAAGAAGAAAGAACAATCATAAATATTTATGCATCTAACAATGGGGCCTCAAAATATAGGCCAACACTGGAAAAAACAAGTGGAGAAATTGATGCCTCTATAATTATTCTGGAGGATTTTAATACAACATTACCACCCTTACACAGAACATCTTGAGAGAGAATCGATAAAGAAACAAAGACGTTGAATAATACATTAGAGGAACTGGACTAAATAGACATATACAGAACATTACACCAAAATACAGCAAGATATACATTCTTCTCCAGTGCAAATGTATCATTCTCCAGGATAGAACACATGCTAGGCCACAGAACAACTCTCAATGAATTCAGAAAGATTGCAATTATACAAAGTAATTTGTCTGACCACAATGGAATGAAGCTAGAAATCAGTAAGGGGCAGACAAACAAATTAGGCAAAAAAGATATGGAAGTTAAACAACACACTCTAAGACAAACAGTGGGTCAAGGATGAAATGGAAAAGAAATAAGTAACTACCTTGAAATGAATGGAAATGACAGCACAACGTAAGAAAACCTATGGGATGCAGCAAAAGCTGTACTGAGAGGAAAATTCATCTCCATAAATGCCTATATTAAAAAAGAAGAAAGAGCTAAAATTAAAGACCGAACTTCACACCTGGAGGAATTAGAAAAAGAAAAGAAAACTCAACCCAAAGGAAGTAGAAAGAAGGAAAAAACAAAGATTAGAACAGAGCTAAATGAAATTGAAAATAATAAAGCACTAGAAAAATTAACAAAACCAAAAAATGGTTCTTTAAGATTTATAAAATTGACAAGCCCTTAGCTAGACTAACAAAGGAAGAGAAATGATGAAAATACATAAAATAAGAAACAAAGAAGAGGATATCACAACTGACACCACAGAAATGAGGGTATCATAAGAGAATACTTTGAAAAATTGTATGCCAACAAGATGGATAATTTAGAGAAAATGGATAAATTTATAGAAAAACACAAGCAGCATACATTGACAAAAGAGGAAATTGATGAACTCAACAGACAAATCACAAGAAATGAGATAGAATCAGTCATCAAAAACCTCCCAACTAAGAAAAGCCTAGGACCAGACAGCTTCACAGGTGAATTCTACTATATATTCTGGAAAGTACTAACACCAATCCTGCTTAAACTCTTCCAAAAAATAGAAGTGGAGGGAACATTGCCTAACTCATTCTATGATGGCAACATCACACTAATACCAAAGCCAAACAAAGATGCCACGAGAAAGGAAAACTATAGACCAGTCTCTCTAATGAACATAGATGCTAAAATCCTCAACAAAATACTTGCTAATCATATTCAACAATGCAACAAACGAATTATACACCATGACTATGTGGGTTTCATCACTGGTATGCAAGGATGGTTCAACATAAGAAAAACAATCAATGTAATAAACCACCTAAACAGTTTGAAAGAAGCAAATCACATGATCATCTCCATAGATGCAGAAAAAGCATTCAACAAAATACAACACCCTTTCTGATAAAAACACTTCAAAAGAAAGTAATAGAAGGAAACTACCTCAACATGATAAAGGGTATATATGAAAAACCCACAGCTAAAATCATATCCAATAGTGAAATCCTAAAATCTTTCCTTCTAAGATATGGAACAAGACAAGGATGACCTCTGTTACCACTTTCATTTAACATTGTGCTAGAAGTACTTGCTCGAGCACTCAGGCAAGGAAAAGATTTAAAAGGCATCCAAATTGCAAAGGAAGAGTTAAAATTTTCACTATTTGCAGATGATATGATCCTATACATAGAAATCTACAACAAAGATTCCAGAGCTTATAAATGAGTTCAGTAAAGGGGTAGGCTATAAGATTAATGTGCAAAAATCATTAGTATTTCTGTACACCAATAATGAACAATCTGAGGAGGAAATCGAGGAAAAAATCCCATTTACAATAGCAACTAAAAGAATCAAATACACAGGAATAAATTTAACTAAAGATGTAAAATGATTAGTACACAGAAAACTACACAACACTGTTAAAGGAAATCAAAGAGACCTAAATAAATGGAAGAATATTCCCTGTTCATGGATAGGAAGACTTACCATCATTAAGATATCTATCCTACCCAAACTGATGTACAGATTTAATGCAATCCCAATTAAATTCACCACATCATTTTTTACCGAATTGGAAAAACTAACTATGAAATTTATTTGAAAGGGCAAGATGCCCTAAATACCCAAAGACATATTAAAAAAAGAAAAACGAAAGCAGAAGACTCACACTACCTGACTTTAAAACATACTACAAAGCTACAGTGTTCAAAACTGCATTGTATTGGCACAAGGAAAGACATACTGATCAATGGAACTGACTTGAAAGTTCTGATTAAGATCCTCACATATACAGTCAACTGATACTGAAAAGGCCACCAAGCCCATTCAACATAGAGAGAATGGCCTCTTCAACAAATGATGCTTGGAGTACTGGATATCCATATCCAAAGAATGAGAGAGGAATACCATCTCACACCTTATCCAAAAATTAATTCAAGATGGATCAAAGATCTAAATATAAGAGCCAAGAGCATAAAGATCTTGGAAGATAATGTAGGGATGCATTTACAGGATCCTGTATTAGGAAATGGTTTCATGAACTTTATACCCAAAACATGAGCAATGAGAGGAAAAAATAGATAAATGGGACCTCCTCAAAATGAAAAACATTGCATCTCAAAGGAGTTTGTCAAGAAACTGAAAAGGTAGCCCACTCAATTGGAGAAAATATTTGGTAACCATATATCTGATAGGGGCATAATATCCAGCATATATAAACAAATCTTACACTTCAAAAATAAAGATCAACAACCCATTTAAATAATGTGCAAGTGATTTGAATAGACCTTTCTCCAAAGAAGAAATACAGATGGCTAAAAAGCATAGAAAAAGATGCTCAACATCACTAGCTATTAGTGAAATGCAGATCAAAACTACAATGAGATATCATCTTACACCCATTAGACTGGCAGTTATTAAAGAAATAGAGGATTACAAGTGTTGGAGAGGATGTGGAGGAATGGGAACCCTCATCCACTTCTGGTGGGAATGTAGAATGAGGCAGTCATTGTGGAGGACAGTTTGGCAGTTCCTCAGAAAACTAACTACAGAACTGCCATATGATCCAGCAATTCCACTGCTGGGTTCATACAAAGAAGAATTGAAAGCAAGGACATGAACAGATATATGCACACCAATGTTCATAGTGGCATTATTCACTATTGTCAAAAGTTGGAATCAACCCAAATGCTCATCAACTGTAAGATCCTTTGTCTTGTATGTATAGTGACATTTTCTTCTGTTTATTCCCCCATTGTCTTACTTTATTCATTTTGTCTTCAAAAAAGTTTTAGGTTACAGAAAAGTCACATACAGAATATAGGGGATTCACATATACCCAATATCCTCCCCCTTTCCCCCTTTCCCCTATCAATAATGTTTTGTATGTGGTTGGTACATTTGTTAGAACTGATGTACAAATATTGAAACATAGCTACCAACCATGTTCAATGGTTTACATTGAATTGTGATAAATGAATTGTGGTATATACATACAATGGAGTATTACTCAGCTGTAAGAAGGAATGCAGTATTAACACACAGGATAACATGGATGGATCTTGAAGACCTTATGTTGATTGAAGCAAACCAGGCACTGAAGGATAAATAATACATGACTTCACTGACATGAATTAAGTAAATTGAGCAGACCCACAGAGCTAGAGTCTGAAAGACAGGTTTACAAGTGTTATAAAAGGAGAAGAATATTGTGAGCCAATGTACATATGGGCAAAATCTATGATAAGGTTGAAGTGTATAGTTGTGCAGTGGAGGGGCATGACAGTGGTGCTGTGATACTTTTGGGTTGGGCTGTGCTGGTTTAACAGGGGGTTAGGGTGGGGAGGGTGGATTGGACTGTTCATAGAACTGGGGTGATGGTTAGGGGAGGGAACAGGTTTACACTGGTGACTGGTGAGTATGTGGTTAAAACTACAATGTTGGGAATATTCTTTTGTCAACATGGCAGGGACGGGTTACTGGTTTAGGCTGGTGGATGTTCGGGGGGCATTCAGGACAGAGTGCATCTGGGGCAGGCTTCTACAGAGTGTGTGAGTGTTTATCTTGTCATAATGGGTTGTATCATTGGATGGAGACCCACATCATGAGCGGGAAGTTGTTGGACTCCCATCCTGGGGAGTCCTGCTGTTCTCAAATAGAGGGGCAGAAATCTCTTGAGAGCATAAGCAGTGCCTAGTAGGTGAGGACAGAGCAGTATGTCAAGCCCTTAATGTTGTTGCAAGTAACTATGAATCTTGTTCTTCAAGGAGTGAAGCCTGGTGTTTGCCTTGGGTCTCGAGGGGAGGGGGAGGGAGGAATAGAATATATGGAACATGGGGCATTTGGGGGGCCAAGCAAGTGTTCTACATGATCTTGCAATGGTGGATACAGGCCATATTAAATTTCATCAAAATTTATAAAAGTGTAAGGTCCAAAATGTAAACCATAATGTAAACCATTGAACATGGTTGGTAGCTATGTTTCAATATTTGTACATCAGTTCTAACAAATGTACCAACCACATACAAAACATTATTGATAGGGGAAAGGGGGAAAGGGGGAGGATATTGGGTATATGTGAATCCCCTATATTCTGTATGTGACTTTTCTGTAACCTAAAACTTTTTTGAAGACAAAATGAATAAAGTAAGACAATGGGGGAATAAACAGAAGAAAATGTCACTATACATACAAGACAAAGGATCTTACAGTTATGAAAAACAGAATGTCAAAAATATTTTTTGTTATTTATTATTATAAAAATCTTTTCTAGATTTTTATTTTTTAATTATTTTGGTTTTTTTTTTTCTTAGTTTTTAAACTATTGTTACTTCATTTTCTTATTAATTATATTAGGCTATTTTGTTGGCTTCATTTTTCAAGAAGTTTTGGATCACAGAAGTGCCATATGTTGTCAGTCAGGTGCCAGTCAGGACCTGGGTCCGTGAATACGGTGCCGCGGATGAGAAAGAAAGAATAAGACAAGAAGAGAAACTGGGATCATGGGACTCACCATCCGATATGGATAGAAGAGCAACTATGATAGGGGAGGATCATGTGTTTGGGATGTCAGTGATGGGGGATACATGGGAGGAGGGTCACTTGTGCATACATATAATTCATATAAATGTATTCAATTGTTCATGGGGCATGATCACTGTGAGTAGAGATTCACACAGTAACCGAAAGAATATCGAATTCCCATTCTGGGTAGTTCTGCCACATTCTCTAATGAAACAACAAGAATCACCTGAGTACAGGGGCAATGACTAGTGAAGGAGGATTGTATGTTGATGGGCCCTTAATATTGATGACTGCTCTTGTGAACCTTTACTCCTGAAACTGAAACTTAGCCTAGTATTATAGTGATCCTAAGAGTTACCTCCTGAGAGCCTCCTTGTTGCTCAAATGTTACCTCTCTCAAAGCTGAACTCATCATATAAATGCATTACCTTCCCCCCAGCATGGGACATGACTCCCAAGGATTAGCCTCCTTGGCACCAAGGGATTACTACCAAGAACCAACTAGCAATGCAACTGGAAAAAGAACTTGACCAAAAGGGGGAAAAGGTAAAAACAACTGAATTTACATGGCTAAGAGTCTTCAAAGTGAGTCAGGAGATCATCCAGAGGTTATACTTATGCATGTCTCAGCAGGATTTCATTGACTGCCAAATAAATACTACCTCAAATAGTGGGGCTCATGAGGGCTCTGGAAACATCCAGATCCTATAGTCAGGTAGATATCTCAAGAGTTTGATGCCTTACCACTGGGCCCTACTTTGGAATTTATGCTCCCCCATGTGACAGAGTCGGACTCAGTTGTGGTTTCTCTAAACATGACTTTTCTGCCCCTTCTATTTGAACCTATAATTAGTACTAGGGTTGATAGGTGTATGTCCAAGAATCTGTAATCTTTGGGCTGTTCATGTACCAGCTAGGCACTGAATTTCAATAGAGTTGCAGCACCTACTCTTCAGTTCATTGGACTCACCAAGGCCGACTAACAAGGAGATGAAGGTGGAAAATAACCATTCCAAGGAACCAACAGTGTCTACAACTGCAAGCAAGAGAGTACCATCCATCTGCCTCATGAGATCTAAGTCCACTCTCAATTAGAGGTGCAGCAGGCATCACCATCCCAGAATCCTCTGGATTGTGTAATGAACTATGGACTAAAATAGACTTTCTGGTATTCTACTATAGACTTATTGTGATTCTAGCAATGGAAGAAATTTATCATTGATGTGGAGGCAGCGACCACTGGAGGTTCTTAGGCCAGGGAGAGGAAGAAACAGGTGAAATATGGGGGCATTTTCAAGACTTGGGAACTATCCTGAATGATGTTACAATGACAGATACAGGGCATTACATATCTTGCCACAACCTAAAAAATTGTGTAGGAGAGAATGTAAACTACAATGTGAGCTATAATCCATGCTTAGTGGCAATGCTCCAAAATGTTTTCATGAATTTTAACGAATGTACCACATTAATGAAGGTTGTTGTTAATGTGGGAAAATGTGGGAGGTGTAGGGAGCAGGGCATATGGGAATCCCCTGTATTTTTATGTAACATTTATATAATCTAAATATCTTTTTAAAAAACAAATAAAATGTATATATTTTTAAAATTAATGAAATTTGAAAAAAATACATAGGGAATTCCCATATGCTCCACCCCTTCTGATCCCACACTTTCCCACATTAACAACATCTTTCATTAGTGTGGTACAACCATTACAATTGATGAACACATATTGAAGCATTGCTACTAACCATGAAATATAGTTAATATTATGGTTTACACACTGCCCTGCACAATTTTATAGGTTTTAAGAAAATGTATAATGGCCTGTATCTGTCATTGCAATGTCATGCAGAACAATTCCAACGTCCCCAAAATGCCCCCATGTTATACTTATTTTTCCATCTCCCTCCCCTCAGAACCTCTGGTGTCCCCTGCCTTTATATCAATAATACAAATTCTTCCATTTCTAGAATAATACTTCTGTAATAGAATAATAATAAGCCTACTTTAGTCCATTGTTCATTTCCCAATCGTGAGGATTTTGGATTGAGGATTTTGTTGCCCACTCAGTTTTTAATTGAGAGGGGGCTTATATTCCATAGAACAGATGGATGGAATTGTTTTGCTTGCAGTTGCAGACACTCTCTGCTCCTTAGGATGGGTGTTGTCCATTGACATTTCCTTGTTAGTTGTCCTGAGTGAGTCTAATGAACTGGAGAGTAGTTGTTGCAACTTTGCTGAGGTTCAGGGCTCAACTGGCACATGAACAGACCACAGATTTAAGTCTCTGGGACATATATTAAACAAGTATAGTGCTAATTATAGGTTCAAATAAAAGAAGCAGAGAGCCATGTGTAAGGAAACTTTAAATGAGTCTAACTCTGCTACACTGGGAAGCATAACCAGACTAGAAAGTGACTTTTGGTTGTGCAACACCATCTAGAGGTATAGTGAGAAAAAATTATTTAAGCAGGAATGGAGTGAAATAAACATTTAAAAAATAGAAAACTCCAAAGGACCCAAACCTTTAGGAGTACATATAATTTTGAATTTCTATTATCATCCAAATACTACTCAAAAAGTATCATACATTGTATTTGTATTTGATTTAGGATTTCTATTTCTGTCTGAGAAATCTTCTACAACTTAGATCTTTTCAGAATGTCAGAGGACCTTAGAAAACACATGGACCAGCCAGCCCTCTTCTTTGACAGGTAAGGAACCTGAGGCCCAGAGCACAGAAATAACTTGCTCAGGGTCTTAATTATGTTAATGATAGAATGAAGACTGAAATTTCTGGAATTGTCGGATTCCCAGAATAGTACTTTCTCATTCTAACACACTGTCCTTTAGACTGCATCATACTAAATGAACTGATGTTACTTTTGACTGGACAAAAGATCAGCAAGACCACTGAAACCTCTGTAGCCCTACGGAAATGCTTACCATGGGCTGACTGTATCTTTATCCTTATAACACCACTGATTTATTTTGCATGTAATGGAAATCTATTTTTCCTTCTACTTTAGAAACCTATCGGTGTTCACTAACTGATGAGTTTTTCTGTGTTATACCACTAAACAACATGAATACTGAGATGGTGTGACATAAGATGGATGAAGTTATAAATTGTTTCCCCAAAGTAAGAATGGGAACGTTTCAATCCGCCACACTCGTCTGGTGTTAAAGTTTACTCCATAACTCATTTCTACTGCTGAATTGCAAAGATGAAAGAAATGATCAAGCAATGTGATGAGTGGAAAATACACTTGTTCTGTTATCAGAGACATGGATTTGAAAACCATATACAATAGTAACTGCATACATTTATACAAGTTATTTAAGAGTCTTGAATCCAAGGTTCCTAATCTATAAAAAGATTCCTAATCTATAAAAAGTTTCCTAATCTATAAAAAGAAGATATAATACCAAACTCTCAGGGTTGCTATAGGAATTAAAGTAAAATAATGCATGCAAAACACATGGCACAATGCATGTTAGTTTTTAATCAAAAGAGAAGTAATGCCAAAGAATGAGTAAATTCACATTAATTTCTAAAAATATTAAGAATTCTTGAGTCTAATGTTCCTTTAAGAAAAAGTGACTGTGACATGTGTGGAGACCCTCAAACCTCTCTTAAAATGGAAATGTAGGGGGACTTATTTTGACTAGTGCAATAGAGGTCTTTGGGGGTTGTCTTTCACATACAATTATGTATCATGAACATCAGAAGAGGGTTGCAGTTGTTATTAACCTGGGTAACTTTGTTCCCCAGGTGATGTTTGGCAATTTCTGAAGACCTTTTTATTGTCACAACTGGGATGGGGGGTGTTACTGATGTATAGTGGGTAGAGGTCAGTAATGCTGCAAACATCCTACAATGATAAGCCCCCAACAAATGATTATGCACCCCAGATCATCAACAGTGCTTAGGTTGAGAAACCCTGGATGAATGTAATGAAGTTATGATTTATAAGAAATTGATGAATATATGATTAATTTATAAATGTTTAAAATATTTCCCATGATAAACACTTAAGACAATAAAAGTGTTGATCTGTAAACTATTAAAAATAAGAATACAGTATGCCCTAAATAAAATGTCCCATTTTTTAGAAAATGTGTCCACATCATGTAGGGATAGCTTTTTTTTTTTAGAATAGAAAAGGAGAAGGAAAACTGATCTTATTTGCAGATGACATGCTCATGTATGTAGGTAATCCTAAAGATTTAAACATAATTGCAAAGTCTTTAAGAAATGATCTTTAAAATGCTCACAGAAATTAAGGAAAATAAAGAGAAAGAACTGAATGATATCAGGGGAAAAAATGAATGAACAATATGAGAATCTCAGTATAAAGAGATAGAAATTTTAAAAATGAACCAAACAGAGATACTGCAGTTGAAAACGATAGAACATACTGAAAAAATTGTAAAAAGAAATACATAAAAAGATAACGTATAGGGGTTGGATTTAGCTCAACTGGTTGGGCATCCGTCTCCCATATGGAGGAACCCGGGTTCGATCCCTGGGACCTCCCGGTAAAAAAAAAAAAAAAAGATAACGTATATGATGGTGATGAATGGCACAATCCAAGAAATCAAAAAGACACTGGAATCAGGTAACAGCAGATTTGAAAAGGCAGAAGAAAGAATGAGTGATGTGGAAGACATGGAGGCAAGAAGACAGTGGTATGACATAGTCAAGGCACTCAAAAAAACTTCCAGGCATGAATTCTCTATCCAGCAAAGCTGGAATTCAAAAATGATGGAGAGTTCAAGTTCAAAATATTCAAAGATAAACAGAAATTAAGAGAATATGCAAATAAGAAACCTGCCTTTCAAGAAATACTAAAGGAAGTTCTACATGTTGAAAGGAAAAAACAAGAGAGGGAGAGTTGGAGGAGAGTGTAAGAACAATTAAAAAGACAAAAAGAGAAATAAAACAACACATGGCATACATAAACCCAAAGAAAATTATGGCTGATACAAGAAATTCCTTGAGAGTAATAACACTGAATGTTAATGGATTAAACTCACCAGTCAAGACACACAGATTGGCAGAATGGATAAGGAAATATGACCCATCTATATGTTGTTTACAAGAAACCCACCTTAGACTCAGGGATTCAAGGAGGCTGAAAGTGAATGGCTGGAAAACAATTTTACAAGCAAACAATAGCCAAAAAAGGGTGGGTTTAGCTATCCTAAAATCAGACAAAATAGACTTTAAATGCAAAAGTATTGTAAAAGACAAACATGGACACTATATATTAGTGAAAGGGGAAATCTTTCAAGAAGTAAGAACAATCATAAACGTTTATGCACCTAATCAGAGTGCCTCAAAATACATGAGGCAAACCCTAGAAAGACTAAGTGGAGACATAAATGCCTCTACAATTAAAGTGAGGGATTTTAATACACCATTATCACCATTAGAAAGAACATCTAGACAGAGAATCAATAAAGAAAAAAAGACACTGAATAATACATTAGAGGAGCCAGACCTAATAGACATATACAGAAGACTACACCCAAATACAATGGGATATATATTCTTCTCAAGTGCACATGGATCATACTCCAAGATAGATCACATGCTAGGCCACAGAACAATACTCAATGAATTCAGAAAGATTGAGATTATACAAAGTAATTTCTCTGACCACAATGGAATGAAATTGGAAATCACTAAGGGCCAGAGAATCAGATTAGGCACAAAGATATGGAAGTTAAACAACATACTATTAGACAAACAGTGGGTCAAGGAGGAAACCTCAAAAGAAATCAGTAACTACCTTGAAATGAATGAAAATGACAACACAATATATCAAAACCTATGGGGTGCAGGCAAAGCTATACTAAGAGGGAAATTCATAGTCATAAATTCATATATTAAAAAAGAAGAAAGAGCTAAAATTGAAGCCCTAACTGCAAACCTGGAGGAATTGGAAAAACAACAACAAACTAACCACAAAGGATGTAGAAAAAAGAAATAACAAAGATTAGAGTAAAGCTAAATAAAAGAGAAAACAAGAAAGCACTAGAAAAAACAAACAAAACCGAAGCTGTATCTTCAAGAAGATCAATAAAAATTGACAAACCTTTAGCCAGACTAACAAAGAAAGAGAGAAATCAGATGCAAATACACAAAATAAGAAGTGAGAAAGGGGATATCACAACTGACCCCACAGAAATAAAGAGTACCATAAGAGGATACCTTGAAAAATTATATGCCAACAAGAATGATAATTTAGAGGAAATGGACAAATTCCTAGAAACTCACAGGCAGCCTACATTGATGAAAGAGGATATTGATTAACTCAACAGTCCAATTACAAGTAAAGAGATAGATTCAGTCATCAAAAACCTCCCAACTAAGAAAAGCCCAGGACCAGATGGCTTCACAGGTGAATTTTACCAAACATACCAGAAAGAGCTAACACCTACACTGCTTAAGCTCTTCCAAAAAATACAAGTAGAAGGAACATTGCCTAACCCATTTTATGATGCCAACATTACCCTAATACCAAAGCCAAACAAAGATAATACAAGAAAGGAAAATTACAAACCAATCTCTCTGGTGAACCTAGATGCTAAAATCCCCCCAAAAATACTTACTAATTGCATTCCATTACATATCAAAACAATTATACACCATGACCTAGTGGGTTTCATCCCAGGTGTGCAAGGATGGTTCAACATAAAAAAATCAATCAATGTAATACACCACATAAACAGATTGAAAGAAAAAATCACATGATCATCTCTATAAATGCAGAAAAAGCATTCAACAAAATACAGCACTCCTTCCTGATGAAAGCACTGCAAACAATAGGAATAGAAGGAAACTTTCTGAAAATCATAAAGAGTATATATGAAATATCCAAAACTAACATTATCTTGAATGGTGAAATACTAAAAGCCTTCCCTCTGAGATCAGGAACAAGACAAGGAAGCCCACTATCGCCACTCCTGTTTAACATTGTTTTAGAGGTACTTGCTCAAGCACAGAGGCAAGAAAAAGATATAAAAGGCATCCAAATTGGAAAAGAAGTAAAAATTTCACTATTCACAGACGACATGATCCTACACATAGAAAGCCCTGAGAAATCTACAACACAGCTTCCAGAACTTATATAGGAGTTTAGTAAAGTCGCAGGCTTTAAGATCAATGCTCAAAAGTCGGTAGCATTTCTGTACACCAATAACGAGCAAACTGAGGAGGAAATCAAGAAAAAAATACCAGTTACAATAGTAACTAAAAGTATCAAATATCTAGGAATAAATTTAAAGATATAAAGGACTTATATACAGAAAAGTACACAACACTGTTATAGGAAACAAAGAAGACTTAAATAAATGGAAGAATATTCCCTGTTCATAGATAGGAAGACTAAAGATCATCAAGATGTCTATCCTACCCAAACTAATCTATAGATTTAATGTAATCCCAATAAAAATCAACATTCCATTTTTTAATGAATTGGAAAAACTAACTACAAATTTTATTTGGAAGGGTAAGAGGCCCCGAATCGCCAAAGACATATTGAAAAAGAAAAATGAAGCTGGAGGTATCACACTACCTGACTTTAAAACATACTACAAAGCTACAGTGGTCAAATCTGCATGGTATTGGCACAAGGATAGACATACTGACCAATGGAACCGAATTGAGAGTTCCGATATAGATCATCGCATATACAGTCATCTGATATTCGACAAGGCCACCAAGCCCACTCAGTTGGGAGAGAATGGCCTCTTCAACAAGTGGTGCTTGGAGACCTGGATATCCATATCCAAAAGAACGAGAGAGGAACACCATCTCACACCTTATACAAAACTTAACTCAAGATGGATCAAAGATCTAAATATAAGAGCCACGACCATAAAGACTTTGGAAGATAATGTAAGGAATCATCTACAGGACCTTGTAATACAAAATGGTTTCATGAACTTCACACCCAAAGCATGAGCAGCTAAAGAAAAAATAGATAAATGGGATCCCCTCAAAATTAAAATCTTTTGCACCTCAAAGGATGTTATCAAGAAAATATAAAGGCAGCCTACCCAATGGGAGAAAATATTTGGCAACCATATCTCTGACAGGGGCCTAATACACTGCATATACAAAGAAATCCTACACCTCAAAAATAAAAAGACAAACAGCCCATTTAAAAAATGGGTAAGTGACCTGAAAAGACACTTCTCCAAGGAAGAAATACAAATGGCTAAAAAGCACATGAAAAGGTCCTTGACATTGCTAACTATTAGGGAAATGCAAATCAAAACTACAATGAGATACCATCTTACACCCGTTAGAATGGTGGCTATTAAAAAAACAGCAGACTGTAAGTGTTGGAGAGGATGTGGAGGAATGGGAGCCCTCATCCACTGCTGGTGGGATTGTGAAATGGTCCAGCCACTATAGAGGACAGTTTGGTGTTTCCTCAAAAAACTATCTATAGACCTTCTGTATAATCCAGCAATTCCACTGCTGGGTATATGCCCAGAAGAATTGAAAGCAAAGACTTGAACAGATATATGCACAACAATGTTCATAGCAGCTTTGTTAACTATTGCCAAAAGTTGGAATCAACCCAAGTGCCCATCAACAGATGAATGGATAAACAATATGTAGTACTTACATACAATGGAATATTACTCAGCTGTAAGACGGAATAAAGTGCTAACACACAGGATAACATGGATGAATCTTGAAGACCTCATGTTGAGCGAAGAAAGCCAGGCATTGAAGGATGAGCAATACATGACCTCACTGATAGGAATTAAGGAAATTAAGCAGTCTCAGAGAGCTATTGTCTGAAAGATACATTAACAAGAATGAGAAAGAGAAGAGAAGGTCGTGAGCCATCATCCATACAGATGTCATCTATGTTAAAGTAATAGAGTGTAGCTGTGTATTGATGGGATAGGAAAGGAGGGTAGTGATATTATTGGGTTGGTTGGTGCAGGGTTGACAGGTGGATAGATTGGTAAGTGTGGGTTAGAAAGTCCAGGATACTGGCGGGAGGTTTGGAAGGGGGACCAGGTGAACACTGGGGATTTGTGGGTATGAGGTTGAAAGTACAGAGGTGGGAGTGCTCTTATGGCAATATGACAAGGAAGGGTCGCTGATTTAGGGTGTTGGTTGGGGGGGGCATTCGGGACAGGGCACACCTGGAGCAGGCTTCTAGGAAGTGTGTGAGTGTTCATTCTGTCATAAAATGTTGTATCAGTGTGTGGCGACCCACATAATGAGTGGGACGGAGTTGGACTTCCATCTTTGGGAGGACCGATTTGTTCAGAAATAGACGGGCAGGCATCTATCAAGAGCAAGGGTGGTTCCTAATAGGGGAGGACAATCCAGTGTGTCAAGACCTCCTGTTGCATGTAACTATGAATCTTGTCATCCAATGAGTCAAGCCAGGGGGTCATCATGGGCCCCAGGGGGATTGGGAGGGAGGAACAGAATAGATCAAGCAGGGGGTATTTAGTGGAAATGTTCTTTATTACCTTATAGAGATGGACACTGGAAATGGTAAATATCATCAAAATTTATAAAGATGTATGGTCTAAAATGTAAACCATATTGTAAACCATTGACAATGTTTAGTAGCAGTTTCACTATGTGTATATCAGTTATAACAATGCTACCATCCACGTATATAAAGGTATTAATATAGGTGGGAAGAAAGGGGGAAGATGTTGGGTATATGAGAGTCTCTTGTATTCTGTGTGTGACTTTGCTGTTACCTAAAACTTCTTTGAAAACAAAATGAAAAATCGTGAGGCACTGGGGGATGAGAGGATTAAGGTGCCACGGTACAGACTGGACACCAGATATAGCAGTGATAAATGGCAAAATGTCAAAAAAAATTATATTTTTCATTTTTTAAATATCCCAATCTTTTAATTTTATCTTATTTTTAAATTTTTTTTTTATGTTTTACATGTATTTTACTCTTACATGTAAACTTAACATTATTATTTCATTTTCCTATTAACTGTATTTGTCTATTCTATTGGCTTCATCTTTAAAGAAGCTTTGGAACACAGAATGGTTATGACTGGGCATTGGTGGGGGGTTTCGGGGATGGGGAGTGCATGGGAGGAAATTCACCTGAACATACATATAAGCCATACAAAATTGTTCAAATGTTCACGGGGCATTGTCAAAGTGGGTGGAGAATCACTCAATAAATAATTGAATTGAATACTGAATTCCCATCCTGGAGAGCTCTGCCACATTCTCTAAGGGAACAGCAACAGTCCCCCAAGGGCAGAAGCACTGACTGGCGAAGGATGATGATCCATTGATGGGCCCTTGGTATGGATGACTAGCCTTATGAGTCTTTGCTCTTGAAATAGAAACTTAGCCTATTGTTATGTGGTGCCTAAGGGTTGCCTCCTGATAGCCTCCTTGTTGCTCAAATGTGGCCTCTTTCTAAGCAAAACTCAGCATATGAATGCATTACCTTTCTCCCAGTGTGGAACATGACTCCTGGGGATGAGCCTCCTTGGCACTGAGGGATTGCTACCAAGCACCAACTGGCAATGTGACTGGAAAAAGATCTTGAATAAAAGGGGGAAAAGGTAAAGACAAATGAGTTCATATGGCTAAGAGACTTCAAAGTGAGTCAGAAGTTCATCCCAGAGGTAATGTTTACACACATCTCAGACTTCCAAAGTGGATATCACCCCAAATAGAGGGGCACCTGAGGGCTCTGGAGACACCCAGGTCCTATGTCAGGGCAGATCGCTCCAGAGTTTGGTGCCCTTCCAGTGGGTCCTACTTTGGAGTTTGTGCTCCTGAGAGTGACAGAGTTGGATTCAAATATGTCTTACCTGCACATAGTCCATCTGTTCCTTCTATTCAAACCTATATGTGGTGCTGGAGTTTGTAGTTGTACTTCCAGAGACTGGCATCTTTGGGCTGTCCATGTGCCAGCTGGGCCCAGAATCTCAGTGGAGCTGCAACTCCTACTCTACAGCTCAAGGGACTCACCCAGGAAACCTGGCAGGGAGATGATGATGGACAACAGCCATCCCAGGGAATGGGGAGAGTCTGCAGCTGCAGGCAGGATAGTCCCATCCATCTTATCCATGGGATATAAGCCCCCTCTCAATTGGACGTGGAGTGGACATCCCCATTCCAGGTTCCTCATGATTGGGGGAAGTGCTATGGACTAGAGTGTACTTACTGGTATTCTACTATAGACATATTGTGATTCAAGCAATGGGAGAAGTTACAGCATTGATGTGGAGCCAGTGGCCACTAGATGCTTTCGGGGCCAGGAAGGGAAAAGCAGTTGTAATACAGGGGCTTTTTCTGGACTTTGGAATTGTCCTGAGTGCCATTGCAATGACAGATATAGGCCATTTTATATCATCATATAACATGCAGAACTGTGTGAGAGAGAGTGTGGTCTACAATGTGAACTATGATCCATGCTTAATGGCAAAGCCCCAGGATATGTTTATCCATGACAGGTGATGTGCCACACTAATGAAGGATGTTTATGTGGGAGGCTGTGTGAGGTGTGGGAGATGGGGCATAGGGGAATCCCTATAATTTTTGAATAACATTTATGTAATCTAAGTATCTTTAAACAGAATAATAAAAAAATTATTTTATAAAAAGCAGTATAAGACTTACAAAGATGAAATAGCAAAATGCCAGGAGAAAGTCCCGCATTATCAGTGGTGATTTAAAAATAAACAGTTTCACAAACAGTGAACCCTAGGTTAAACCATGTTTTACGGTTAATAGTACAATTATAAAAATGTGCTACCATCAGTTGTATCAAATGTTCCAAATGCAAGGTATTAATAGTAGCGTGATATATTGTATTTCATGAATGTCTTTTCTGTAAACCCACAACTTCTCTATTAAAGGAAAAAATGGATTAAATTCTTCAGTCAAAAGGAAGATATGGTGAAGCAGATGAGCCTCAAGTGATTGGGCTCCAGTCTACCATATAGAAGGTCCAGGGTTCGATTGCTGGGGCCTCCTTGTGAAGGCAAGCTGTCCCTTGTGGAGTCCTGGCCCAAGTGGAGTGCTGGCCTCTGCAGAGTGCTGGCCCACGCAGGAGTGCTGTCCTGCATGGAGTGCTGGACTGCATGGAGAGTTGGCACAGCAAGATGATGCAACAAAAAAAGACACAGAGGAGAGACAATAAGAGATGCGGCAGACCAGGGAGCTGATGTGGCACAAGAGATTGAGTACCTCTCTCCCACTCTGGAAGGTCCTAGGATCAGTTTCTGGTGCTGCCTAAAGAGAAGACAAACAGACATAGAAAAACGCACAGCAAATGGACAGAGAGAGCAGATCGGGGGGGGGGGGCGAGGAATAAATAAATCTTTAAAAAAAAAAAGAAGAAGAAGATATGGTGGAATGTATGAAAAAGCATGTCCCAACTCTATGCTGACTGCAAGATATTCATCTGAAATTTAAAGACATAAGTAGATTGAAAGTGAAAGGATGGATAATCAGACCACGCAAGTAGTAAGCAAAAGATAGCTGGGGTAGCTATATAATATCAGCTAAAATAGACTGTAAGTCAAAAACAGTTATGGGGGACAGACAGTCATCATTAATTGATAAAGGAGTCAATTAATCAAAAGGACTTTAATACATTGCTTTCAATAATGGGTAGGATTTCTAGTCAGAAGATCACTAGGAAATAGAAAACTAGAACAATACTCTAAACCAACTACACCTAATAGACATGTTTAGAACAATCCATCCAACAACAGAAAAATATACATTCTTCTTGAGTGCACATGGATCATTCTCCAGGATACACAATACCTTAGGTCTCAAAACAAGTCGCAATAGATTAAAAAATATTGATATCATAAAATGTATCTTCTCCAACTACAATGGAATGATGCTAGAAATAATAAGGGGGAGAAATGGACAATTCACAAATATGTGGAAATTAAACAATGTAATCTTAAACAACCAATGGCTTAAAGAGGAAATCACAAAGGAAATTAGGAGAAATCATGAGGAGAATGAAAATGAAAATAATAACATACCAAAACATAAAGGATGCAGCAAAAGCAGTGCTGAAAGGGAAATTTATAGCTCTATATGCTTACATTAAAAAAGGAGAAAGATTTCAAATCAGAACTTTACTTCAAAATAGGAAGAACTAGAAAAAAGTAGAACAAACTAACACAAAGCTAACAGAAGGAAGGCTGTAACAGGGATTAGAGCAGAAATAAAATAGAAAATGAAGAAAACAATAGAATCAACAAAACCAAAAGTTGGTTCTTTGAAAAGATCAATAAAAATTGATAAATCTTTAGGTAAACTGATGAAGTATAAAAGAGAGAGGATGGAAATAACTAAAATCAGAAATGAAAAGAGGGACATTACTATTGAACTTACTGAAATACAAAGGACTGTAAGAAGATACTATGAACAACTGAATGCCAATAAATGAGAAAACCTAGATGAAACGGACAAATTCTGAGAAAGAGAAACTACCCACACAGACTAAAGAAGACATGGGAGATCTCAACAAACCAATAACTAGTAAAGAGAATGAATTAGTAATCAACACATCCCAACAAAAAAATGCCCAGGACAAAAAGATTTCACAGAGGAATTGCACCAAATATTCCAAGAAGACAACTGCAATTCTGCTCAAACTCTTCCAGAAACTTGAAGAGGAGGGAACACTCTTTAATTCATTCTCTAATGCCAACATCATCCTCATAACAAAGTCAGAATAACATAACACAAGAAAAGAAAACTACAGACCAATATCTCTTATGGATATAGATGCCAAAATCCTCAACAAAATAATAGCAAACCCAATCCATCAATACTGTAGAGTTATTATTGTAGTAACGGAAGAATTTGTAACATTGATATAAAGATAATGGTTACCAGAGGTTGGGTGGAGGGGTGGAAATAGGCAAAACATAGGACATTTTTAGGGCATTGAAATTGCTCTGCATGATATTTTGTCAAAACCTATAAAATTGTTCAGTGCAAAGTGTAAACCATAATGTAAACTATAGTCCATGGTTAGTAGCAATGCTTCAATATGTGCTTATCAATTGTAACAAATGTACCATACTAATGAAAGATGTTATTAATAGGGGAAAATGTGACAGGGTGAGGTGGTAGGGTATATGGAAATCTCTTATATTTTCTATGTAACTTTTCTGTAATCTAAAACTTATTTAAAAATAAAGTTTAAAATGCAATACCGCACTGTTCACATTTCAAGATGTTCCTTCTTACCTGGCTGAGAAGAGTTACCTTGGCAACTTTAACCTATGGGAAAATATGCACACCTTTCAGTATCTATTATTAATAATATTATTATTTTTATTTCATCAATTGGCTAGTCTCTGCAATTAGCAGAAGCAAATGGGCAGTACTGGTCCTGAGAAACTTGTGCTGCCATGGACGCCACAGGAATAACCACACCTCTCACCAGCCCTCTTGTGTGGTAGCTCTTCTACTCAAACCAGCCTTGCTTCCATGACTGCAGAACCCAGGGGAGGCCACTGAGTGGCCCATACCAACCCAGCAGAGGCGTAACTCACGGGGAGGGGGTGTGTGTGAGCGTGCCAGGGAGGGGGCGGTAGAGAAAACAGAGCCTCCGCCTCGGTGCGTGCTTCTGAGAGAACAAGGCAATGATCAAATTTGTCCCTCACGAGCAAGATAGTCTCAGTCTTCCTGATAAACCCAGTTTATCAGGAAGGAAATACTACTACTGGTAAGAAAACTACAAATGCAAGCTTAAGGATAGAGACATATTTACCTTCCTGCAATCTGGGGTTGGTGCTTGAAGATAAATATACTTGCTGTTTCTAGTTTAAGTAGCCTGAACCCTCCTGGGTGCAAAAAGGAAGGATTCTATTCTATTCTATTCTATTCTATTCTATTCTATTCTATTCTATTCTATTCTATTCTATTCTATTCTATTCTATTCTATTCTATTCTATTCTATTCTATTCTATTCTATTCTATTCTAATTCTGCATCAAACATCCTATACAGGCACTAGAATTCCCTCACCATAGCTGCCAGCAGTGAAAAGAAATATATCTTACTGTAGCTGAGCTTGTGTTCAGCACTCTTTCTTTCCACCAAGACCTCAAGTATGCCGGAGCCATAGTGCCGCCAGGGATTTCTTGTGCTGTTCCACCACTTGGAACCACTCTCTGCCTTCCCCCGTGAGTAGGCAAGCCCCTTACTTGATTTCCCTTGCCAGTATCTCTGTGCTTTGGGGCCCTAAGTGCTCCTCCTTACCTAAACTTGTGTACAGACACACGTCCTTTTTTTCTTCCACTTCACCAATTTCTGAAGGCTGCGATCCAAATGCCCAGACTTCAAAGGAAAATACGTCCTCTTGATAATTGAAAAGGGCTATCTCTGCCTCCAAAAGGAAAAAAGGTTGAGGTGTATAATGATTTTTAACCGTATTAGGGATGTATGAACCAGTTTAAAAACTAGGTTGTATTTACTCTCAATGAATGCAAATCAGAATAAATGATCCCTTGTGTAATCAAACCGAATGTGGTTGACTTAGAACCAGTGCCTACATCCCTTAAGCTTTTTATGACTATTGCTATCGTTATTATTATTATTTGGGGTTCCCTGTGTTGCTTCTTTTGTTTGTTTTCCTTTGCAATTCTCCACACTAAAACTTGCAATATTGTAGGGGGAGAAGCCATGACTAAATTCTATGCTGCAATGAGATGCAGCAGTAAGTCAGCTCCTGGCACCAGCAGCTGGGACTACAGTGTGCAATAACCACTATTGATTTAAAGCTTTATTTAGCCTTTATCTATACCTTTGTAGTCAATAAGGTCTTGCCACATTTTATTAGTGAGGTTGATAACTGTATTATTTGTTTGTCATTCTTCCCCCTCCCCCTATATTAAACTGTGAAATTTGTGATTTATTTTAAACTCTGGGTGAATCATAGTTTAGTTTGCATGTCCAGCTAATTTGTTTCTATACATTTTTGCCTATACAAATGTAAAAGTCCTTCTCTCAGGGCTTTTACAAAAACATTTTTATATATAGATCTTCTGAAAAGTTTTTTGAGGTGCAAGTTTTTCTTATTTTCTCTCTTTTTGATAAATGGACATAATGCTGAGATTCAATCACATTAAACTTTACTGTGAAAGCAAAACAAAAAGCCTCCAAATGGCTGAAAATAGCTCTGAGGAAGTCACATGACAGTTGAAAGTCAGTTTCAGAACTACATCACATTTTCTGACCCTCTGTCTTTTTCCTCTCATCTCTTTCTTCAAGAAGGAAGTTAATCCTAGTGAAATCAGCTCATGCGTTAAATAAAAAATGATAAATAAATGTGTAGAATTCATATTTTTCTAAAGGGAACTTAAAAACTGCTGCTACATGTTATGTACAAAAATGTTATGCCACATGAATAAGTTTGGTTTTGGTACTTTTATTCCTCTTTGTATTCAGTTGTATAGTACTTCCAAATTCAAAAGGAAAAGAAAAGCTGTTCTGTATTGAACCATCTAAGAAATAAAATGTTATATTAAAACATAGCAATACCAGATTACTGGAGGGATTGCAGAGATCAGTGCCACCATCAAGGACTTGAAGGATGCAGGGGTGGTGATTTCCACCACATCCCCATTCAACTCTCCTATTTGTCTTGTGCAGAAAACAGATGGATCTTGGAGGATGACAGTGGATTATCATAAATTTAACCAGGCAGTGACTATATGCAGCTACTCTTCCAGGTGTGGTATCATTGTTTGAGCAAATCAACAAATCCCCTAGTACCTGGTATGCAGCTATTGATCTGGCAAATGCTTTTTTTTTTCAATTGATGTTAGTAAGGACCACCAGAAACAGTTTGCTTTCAGTTGGCAAGGCTACCAATATACATTCACTTTCCTACCTCCGGGCAATATCAACTCTCCAGACTTCTGTCATAATATTTTCTGTAGGGACTTGATCATGTCCCTTCCAACGGACATCACAATGGTCCATTATATTGATGATATCATGTGGATTGTAACTAGTAAGCAAGAAGTAGCAACTACTCTAGACTTACTGGTAAAGCATTTGTGTGTCAGAGGATGGGAGATAAATTAAAAAAATACAGGGAACTTCCACCTCGGTGAAATTTTTAGGTGTCCAGTGGAATGGGGCAAATCAAGATATCCATTTTAAAGTTAAGGATAAGCTGGTGTTCGAAGTGTCAGTGGCAAATAGAAATGCCATCTGGATACTTTGGCAGGCCCCCATAAAAGAATCACAATGTATACCCTTAGAATTTTGGAGCAAAGCCCTGCCTCTGCAGATAACCACTATCCTTTTGAGAAACAGCTTTTGGCCTGCTAATAGGCCTTAGTAGAGACTGAATGCTTATCCATGGGCCACCAAGTTACCATGAGACCTGAGTTGCCTATCATGAGCTGCATATTGTCTGACCCACCAAACCATAAAGTTGGGTGTGCACAGCAGCACTCCATCATAAAGTGGAAATGGCATATATGAAAAAGGGCTTGAGCAGGTCCTGAAGGCACAAGTTGCACGAGGAAGTGGCCCAAATGCCCATGGTCACCACTCCTGCCACATTACCTTCTCTTGCCCAACCCACAGCTTTGGCCTCTTGGGGAGCCCCTTACAATCAGTTGACTGAGGAAGAGAAAACTCGGGCCTGGTTTACAGATGGTTCCGCATGATATGCAGGTACCACCCAAAAGTGGACAGCTGCAACACTGCTGCCCATTTCTGGGATGTCCCTGATGGAAAGTGGTGAGAGCAAATTCTCCCAGTGGGCAGAATGTTGACCAGTGCACCTGGCTGTTCATTTTCCTTGGAAAGAGAAATGGCCACAGGCGCATTTGTATACTGATTCATGGGTTGTTGCCAATGGTTTGGATGGATTGTCAGGGACTTGAAAGGAACATGATTGGAAAATTGGTCACAAAGAGGTCTAGGGAAGAGGAATGTGGATAGATCTTTCTGAGTGGGCAAAAAAAACATGAAAAGATGTGTGGCCCACATCAATGCTCACCAGGGGGAGACCTCAACAGAGGAAGATTTTAATAATCAAGTGGATAAGATGACCCACTCTGTGGCTAGCACTTAGCCATTTCCCCCAACCATTCCTGTCTTTGCCGAACAGGCTTATGAACAAAGTGACCATGGCAGTAGGGATGGAGGTTATACATGGGCTCAGCCATGTGGACTTCCTCTCACCAAGGCTGATTTGACTTCAGCCACTGCTGAGTGCCCAATCTGAGAGCAGCAGAGACCCACAGTCAGTCCTTGATATGCCACCATTCACTGAGGTGATCAGCCTGCTACCTGGTGGCACATTGACTACATTGGACCACTTCCATCATGGAAGAGGCAGCGATTTGTTCTAACTGGAATAGACATATACTCTGGATATGGGTTTGCCTTCCTTTCACGCAATGCTTCTTCCAAAACTACCATCCATGTACTTACTGAATGTCATATCTACCACCATGGTATTTCACTCAGCATTGCTTCAGATCAAGGAACCCACTCCTCAGCAAAGCATATGTGGGTATGGGCACATGCTCATGGAATTCACTGGTCTTACCATGTTCCCCATCATCCTGAAGTAGCTGGATTGTTAGAATGGTGGAATGACCTTTTGAAGACTCAGTTATGATACCAACTAGGTGACAACATCTTGCTTAACTGGGGCAATGTTCTCCAGGAGGCTATGTATGCTCTAAATCAGCATCCACTCTATGGTGCTCTTTCTTCCATAGCCAGGATTCACAGGTCCGGTTAATCAAGGAGTGGAAACGGGAGTGGAAACACTCACTATGACCCATAATAGGAAAAATTTTTGTGTCCTGTCCCTGCAACCTTAAGCTTTTCTGGTCTACAGGTCTTAGTTCCAAAAGGAGGAGTGTGCCCACTAAGAAACAACAGCAATTCTATTGAACTGGAAGTTAAGATTGTCACCTTGCTACTTTGGGCTCCTCATGCCTCTGAATCAACAGACAAAGAAGGGAATTACTGTACTGGCTGGGGTGAATGATCCTGACAATAAAGGGGAAATAGGATTGCAACTACACAATGAATAAAAAAGAAGAGTTTGCATGGAATACAGGAGATCCTCTAAGGCATCTATTAGTACTACCATGCCCTGTGATAAATGTCAATGGAGATTTGTTCTGACAAGATGGCATCGGCTTAGGTGGGCATTCCCCACCTCTCTCACAAAAAAATGTCTGGGAAGTTGCAAAATCCTACCCAAGTGAGCTGTTTTGGGAACCCAAAGAGAAGGAGGCTTCAGGGCATCGATCTGGAGGGAACTGGACAAAGAGATAAAGAGCCCAAGGGAACCCCAAACCGTGAGTTTCTCACCCCTGTGGCTAGAAATGGCTGGCAGCTAAGCCCCACTCTCAAGGTAAAAGCCTCCATGAATCCCCTGACTCCCACCAGCCACTGAGTGGGAGGGAGTGTTCTCGGTAGGAAAAGAGTTCTGGTGAAGGGTGGAGAGGGGTTTCCTACTTGTGGGTTTGCTTACCTGGGCCCCCTTTGAACTTCGGGGAGCATACCAGCTGGCACCGAGGTGGCCCCAGGAAGAGAGAAGAGGGGGACCTGCTCAGGCTGCCCAATGCGCCTAGCCACCCTGGGAGAGAAGAACTTGGGTGGGGAAAGGGTGGAGACAGGCAATTGAATAGTCCAGCACTGAAAACTATCAAAATTCCAACCCCTCTAAGGGAGGCAGGTGGTAGAAAGATTCAATAAGCTTTCAAGAGCCTATTTAGGGTCCCCTGGGAAGAGGAGGGGTCTGGAAGAGAGTCAAGAGTGGTTTCTTTGTGGTGAGTTCAGTCTGAGATTCCCTTTGAATCTCAGAAGGGACGTCAACTGGACCAGGAGAGGGGAGGGGGTATCTGCTCATGCAGGCTGTCACACCCAGCTGCCCTGGGAGAGAAAGCAATTAGAATAGAAAGGGGACAGAAGCAGACAGGCACCTAATCAGCAGGACTCTGGCTACTTGCAAAGCTTCTAACCTACTGGAGGGAAAGTGGGCAGATAGATTTCTGAAAGATTAACCAACCCAAGGAGAAAGTTTAGCTCGGTGGAAGAGTTCTTGCCTTGAATATATGAGGTCACTGGTTCAATTACTGGCTTTTCTTAGAGAAGTGATCCACCAGATTGTCAGACATCTAGCTGATACTTTAGAACAGGGAACATATAGATGTACTTTTTGTATTAGCTTATGTTGGATCTCTTATTTTTCTTTAAAAAGGTGGCTTTTTAAAATTTAATTTAATTTACTTGCTAAAACCCGGTTCAAAACCTGCAGAGGGCAGGCTGCAGGGTAATTGATTGATGAATACCGGAAGCCCAAGAATCTCCTTAGGGGCCGAAGGGGAAGGCTGTTTTTCCATGGATTTTGTTTGTTTGCATGTTTGCTTGTTTGTTTTCTGTCCTTTTTTTTTTATTATTATTCTCCTTCTTCCCACCCCCTTTTTTTAATCAAGTACTGCTCTCTTGTTTCTTCTTTGTTGTGTTTCCCCTTCCTTTGTTTCCCTTTTTTGTTGTTTAACAATTTTGTCTACCTATGCTATTTCTTCTCCTTCCTTCATCTTTCTATCTCCTGCTTTCTGTTGTTATTCTTACATTCCACCTCTTTTTGTTTGGTCTTCAATTTTCCTTGTCTTTATTTCTCTCTCCTTTTTTTCTCATTGTTTTCTCTCTTTTACTTTTTTCTATTTGTATTTTCTTTTCTCTTTCCCTCTCTTCTCGTCATTCTGGCCTTTTAATTCATCCTATATATTTTTCTCTATTTGGTTACTCATCTTAATTTTTGTACTCCACTTTTTTATTCTTATTCCTCTGCACTTCTTACTGAGTTAATTTTCCTAGGTCTTATAAGGTTCCTCTTATACCATTTACTGTTATTACTACTATTATTCTTTTTCTCTTATTATCTGTTTCCTTTTCTCTGGCTCTAATATTTTTTCCAAGGGAACATAGACAACACCAAAAAAAAAAAAAAAAAAAACAGAATAAGAGGAATGAAGTGTCAAAGTCAATACTTACCACACACACAAAAATAAAACAAAATAAAACCCTAGATTACAAAGAGAAGCTAATCAACTGAACAAACTCATCAAGATAAACTGATGCCTAGACAACAACAAAAAAATACAACCCATACTAAGAAACAGGAAGACATGGCCAATTTCAATGAACTAACTGAAAAAACAGGAGGAGATGCAGAACATAGACCAACTAATCAGAGATGTCCAAACAAATATCATGAATCAACTTAATGAAGTGAAGGAAGAAATTAAGGATATTAAGAAGACACTGGGGGAATACACTGAATAAATAGTAAACATACATAAGATAATGGATATGATGGTGCTAAATGGCACAATACAAGAAATCAAAAATACACTGGAAGAAAATGGCAGCAAATTTGAACATGCAGAGGAAAGAATCAGTGATGTGGAACACAGTACAGCTGAAATCAAACAGATGGATAAAAAGATGGAAAAAATCCAGCCGGGACTCAGGGATTTAAATGACAGCCCCAAACATACAAACATATGCATTATAGGCATCCTAGAGGGAGAAGAGAAGGGAAAGGTGTGTTGGAGGAAATAATGGTTGAAAACTTCCCAACCCTGTTGAAAGACGTGGACATACACATCTGGGAAGTACAGTGCACACCAAACACTATAAATCCTAACAGGCCTACTCCAAGACATATACTTGTCAAATTGTCCTATGCTCAAGACAAAGAAAGAATACTGAAAGCAGCAAGAGAAAAGAGATCCATCATATACAAGGGAAGCTGGTAAGATTAAGTGCTGATTTCTCATCTGAAACTATGAAGGGAAGAAGGAAATGGTATGACAGGGTTAAGGTGCTAAAAGAAAAAAACTTCCAGCCAAGGATTCTCTATCCAGCAAAAGTGGCATTCAAAAATAAGGGAGAGTTCAAAATATACACAGATAAACAAAAATTAAGAGAGAGGGGTTATTTAAGGGGCAATAGAAGTATTCTGCATGATCTTGCAATGTTGGATACAGATCATGTTAAATTTCAGCAAAAATTTATAAAACTGTATGGTAAAAAATATAAACCATAATGTAAACCGTTGACCATGGTTAGTAGCTATATTTCAATTTTTGTACATCAGTTGTAACAAATGTACCATCCACACATAAAAAGGTTATTAATATGGGAAAGGGGAAAAGGAGGAGGATGTTGGGTATATGAGAGTTCCCTATATTCTGTATGTGACTTTACTGTGAATTAAAACTTCTTTGAAGACAAAATGTAAAAAAGTAAGACACTGGGGAAGAAATGGAAGAAAATATCACTGTACATTCAGGGCAACAGATATTGCAGTGATAAAAGGTGAAAGGTTTAAATTTCCAGTTATTTATGTGCATTGGTGAATACGTGGCAGTTGAGAGTTATAATTTTGGGTATATTTGTAATTAGGTTTGTGCCATAGGAAAAAAATTATGTATCTTAAAACTTTGACCATATTTAAAAACATTAGCACATCAATAGAAATCATATCTTATATCCTAAATGTCAGAAGATATTCTAAATTGGACACCTGAATAATTTACTAGACCAGTCTTGTTAGATGATGGCATCCTTGACATAAAGCAAGGATTCTAATAAATAGTGTACTTTAAAAATAAATGTATAAGAAAACTGTTTAACATTAATTTTGCTAAAGGCCTAGAGACTAATGTAGAGACTAATCTGGAGAGTGAATTCTTATATTAAGAATATCTTGTCATTTCAAAACTGGAAAAGGTATTTTTTTTATGTTGGTGTATTTTCCATTCATATGTTCTTTGTGTCCTTTTTGAGATTTCTGTGCCAACTTCAATATGGAGGTAAAGGTAGTTGGAATTTTCACAATATTGAATAGAGCGTCTTCTCTTCCCAAGACTTCTAACTTAACTGTTTGGTGTCACTAATGTAGAAATTAGGAAGCAATAGAAAATTTGAGAAAGTAGTAGAGCAAGATTTTTTTTTCTTTTTTTAATGAATGGAAAGGATTCTTTATTCCAATAATTTCCAGAGAGAGAAAGAAGAGAACTTCACCCAGGAAGTTTAAGAATTCTTTAAACAGGTATATTGATATTGGAGAATAACTTGCTCATTTAGAATTCTCTAGAAATGCAAATGTAATCCAAGAGAATGGAGAGTCTTTTTAATGTTTTTGAATGAAGGAATTAAGATTTTGTTCCCCTGGTTCACAGCAATAAGAGAAACTAGTGTTGTAAGAATGTAATTTTTAATGAGGTTCCTTATTTTGTCTTGTATGAGGATTTAATTTGAAAGCTATGGCTACCATAATGTTAGATAATCAGATAATGTTGATCTGCCATACATAGAACTCTTAGTTTGCTCTTCTCTAACCAGGGCAAATTGCTGTGAGAAACCATGTTTTATTGAGCTTGTCTGATTTTCCTTATCAATAACATGTATTTTGCAAGACAACAGATTGAGCTTAGGGAATCAGTAGCACAATTTTTTACTCCTTCTGTATGCTATTTAATATCCTAAAGGGAGATTTACAAACTCCATTCTCTAAAATGTTCTCAAGCTTTTATATAAATTTCCCTTTCATGTGACCAAATTTTGCCCTGTTCTTTTCAAGTATATTTCCCATAAAGATCTCTTTTTCACTTTCTCTCAAATAATATTTCCAGATTTCATAATTCCAGTTTTAACATTCCATAGCTTTTTGGTACAGACTATTTCCCTTCAGTCTTAAATCTTAATCTTTCCTTTTTGGCAGCAGATTTTGGTCCTGGGAACCTCCTATGGTCTTCTAAATCAGCATTAGTTTTGAAATTGTCGGCCTTGCCTAAGTTTTCTGCATAGCTTCTAACGTCAAAATAAAACCGACTAGTAATCATGGTATGTTTTTAGTATGGTTTTTGTGGCAACATAAATGACATAAGAAGAAAACTGTTCTCAGGTTACTATGCTGAAATTCCAAAATGTTGACTGAGTTTTGAATAGTATTCACTTTGTGATGGTATTGAAGCAATTAAGTTAGGAAAAAAGGTTGACTGGCTGTTTTTGTTTAATTGACTTCTAAAATAATACATTTGAATAATCTATTTCTAAAAAGTTTACTAAATGCCTCGTGCAGTTAAACATAACTGTTTAACATTTTAAGAGTGTGTTGCGAAATTTTTTATTGTCATTACTCAATAATCTTTGTAGCAAAATGTCAGCACTTTTCCCTCCTTTTTATCTCCTATTTTCAGGATCCAGTGTAGCCATAACTGTATCCTGGTCTGACACTTAACTAAAAATTTACAGTTAGGGGAGTTGCCAAAATAAATTTGGCTATTTATCCCCCACTCATATAGACAGAAAGGAAGGCATACTTTAAAAAAAAATGTTTGGACTACTTTTTAAACTCGAGCAATGTCATTAATCCATAATGTGGACTAGTCATGAATAGATGTTTTCATAAGAGTTTAAATGCTGACATTTGGTGGAAGTAGAGAGTAACTCGTATTCTTTCAATTCAAATATTCTTAGTATGGTTGCTTTCCCTAATTGTTCAATAAACTGATAATACTGGAATCTTTACAGAATTTGAGCCTTTACTCAAGTGAAGGAGTGTCTCAAACATTTCTGGTCAAATCTTCTTTTGTATTTCTGGAAGAATGTAAAAAATCTTCTAGGTCACTTAAAATCAATGCTCCCAGGTAGAATGTTCTTTGGAAATTTGTTTCCAATTATGCCACTTGACATTTCAAATCAGTAATCATGTTCCTGTAGTACTTAAAACAGCTACATAAGAGCTATGGTAGAAACTGTGTTTTCTTGCTTTTTGGAACATAGTTCATACACATGGTAATGACTTGAATATTGTTTGAGAACACTAACATGCAAGGACAGTTCTCACTTATTTAGATGGTCCCATATAATCTCATTCAGGAGGCTTGAAACATTAATGGTCAGTCTTGTGAATTTTAACGGTTCCCTGTCATTGTTTAACAAAATCAACAACTGGCACAACTTCTTATGCTGTGGTTTCAGTCTCTGCTAATTCATATTGCATGTTTATTTTGGACAGTCTTTTGTTAAGCATGGTGCTTGCACTGGTTTAAATAAAATGTTAACATGGAAAAAAAAAAGGTGAAAGGTGAAAAATTTTTTAAATAATTTGCATTATTTTTTTAATATTCCAATTTTTAAATTTTAATTTAGTTTTAGTTTTTTTTAATTATTATGTATTTTATTTCTTATGTTTAAACCTATTATTATTATTTCATTTTCCTATTAATTGTATTTGGTTATATTCTTGGCTTCATTTTTGAAGAAGTTTTGGACTACAAAAGGGTTACAACTGTGGCAGGGGAGGATCATTGGTGTGAGGTGTCAGTGATGGGGGATACATAGGAAGAAGTTCACCTGGGCATACATATAAGGTATATAAATGTGTTCAAATGTTCATGGGGCATTGTCACACTGAGTAGAGATTCACACAATAACCCAAAGACTATTGAATTCTCATCCTGGGGAGGAGTGCCACATTCTCTAATGGAACAGCAACAAGCCCCTGTGTACAGGGGCAGTTGCTACTGAAGAAAGATGGCCCATTGATGGGCCCTTAATATTGATGACTATGCTTATGAGCCTTTGCTCTTAAAATTGAAACTTAGCCTAGTGTTATAGTATGCCTAAGAGTTACCTCCTGAGAGCCTCCATGTTGCTCAAATGTTGCCTCTCTCTAAGCTGAACTCAGCATATAAATGCATTACCTTTCCCCCCAGTGTGGAACATGACTCCTGGGGAAGACCCTTCCAGGCACAGAGGGATTACTACAAAGTACCAACTAGCAATACAACTGGGAAAAGACCTTGAAAAAAAGGGGGGGAAAGGTAAAGACAAATTAGTTTATATGGCTAAGAGACTCAAAGTGAGTCAGAAGGTCATCCCGGAGGTAATGCTTATGCATGTCTCAGCAGGATTGCTTACACTGCCAAAGTAGATACTACCTCAAATAGTGGGGCTCCTGAGGGCTTTGGAGACAGTCAGGTACCACAGTCATGTCAGATAGCTCTGGAGTTTGGTGCCTGGCCAGTGGGCCCTACTTTGGAGTTTGTGTTCCTGAGTGTGATAGAGTTGGACTTAGTTGTGGCTTCTCTGCACATACCTCTTCTGTCCCTTCTATTTGAACCTATAGTTGGTGCTGGAGTTGATAGGTGTATGCCCAAGAGACTGGAATCTTTGGGCTGTCCATGTGCCAACTGGGCCCTGAGCCTCAGTGAAGTCTCAACACCTACTCTCCAGTTCATTGGACTCACACAGGACAACTAACAAGGAAGTGAGGATGGACAACCACCATACCAAGGAACTGAGAGAGTCTACAACTGCAAGCAATTGAGTCCCATCCATCAGCTGTATGGGATAGAAGCCCACTCTCAATGAGAGGTGGAGTAGGCATCACCATCTGGGAATCCTCAGGACTGGGCAATAAAATATGGACTAGAGTGAACTTACTGCTATTCTACAATAGACTTATTGTGATTCTAGCATTGGAAGAAATTATATCATGGATATGGAGACAGTGGCCACTGGAGGTGCTGAAAGCAGGGAGAGAGAAAAAGAGGTATAATATGGGGGCACTTTTGGTAATTGGAATTGTCCTGAATGACATTGCAATCACAGATACAGGCCATTATAAATCCTGCCATAACCTACAGAATTGAGTGGAAGAGAGTGTAAACTACAATGTAATCTATAATCCATCCTTAGTGGCAATGCTCCAAAATGTGTTCATCAATTGCAATGAAGGTACTACAGTAATGAAAGAAGTTGTTAATGTGGGGAAAAGTGGGAAGTGTGGGGAGTGTGGCATATGGGAATCTCTTATATTTTTATGTAACATTTTATGTTATCTAAGTATGTTTTATAAAAAATAAAAAATAAATTTAAAAAAGAGTATGTCAATAAGAAACCTGTACTTCGAGAAATAGTAAAGGGAGTTCTGCTGGTGGAAAGAAAAAAAAAAAAAAACAGGAGAAAGAGCATTGTAAGAGAGTATAAGAACAACTAAAAAAATAAGAAGAGGAATAAAAACAACATATTGCATACATAAATCTAAAGAAAATATGACTAATGTAAGTAATTCCTTGACAGTAATAACATTAAATGTTAATGGATTAAACTCAACAGTCAAGAGACACAGATTGGCAGAATGGATAAGGAAATATGACCCGTCTATATGCTGTCTACAAGAAACCCACCTTAGACCCAGGGATGGAAGGAGGCTGAAAGTGAATGGTTGGAAAACAATTCTATAAGCATAAAATAACCCAAAAGGGTGGAAGTAGCTATACTAATATCAGACAAAATAGACTAAATGGAAAATTATTGTGAGAGACAAAAACAGACACTATATATTAACGAAAGGGATAATCTATCAAAAATAAAGAAGAGCCCTAAACATTTATGTACCCAACCAGGGTGCCACAAAATACATGAAGCAAACACTGGAAAAACTAATTGGAAAAATAGATGCCACTACAATTATATTGGGGGACTTTAATACACCATTATCACCATTAGACAGAACATCTCAACAGAAAATCAATAAAGAAACAAAGGCTTTGAATAACCTTAGAGGACCTGGACTTAATAGACATATACAGAACATTACACCCAACTACAAAGGGTTATACATTCTCCTCAAGTGCACATGGATCATTGTCCAGGATAAACCACATGCTAAGTCACAAAACAAATCTCAGTGAATTCAGAAAGATCAAATTTATACAAACAAATTTCTCTGACCACAATAGAATGAAGCTGGACATCAGTAAGGGACAGAGAACCAGATTAGGAACAAAGATATGGAAGTTGAACAACACACTCTTGGATAAACAGTGGGTCAAGGAGGAAATCGCAAAAGAAATGAGTAAATAACTTGAAATGAAAATGACAACACAACAAATCAAAATCTATAGGATGCAGCAAAAGCTGTACTGAGAGGAAACTTCATAGCCATAAATGCCTATATTGAAAAAAGAAGAAAGAGCTAAAACCAAAGGCCTAACTGCACACCTGGAGGATTAGGAAAAGAACAACAAACTAACAGCAAAGGAAGTAGAAAGAAGGAAACAACAAAGATTAGAGCAGAGCTAAATGAAATTGAAAATAAGAAAGCACTAGGGAAAAAAAAAAAAGCTGGTTCTTCGAGAAGATCAATAAAATTGACAAACCTTTAGCTAGACTAACAAAGAAAAAAAGAGAGAAGAAGCAAATACATAAAATAAGAAATGAGGTAGGAGATATTAGCACTGACCCCACAGAAATAAAGAGTATCATAAGAGGATATTTTGAAAAATTATATGCCAACAAGATGGACAATTTAGAGGAAATGGACAAGTTCCTAGAAACACACAAAAAGCCTATATTGATGAAAGAAGAAACTGATGAACTCAAAAAGACCAATCACAAGTAACAAGATAGAAATAGTCATCAAGAACCTCCCAACTAAGAAGAGCCCAGGACCAGATGGCTTCACAGGGGAATCCTACCAAACATTCTGGAAAGAACTAACACCAATCTTGCTTAAACTCTTCCAAAAAATAGAAGTGGAGGGAACATTGCCTAACTCATTCTATGGTGCCAAAATCACCCTAATTCCAAAGCCAAACAAAGATGCCACAAGAAAGGAAAACTATAGACCAATCTCTCTAATGAACCTAGATGCTAAAATCCTCAACAAAATACTTGCTAATCACATTCACCAAAACATCAAACGATGACAAAGGGGGTTTCATCCTTGGTATGCAAGGATAGTTCAACATTAAAAAATCAATCATTGTAATACACCTCATAACAGATTGAAAGAAAAAAATCGCATGATAATCTCTATAGATGCAGAAAAAAACATTCAACAAAATAAGCATCTTTTCCTGATTAAAAAAAAAAAAACACTACAAAAGATAGGAATAGAAGGAAACTTCCTCAACCTGATAAAGGGTATATATAAAAAACCCACAGCTAACATCATATTCAATGAAGAAATTCAAAAGAATTCCCTTTATGATCAGGAACAAGACAAGGATGCCCACTTTCACTGCTCCTATTTAACATTGTGTTATAAGTACTTGCTTGAGCACTTAGTCAAGAAAAGTATTGAAAAGGCATCCAAATTGGAAAGGAAGAAGTAAAAAATTCACTATTTGCAGACAATATGATACCATACATAGAAAGCCCTGAGAAATCTACAACAAAGCTTCTAAAGCTTATAAATGAGTTCAGTAAAGTCGCAGGTTATAGGATAAATGTGCAAAAATCAGTAGCATTTCTGTACAACAATGAACAATCTGAGGAAGAAATCAAGAAAAAAAATCCCATTTACAATAGCAACTAAAAGAAGCAAAGATGACTTAAATAAATGGAAGAATATTCCCTCCTCATGTAGAAGAAGACTAAACCTCATTAAGATGTCTATCTTACCCAAACTGATCTACAGATTTAGCACAATCCCAATAAAAATGACCACAGAATTTTTTACTGAATTGGAAATTTATCTGGAGGGGAAGAGGCCCCAAATAGCCAAAAACATATTGAAAAAGAAAAACAAAATGAGAGGAATCACACTACTTGACTTTAAAATATACTACAAAGCTACAATGGTCAAAACTGCATGGTATTGGCACAAGGATAAACATACTGACCAATGGAACTGAATTGAGAGTTCTGATATATATCCTCAAATATTCAGTCAACTGATCTTCGACACAGCCACAAAACCAATTCAACTGGGTGAGAATGGCCTCTTCAACAAATAGTGCTTGGAGAACTGGATAACCATATTCAAAAGAATGAGAGAGGAACACCATCTCATACCTTATACCAAAATTAAATCAAGATGGATCAAAGATCTAAATATGATTGAAGACCATAAAGACCTTGGAAGAAATGTAGGGAAGCATCTAAAGGACCTTGTTTTTAGGAAATGGTTTACTGAACTTTATACCCAAAGCATGAGCAATGAAAGAAAAAATATATAAATGATTGCTCCTCAAAATTAAAAACATTTACATCTCAAAGGAGTTTGTCAAGAAAGTGAAAAGTCAGCCTTCTCAATGGGAGAAAATATTTGGTAAACGTATATCTGATAGGGGCCTAATATCAAGCATATATAAACAAATCCTACACTTTGAAAATAAAAAGACAAACAACCCATTTTAAAAATGGGCAAGGGATTTGAACAGACCCTTCTCCAAAGAAGAAATACAAATGGCTAAAAAGCATATGAAAAGATGCTCAACATCACAAGTTATTAAGGAAACACAAATCAAAACTACAATGAGATATCATCTTATACCCATTAGACTGGTGGCTATTAAAAAAACAGAGGATTACAAATGTTGGAGAGGATGTGGAGGAATGGAAACCCTCATTCACTGCTGGTGGGAATGTAGAATGGTGTAGCCATTGTGGAGAACAGTTTGGGAGTTCCTCAGAAAGCTAACTATAGTACTGTCATATGATCCAACAATTCCACTGCTGAGCATATACCCAGAAGAATTGAAAGTAAGGACACAAACAGATATATGCACACTAATGTTCATAGTGGCATTATTCAGTACTGCCAAAAGTTGGAATCAACCCAAATGCCCATCAACAGATGAATGGATAATCTAATTGTGGTACATACATAAAATGGAATATTACTCAGCTGTAAAAAGGAATGCAGTATTAACAGACGTGATGATATGGATGAATCTTGTAGACCTTATGTTTAGTGAACAAGCCAGGCACTGAAGGATAAATATTACATGACCTCACTGATATTAATTAAGTACAATGAGCAGACTCAAGAGCTAGAGTCTGGAAGATAGGTTTTCAAGAGTTAGAAAGGGTTGTGAGCCAATGCACATATGGGCATAATCTATGATAAGGAGAAAGTGTATGGTTGTGCAGTGGAGGGGCATGACAATGGTGCAGTGATACTTTTGGGTTGGGCAGTGCTGGTTTATCAGGGGGATAGGGTGGGGAAGGTGGGGTAGACTGTTCATGGAAATGGGGGGAGGGTTGGGGGAGGGAGCAGGTGAACATTGGAAATTGGCGGGAATGTGGTTAAAACCATAAAGTTGAGAATGTTCTTTTGGCAACATGACAAGGAAGGGTTGCTGGTTTAGGGTTTTAGATGTGGGGGGCATTCAGGACAGAGCGCATCTGGGGCAGACTTCTAGGGAGTGTGTGAGTGTTAATCATGTCAGAATATGTTGTATCAGTGGGGGGAGACCCAAATAATGAGCGGGAAAGCGTTGGACTCCCATCCTGGGGAGCCCTGCTATGTTCTCAAATAGAGGGGCAGGTGTCTCTCGAGAGCATATGCAGTGCCTAATAGGGAGGACAGAGCAGTATGTCAAGCCCTCAATGTTGTTGCAACTATGAATCTTGTTCTTCAAGGATTGAAGCCAGATGGTTGCCAGATAGGTCTCAAGGGGAGGGGGAGGAAGGAATCGAAAAGATGGAACATGGGGCATTTTGGGGGCCAAGCAAGTATTCTACATGATTTTGCAATGATGCATACAGGCCATTTTAAATTTCATCAAAATTTATAATAGTGTATGGTCCAAACTGTAAACCATAATGCACACCAATGGCCATGGTTAGTAGCTATATTCCAATATTTGTACATCAATTGTAAAAAAGGTACCATCCACATATAAAATGTTATTAATAGGGGAAAGGGGGAAAGTGGGAGGAATTTGGATATATGGGAAACCTTAAATTCTGTACGTGACTTTTTTGTAATCTAAACCTTCTTTGAAGACAAAATGAAAAAAGCAAGACACCGGGGAACTAAACAGAAGAAAATATCACTATACATACAAGACAACAGATCTTACAGTTATGAAAGACATAATGTCAAAGAAGGTTTTTAAAATATTTTTTCATTATTTTTAATATTCCAAATCTTTTTTAAATTTAAAAAAAAAATTGTATTTTATTTCTTTTTAAAACTGTCATTATTATGTCATTTTCTTATTAATTTTATTTGGCTATTTCATTGGCTTTATTTTTGGAGAAGTTTTGGATCACAGAAAGGTTACAACTATGACAGGGGGGAATCATTTATGTGGGGTGTCAGTGATGGGGGATACATAGGAGGAGGGTCACCTTGGCATACATATAAGGCATATAAATGTGTTCAATTGTTCATGGGGCATTGTCAGAGTGGGTGGAGATTCATACAATAACCAAAAGAATATTGAATTCCCATTCTGGGGAGCTCTGCTACATTCTCTAATGGAATAGCAAGAATCCTCTGAGTACAAGGGCAATGACTAGTGAAGGAGGATAATCCATTGATGGGCCCTTAATATTGATGACTGTACTTATGAATCTTTACTCTTGATATTGAAACTTGGCCTATTATTATAGGGTGCCTAAGAGTTACCTCCTGAGAGCCTCCTTGTTGCTCAAATGTAGCCTCTCTCTAAGCCAAACTCAGCATATATATGCATTACCTTTCCCCCAGCATGGGACATGTCTCCTGGGGATGAGCCTCCCTGGCACCAAGGGATTACTACCAAGCACCAACTAGCAATGCAACAGGAAAAAGATCTTGACCAAAAGGGGGAAAAGGTAAAGACAACTGAGTTTACATGGATAAGAGACTTCAAAGTGAGTCAGGAGATCATTCCAGGGTTACACTTATGCATGTTTATGCAGGATCTTATTGACTGCCAAAGTAAATACAACTTCAATTAGTGGGGCTTGTGAGGGCTCTGGAAACATCCAGACACTGTAGTCATGGCAGATATCTCAGGAATCTGATGCCTTGCCAGTGGGCCCTACTTTGGAATTTATGCTTCCTCATGTGACAAAGTTGGACTCAGTTGTGATTTCCCTAATCATGGCTCTTCTGACACTTCTATTTGAACCTAATAATTAGTAGTAGGATTGATAGGTGTACATCCAAGAGACTAAAATCTTTGGGCTATCCATGTGCCAGCTGGGCACTGAATTTCAATGGAGTGCAACACTTACTCTCCAGTTCATTGGCCTCACCAAGGCCAAATAACAAGGAGATGAAGATGGAAAATAACCATCCCAAGGAACCGACAGTGTCTACAACTGCAAGCAAGAGAGTACCATCTATCTGCCCCATGGGATCTAAGTCCCCTCTCAATTAGAGGTGTAGTGGGTATCACCATCCCAGAATCCTCTGGATTTTGTAATGAACTATGGACTAAAATAGACTTTCTGGTATTCTACTATAGACTTATTATGATTCTAGCAATGGAAGAATTTTATCATTGATGTGGAGGCAGTGGCCACTGGAGGTTCTTAGGCCAGGGAGAGGAAGAAACAGGTGAAATATCAGGGCATATTTGGTACTTGGGAATTGTCCTGAATGACATTATAATGACAGATACAGGGCATTACATATCTCACCATAACCTACAAAAAAGTGTGGTAGTGAGTGTAAACTACAATGTAAACTATAATCCATGCTTAGTGGCAATGCTCCAAAACATTTTCATCAATTGTAATGAATGTACCACACTAATGAAAGATGTTGTTAATGTGGGAAAATGTGGGAGGTGTAGGGAGCGGGACATATTGAAATCCCGTATATTTTTATGTAAAATTTATGTAATCTAAATATCTTTTTAAAAATAAAAATATATATATTTTAAAAACTATAGGGGATTCCCTTATTCCCCACTCACTCCTGCTCCCATACTTTAACATTAACATCATCCTTCATTTGTGTGATACATTTGTTACAATTGATGAACACATATTGAAGCATTGCCACTAACTGTGGATTATATTTTACATTATAGTTTACACTCTGTCCCATACAATTTTGCAAGTTATGACAAAATATATAATGGCCTGTATCCATCATTGCAATATCATGCAGGACAATTGCAATGTCCCCAAAATGTCCCCATATTACACCTATTTTTTGCTCTCCCCCAACTGAGAGCCTCTGGTGGCCACTGCCTTTATATCATTGATACAAGTTCTTCCATTGCTAGAATAACAATAAGTTTATAGTATAATAATAGTAAGTCTTCTTTAGTCCATTGTTCATTCCCTAATCTTGAGTGTTTTTGGATATTAATGCCCACTCTGCCTCTAATTGAGGGGGCATTAGATCCCATGGAGCAGATGGATGGAACTATCTTGCTTGAAGTTGCAGATTGTCTCTGTTCCTTGGGATGGGCATTGTCCAACAGCGTCACCTTGTTAGCTGTCCTGGGTGAATCCAATTAACTGGAGAGTAGATGTTGTAACACTGCTGAGATTCAGGGCCCAATGGGCAAATGGACAGGCCAAATATTTAAGTCTCTTGGACATACACCTATCAAGTATAGTATTAACTATAGGTTCAAATAGAAGGGGCAGAAGAGTCATGTGTTCTTCCTTGTTTTGTTATGAGTATGTTTGTATATGCACATAAATCAAGTATCTTTGTTTTCTTCCCTTTCTTATCCCCTTATCATATGACATAACTTTTATTAGTTTCATGTTGTAGTTTTTAAGTTATAGGATTTCAAGTTTAAGGAGTACTGGGAGTGGATGTGGCTCAAGCAGTTGAGCACCTGCTTCCTCCTTGGGAGGTCCCAGGTTCGGTCCCTGGTACCTCTTAAAAATGAAAACAACAAGCAAACAAATGTAAAATGAAAAAACCAACTCAAGGTAGTCATTGTGCTTCAGTGGTTGAGTGCTGTCTTCCCATATACGAGGTCCCGGGTTCAATCCCTGGCCCTGGTATCTAAAAAAAAAAAAAGAAAGAAAGAATGAATGAACAAATACTACCCAAAGACTTTTACCCTATTCTGGATGGATTTAGTGCATTTCTGGTTGTATACAGGATAGTTGAGTATTGTTAGACAAAAAAGAAATATATGTTATTGATTTTATTTAGAGATTAAGTATGATTTAAAGTGATGTTTATGGTTGCCAAGTTGACAAGGGGTAGGCTGTAATTGTTAGGCAAATGTGTCAGCTTGGCCAGGTAATGTTGCGCAGCTGTTTGATTAAGCAAGCACTGGGCTAATTGTACTGCAAGGTTATTTCATGGAGTTAAATCATCAGTGAGTTGATTGCATCTAAGGCTAATTACATCTACAATCATCTGAGGCAATTGCCTTCAGCAGTAAGAGACTTCTCATCCAATCAGTTGAAGGCTTTACAAAGGAGAAGTGATTTCATCATTCAGAGAGAGAATTCTCATCTCTACTTCAGAAAGACAGCTTCTCCTGGCAAACTCAGCAAGGATCTTCATGGAAGATCCTGACTTGCAGCCTGCCCTACAGAATTTATACTCGTGCACCCTCATGGTTGCAAGAGAAATTTTTTATAAAATCTCATAATATTTTCTGATATATCCTATCATTTCTGTTTCCCTAGAGCACCCTGACTAATACATGCACCAAAATGGATGAACCTTGAAGATATCATGTTGTGTGACATAACCCAGACACAAAAGGTCAAATATTGTATCATCTTACTGATATGAAATAATTAGAATAAGCAAACTACAAGAGTCAGAATCTAGAATATAGGTTATGAGGGGATGGGGTGGGGATAGGGAATAGGGAGTTCATACTTAAAATGTACAGAGTTTCTATTTGGAATGATGGAAATGTTTCAGTAATGGATGGTGGTGATTTTAACACAACATTGTGAACATAATTAATAGTATTGAAATATATACCTGCATGTGGTTTAATGGAAATGTTAGTTTGTATATATAATGTTTTAGGATTGTTTATATGCAAGATCATGGCATCTGCAAATAGATATAGTTTTACTTCTACCATAACATCATGATTATTTATTTTAATTTCTTGCCTAATTGCCCTAGCTAGAACCTCCAGTATAATGTTCGATAGACGTGGTGAGAAGAGACATCATTTTCAGTTGTTTGATCATAAGGGAGTAACATTCAGTCTATCATTAAGTATGACGTTAGTTCTGGGTATTTCATAGATGCCATTTATTAGGTTGAGGAATTTCCCTTTTATTCCTAGTTTGTTGAAGTTTATTTTTAATCGTGAAGGGGTGTTAGAGTTGTTAAATAGTTGTTCTGCATCTTTATGAGATGATCATTGATTTTTATCCTTAATTCTATTAATATGTTGTATGCATTAGTCTGCCAAAGGGGTGCCGATGCAAAGTACCAGAAATCTATTGGCTTTTATAAAGGATATTTATTTGGGGGTAAAAACTTACAGTTTCAAGGCCCTAAAGATTCCACCTCAAGGTCACTTTCTCACCAAAGTCAGTTGCCTTGTGTTGAAGCAAGATGGTAGCTGATCTCTGGGAGGGTTCAGCCTTCCCCTCTGGGTTTCCTCTCTCTCAGCTGCAGGCTGGAATAGGGCTTATTTCTCAGGGCTTCTGCTTTCCCCTTACATAGGGCTCATTTCTTTCTCAGTCTTCTATATTTTCTCTTTCCAAGATCAGCTGCAAACTATCAGGTGAAAGGCTCATCTCTCCCTGGAACCCCAGGATAAGAAATGACAGAGCTCTCTCTCTTCCCCATGTCTTCTTGAGTGAGTGTCAGTTTATATCAGCCCACAAAGGGGGCGGGGACTCAATCTGAATTATGCCTTACTGACATAGCCCAATCAGAAGCCCTAAATTTATTTTATCAAGTAAACTTAATCAGAGGACCCTCACTGAACTTAATACAGTCCAAAGGTATCATACCCAGAGGAATAGATTAGTTTATAAACATAATCTTTCTTTATGGGATTCATAAATAATCTCAAACTGTCACAGTAAATTACATTAATTTCTTTTCAAATATTAAACTTACCTTATATTCCTGGGATAAATCCCACTTAGTAATGGGGTATAATAATATACCCCATAATTCATGTTTGAATTCAGTTTGCTAATATTTTGTTGTGAAGTTTTGCATCTATAGTCACAAGAGATTTTGTCTGTAGTTTTCTTTCCTTGTGATATGCTTGTCTGCTTTTCATTTTAGGGTAACAGTGACTTCATTGAATGAGTTAGGAAGTGCTCCATCTTCTTTTGTTGCAAAATTCTGTGAAAAAAATTGACATTAATTCTTTGAATGTTTGGTAGAATTCCAGAGAATTCTGGGCTTTTTATTTGGAAGTTTTTTTATTACTAACTCAATTTCATTGATTGTTATAGGTCTATTGAGAATTTCTATTACTCTTTTTTTCTTTTTCTGACATATTCTTTCTTTAGGATCGCTATTTTATTGTTGCCCTTTCTGTTACATGGGATGAACACATTGGGTGTTAAAAGGTACAATGTTCATGTATAAATGATATAAAAATAATAATAATAGAGTGGGGGACAGTACTTTGGTTAGTAGTAATATTTTGAGAATGCTTTTTAATCATTAGTTTAAAATGTTTAACAGTAATGCAAGGTATCGGTGGTATGGTGAGGTATGAGAGCCCTGTATGATGTTATGTATGTTTATTTTGTAAGTTCACAACTATTGCTATACATTTATTGTTTATGTATATTCATGTATGAGTGATATACTTCAATAAATTTTTTAAAAAGGTCCAATACATTCTACAGCTGAGCACCACTTTCTGTAATTGATCAGACAAAGAAATTAGACCGAATGTCAGCATCTGGCAGTATTTTTCACACACAAAAAAGTAACTAAAATGGGTTTAAATTGATTAACACGATTAAATCACATCTCATATTTGATACTACATGATTCAATACAGCTAAATGGTACAATCATACAAAATGTGTTAACATCAAATAATACAGCCAAAATTAAGGTAGTAAACCACACCTATATAACTTATTTTTTACCAGAAAATAATTTTGAAGTATGCATGTAACTGCTCATTCTTTTATTTTTTTAATTAATTAATTGTTATTTATTTTTCTTCATTTTTAAAGAAGTTTTAGATTACATAAAAGTTACATTGAAAATATAGGAGATTCCCATATGCTCTACCCCTTCCCCTCTCACATTTCCCCCTATTAATAACATCTTTCATTAGTGTGGTACATTTGTTACAATTGAACACATATTGAAGCATTGCTACTAACTATGGTCTATAGTTTACATTATTGTTTACACTTTGCACTATACAATTTTATAGGTTTTGACAAAATATATAATGGCCTGTATCCATCATTGCAATATCACACAGGGCATTCTGCAAGGAAAGTTATCATCCTCCAGAAAAAGCACACATAGCTTTACTAAGCATATCCCCCAAAAGTGTGCAATATGCACACTTGGAAATTATAAAACTTAAAAAAATTGTAAGAAACAGGAGAGCTTCATATTTTTAAGAATGTGAAAAGAAGTCCCATTTTTAGCATAGTTGTATAAAGAATTGTCTTGTGATGCAAAGTTCATGAATTGTTCTCCAGTTGGAACCACACTTTACAAAAACACTGTGTTTTTAAAATGAGATTGCAGAACAAGGTAGAGCATCTTAGCAATGTCATCTTATTAAAGTTTTTTTTTTTTAAATTTTGCTACTTTATCAAAACATGTCCCTTAGGTATGTAGGATTCTTTTTTCTTTCTTTCTTTCTTTCTTTCTTTCTTTCTTTCTTTCTTTCTTT
>JAKSZT010054176.1:158279-191716 GCA_026826555.1 Tolypeutes matacus
TTTCTTTCTTTCTTTCTTTCTTTCTTTCTTTCTTTCTTTCTTTCTTTCTTTCTTTCTTTCTTTTTTTTTTTGAGAAGTTGTGACTTAACAAAGCAATCATGCAAACTATACAGGATTCCCATCATCACCCCACCACCAACACCTTACATTGTTGTGATACATTTGTTATAAATGATGAAAGAACATCGTCAAACTATTACTGCTATCTATAGTCCATAGCTTATATTTGGTGTATTTTTCCCACAAACCATACTATTATTAACAACATGAATTAATATTGTATGTTTGTGACCAAAACAAAGGAGCGGCACCGGGAGCGGAATTCCGTCCTCCTCAGTACCTACCGCGCAGACCCCGGCCCCCGCCGCGGACCCCGAGGATCCGTCCCACCATGTCCAACATGGAGAAGCACCTGTTCAACCTGAAGTTCGCGGCCAAAGAACTGAGCAGAAGTGCCAAGAAATGCGACAAGGAGGAGAAGGCCGAAAAGGCCAAGATTAAGAAGGCCATTCAGAAAGGCAACATGGAAGTTGCGAGGATACACGCGGAAAACGCCATCCGCCAGAAGAACCAGGCGGTGAATTTTCTGCGAATGAGTGTGCGGGTCGATGCGGTGGCTGCCAGAGTCCAGACAGCAGTGACGATGGGCAAGGTGACTAAGTCAATGGCCGGTGTGGTTAAGTCGATGGACGCGACATTGAAGACCATGAATCTGGAGAAGATTTCCGCCCTGATGGACAAATTCGAGCACCAGTTTGAGACGCTGGACGTCCAGACGCAGCAGATGGAAGACACGATGAGCAGCACGACGACGCTGACCACTCCGCAGGGCCAAGTGGATATGGCTGCTCCAGGAGATGGCAGACGAGGCCGGCCTCGACCTCAACATGGAGCTGCCGCAGGGGCAGACCGGCTCTGTGGGCACGAGCGTGGCCTCGGCTGAGCAGGATGAGCTGTCCCAGAGACTGGCCCGCCTGCGGGATCAGGTGTGACGACAGAACCACCCTGCGGCTTCCCTGCCGCAGCCGCCTTCGGGTATACAGAGTCACCGCCTGCCCTCTGTATATTCCCGAGATACGGTACACTAGAAACTGAACGTGTCTGAATGCCGAAATGCTCTCTATTTAAGATGCTTCTGTCTTTGAGTTTACAGCGCTCACCAGATACATTAAGAAATGCCAGGCTTTATCCACTCTTAACAGAATTTTGTAGTTCTGTATAGCTTGTGATGTGTATTTTTATAGCTGCCTTTGACAGAACTAGTTAATTTGGTGTATATGAATCTCAAAAATTTCGTTAGAACTCTAGTTGCCGTGTACTCAATTTTCTGCGCGGAGTTACTCAAATCGAAGGGTATTTTGTTTTAGTTTTAATTTAGTGTAACTGATAATACCTATAATTAACAGATGGGGCATAAAAATTAAAGAGGGGAGAATATTTAGTTTGATTACATGGCTATAAACACCTCATTTAACATATTTAATGGGCAATACTATTTCTGTGTATTCCTTTGGGTTTTTTTTTTTTGTTTTGTTTTGTTTTTGTTTTTTTGCCATTAAAGCAAGACTGCAATTGACTGTTCTAACCTGTTTTGCATAGTATTCTTAGTGTTTATGTTCTATACATTTCTCAAGTAATGACTGTCTTTGCAAAACTGGAAAAAATGTCAGCTTCATTTATGGGCAAAATTAAGTTTGCTCATTTATGTTTTCTGTTTAAGTAGAGTTTTTAACACATTTCTAGTTATTTTCCTATTTCTACCTAACACTTTACTTCTTAAAAAGCATGTTAATTAGCATGACAGTCATATTACTCACTCTAACATTGCCAAAGAACTGTAGATTGGTTTGGGAAAACCCCGGGACTGTCTATTTGTAGGTTTTATTTTTAACAACCAAAGGTAGAAATAAAATTAGAACTGCATTTAAGTTCTAATTACTTGCATTTATTTGTCTTAAAGCACCAACTCGTAGAGAATCTTGGAAGTAATTTTTTTAATATTTTACTTAGTCATGCAGAAAACTTAAATATACATCCAGCCACTTGGAAATCTGGAAAGAGGGAAACTGGTGGATTGGACAGCAAGGTTAACTCTAAGAGTAGAGCCTAGCTGTCCTTCCTTCAGTCTTCATGGGAATAGCTGTGTATTCTCTGGCTGAAAAGTGCAGCAGTAACCTCAAAACATGGAACAGTGACTTTGCTTTTGCCTTGAAAAGTATATTAATCTAAATTAAAGGTTTTTTTTTTTTAATTCTTTTTCTTACTAAAAGATTTCTCCATCAGAGAATTCCAATCTTTCAAAAAATGATTATAGAGATTCTTCTGAATCCTTTGAAAGATTCTTTAACCAAGTAGTCACCATTGTAATATATTTTTGGTGTGAATTAGAGTATGTTTAAGAAAAAAATTATTAACAAATGAATGCAGATGAGGACTGAGCCTCATATTTAAGTTTTTCTACCAGGAATATCTGTTGATTGTCTTCCCAGCATCTTTTCTCCAGAAATTACACATCCCCTCTTATCCTCATGGCTGTAACAGAAGGAGCCATGTGTGGGTACAGCATGAGTCTTAAACCCTCTTTAGACTGGAAAAAAAAGTAATTACAACTTAAAAATAGTTTAATGTTGAACACTTTGGTAAATTTGAAGAACCTTTTATAGTGCAAATATTCCCAACAAAATTAATATATTTTGTAAGATTAAACTGTTTGTATATGCTTGAACTTTCTTAAAATATGTTCATTTCAAACTAAATGTACATTTTTATGAACCATAAATATTATTTTCAGAAGCACGTTAGGCCCATGAATTATTTCCTCACTTTTGCAGTTGATGAAATGCTGAAATGTAAATCACAGAAATTTATCAAATAAATAATTTTAAACTGCAAAAAAAAAAAAATATTGTATGTTTGTTATAGTTCATGAGAGAACATTCTTATAGTTGTACTGTTAACCACAGTCCATCATTCACCATGGGTTTCTCTGGGTCATATGGTCCCCCGCCTTGTTCAGTCCATCCAAAGTGTACGGTCAGTCGCTCTCAGCTTCATCACAGAGTTGTGCTGTCATTAGCTCAGTCCATTTCAGATCGTTTTCATTACTCCAAAAGAAAAATCCCTTACTCCCCTTATATCCCCTTCTTTGTCATTGTTGTACAAATGTTAGCTATAGTCTATATGTTACATTAGTTATATTTTACCAATGTATCTCCACATTCTTAACATCTTGTAAGTAAGGAATATTCTTGTATTTGTACTCTCTTTCTATTGACATTAAGCTCCCTAGACAACCCCTTTCAGTCACAATCACATTTATAAATCAGCAGTGTTGATTATACTCACTATAATGTATTATCATCAACTTTAACCATTTCTTCACATTTACAATCCCCCTTATTAAACATTCTACATACATTCAGCATCAGCTCCCCGTTCTCAACCCACATTCTAACTCCTAGTAACCTATGCTCTAGTCTATCTCCATGAGTTTACTCATCATATTTAGTTCATATTAGTGAGACCATAAAATATGTGTCCTTTTGTGTCTGTTTTATTTCACTCAACATAATGTCCTCAAGGTTCATCCATGTTGTCGTGTGCATCCCAAGTTCATTTCTTCTTACAGCTGAATAGTATTCCATCTTATGTATATAGCACGTTTTGTTTAGACATTCATTGGTCAATGGGCATTTGGGTTATTTCCAACTAATAGCAATTGTGAATAATGCCGCTATGAAGATCCATGTGCAAATGTCGGATCCTTGCTTTCAGTTCTTCTGAATATATTCCTAGTAGAGGGATTATTGGATCATATGGCAGTTCTATAATTTAGCTTCCAGAGGAACCGACAAACTGTCCTCCACAGAGGCTGCATCCTTTTGCATTCCTACCAACAGCGATAGAGTGTTGTAGGATTTATTTTTTAAATTCTTTCCTAGAAAAAATATACAAAGAATAGGCATGTTTATTCCTAATTACACTCCTGGAAGATGATACCAGAGGCTGAGAAGTGTCTTCCCTCTCTTCTGTCACTGGTTGCTTTTGGCCTTAGCATGTGTTAAGATCTAAGATTTCAGGTTAGTTGACTGAGAAAACTTCTTATTACAACCATCGAAGGGGCATGCAAAGGGCCTGTCTCCAGTATGGATTCGCACATGTGTGTGCAAATTGAAGTTCAGGGAAAAGCGATTCCCACAGCCTTCCAACGTGCACTGAAAGGGCTTCTCTCCAGTATGAACCAGTTGGTGACACTTTAATTTTGAGCTCTCAATAAAAGCTTTGCCACATTCTGCACAGATGTGGACTCTGTGACTGGATGTGCAGATATTTTCTCATGGCAGAGTTATCCCTGAACATCTTTGTGCAGTCTTTATGAGAGCAAGCTATTGTCCTTGGAGCAGCAATTTCTTTAATTTTCCTTGGCTTCATTCTAGCAAATTTTGCCAGTTGTTTGGCATCTGAGAGGTCAATGCCAGGTATTCCTCCAGGAGGAAGTTTCTTTCCTGTCATGTACTCTGAATAGTCAGGAGGTGAGTTCTCCTGAATGATCTGTTCTTCAACCACTGTCTCATAGTATCTTTTCGTTCATTTGAGGACCACATGGTGATGGAGAACTCGCCCTCCAGGGTCTTGTTCTGCACCTGCTTCTACTCCCATTTCTTGTTGCCCAGGTCTGAGCCTCCGCAGCCTGCGGCTCCGACCCCGCCCTCAGGTAACTCTTCTTGTGGCCGCCCTTTTAGAAGCTGCCGCCGCCGCTCTTGCCGGCAGCCACAACGGTGACCAGCGTCTGCTGGATGTAGTCAACTGCAGGACTGGGCACCAGAATGAGGACCTGGCCCTCGAAGCCGACCTCGGTGCGCAGCCCGTCCGAGCCGTTACCACCAACCACCTCCTTTTGTGCCTGCACCAGGATCACCTCCTGGTGATGGTGCAGTTGGGTAGGGTCTCCGCTGACAAGCGGCTGCAGCGCGATTGTGGGAGGGTGATGGAGGGGGGTGGGTGGCGGCCGGCTTGCCCGTGGTGGTCCCCATCGCCGTGGTCGCCGCCGCCGCTGTCCTCATCTTCTTCTTCTTCCTCGCCCACCACTGTGAACTTGATGGTCTTCACCCGGATGTTCCCCACCTCGATCTCGTGCAGCTCCACGATCTCAGCTGGCATCTCCGAGTGGTCCGTGGTGATACAGAGTAAGTCGCTTGAGGCCAAGGCTGAGGGCTCCGCTGCCATGGTCGCGGCGGCCTTGGCAACTCCGCTGAGGGCGGGCGGCTGAAGAGGCGGTGGTCGGTGGGTGAGGAAGGCAGAGGGAGGAAGGCAGTGAGCCGGCAGGGGATGGGTGCTCTCTTGGCCTCTGCTCCTTCAGTTTCCGTCCCACTTCAACTAGTCTTATCCTGCTACCCTAGCCTCTCCTCCTCCCGCCCTCCAGACCGTGGTTCCTATTTCCCCTTCCTGTCCATTTATTCTTGTTACTATTGGCAGTTTGCATCTTTCTAGGAATTTGTTTATTTTATCTAGGTTTTCTAATTTGCCGTTCAATTGTTCCTTTTTATTTTAAGCTTATAAAAGCTTGTTTTATGGCCTAGAACATAACATATTCTGGAGACGGTCCCATATGTACTTGAGAAGACTGTATATTTGGCTGTTATTGAATGGAGTTTTCTAGAGATATTTATTAGGTCTAGTCAGATGATAATGTTGTTTAAGTTTTTTATGTCCTTGATGATTTTCTGCCCAGTTATTCTATCCATTATTGAAAGTGGGATATGGGGTCCCCAAGTGTTATTGTCAAACTCTCTATTTCTCCCTTCAATTCTGTCAATTTTTGCTTCATGTATTTTGGGGCTTCATTGTTAGATGCACATATGTTTATAACCGTTTTATCTTCCTGATGGATTGACTCCTTTGGTTATTTTTAAATTGTCCTCTTTTTCTCTAGTAAAAGTTGTCATAAAGTGTAATTTTGTTTATACTTTACCATTCCACCTTTCTTATGATTGTTCTTCATATGGTATATCTATTTCCATCCTTTTACTTTCTACCGGTCTCTTTGAATCTAACATGTCTCCTGTAGACAGCATATAGTTGGATCTTGTGTTTTTTAAAGAATTTAGTACAGCAAATCTACCTTTTGTTTGGATTGTTTAATCCATTAACATGCAATAGAATCTTGGTGTTCTTACTGAGATATACCAAATTTTCTTGAAAAAATATTTCTTCACTTATTGTACATCCTGAGGACAATTTCCAGAGACTTAAAATAAAAATTTTTAAAGATAATGCACCAATTAAATGAATGTTTTGCAGTGGAGGGTGTCCATGGAGCTCCTTACACCATGATTCCAGCACAAATCCTTTTTAAAGAACAGTTTGAAAGTGTAGCTGTTTATTTAGTAATTTCTCCAATTATTTTTTTTTACACTTTCTAAATTGCATTTTGTAGCAAAAGACTTCCCTTATTAAAGGTGAAACCTTCTAAAGCAGTTTAAAAGGTGTATTCATCTCCAAATGAATAACTTTAATCAGTAGGATACAGGGCTTATCAAGATTTTTTAAAAAATTTTATTGAAGTATATCATTCATACATGAATATACATAAACAGTAAGTGTATAGTGAAAGTTGTGAACTTACTAAACAAACATGCATAACATCATACAGGGCTCCCATACATCACCCCACCACCAATACCTTGCATTGTTGTGAAACATTTCTTAGAAATTATGAAAGAATATCATCAAAATATTACTACAGTACTAACTCTAGTCCCTGTATTAGTCTGCCAAAGGGGTGCTAATGTGAAATGCCAAAAATGGGTTGGTCTTTATAAAGGGTATTTATTTGGGGTAGAAGTCCACAGATATCAGGCCATAAAGCATTAAGTTTCTTCTCTCACCAAAGTTCATTGCCACGTGTTGGAGCAAGACAGCTGCCGACCTTTGCCAGGGTTCAGGCTCCTTGTGTTCCTCTCTTCCCGGGGCTCCGTTTCTCTCCAGGCTTAGATCTTCTGGTTCCTCCACAAGGTCAGCTGTAGACTATCACGCGAACGGCTCACTTCTCTTCTTCTGGGGTCTTTTCTCCAACATCAAAACTGCTTCTCAAAAAACTGCTTCTACTCTGTTCTTTGCCTTGCCTTTTATACTCGATTTCCCACCCAACAAGGGGTGGGGCTCAACGCCCTACTGACGTGGCCCAGTCAACGCCCTAATTATGACTTAATCATGCCCAGATTAACAGATCAGTTTACAAGCATGATCCAATTATATTTTTGGAATTCATAATTACATCAAACTGCCCAATGGCCACAGTCCCTACCTTACATTTGCAGTATTTTCCCCCAACCCACTCTATTGTTTTTTATTTATGTATTTACTTTTATCCATTTTAACCCTCCTCCCTTGTTTGTGCTGTTTTTTTATCCATTCGCTGGGCAATTCTCTGTGTCTGTTTCCTGCCCTCTCTTCTTATCCTTCTCCTCCTGTCTTCACCGGAATTCGATCCTTGGAACCTCTGATGTGGGAGAGAGGTGTCCTACAGCCTGCGCCACCTTAGTTCCTATTTTTTCAGGATGTCTCGTCTTGGCTCTCCCTTGCATCACTCTCCTGTTATGTCATCATCTTGATGCGTGTCTCGGCAAGGCCTGGCGGTGCACCTGCTCGTTGGGCCTGATGTGCACCCATGCGTGAGGCCTGGGGGGCTCACCCACTTGTGGGGCCTGGTGGTGCACCTGCGCATGGGGCCTGACACCGCACCCGCTCTCAGAGCCTGATGGCAAACCCGTGCATGGGGCCTGGTGGCCCGCATGCCTTCTATATTTTTCTTTTTTTTTTGTTTTTACTGGGAGGTCCTGGGGATTGAACCCAGGTCCCTCCATGTGGGAGATGAACACCCAACCATTTGAGCCACATCTGCCCCCCTACTATACCTCTTAAGGTTGACCAAAGATACCTAGAGTTACAGTCATTTCCCATACAGGATGGTAATAGAATAAATCAGGCATAGTTTATCACCAGCATTCTAAAAACCAGACCCAGGGAGAAAAACTAGGTCTGGGAACACATGTATGGTTTCTAATATAGTGAATGTTTAGCCTACCCTGATTATCACAAAATCAGGACAGCAAGAATATTTGCACTCAAGATTCTAAGAAAATCGAGCCTCCAGTAAATTTTGGGGATTGGGAGGATGAACAAAGAAAAGATAAGTTAGAAATCTGAAATAGAACCACAAAGACCTTAGCAATCATTTAGTGATCAACTCCATCCTTTTATAGCTAAAGACAACTGATACCTAGGAAGAAAAAGGGACTAGGCCAAAGCCACTCAACAAGTCTCTGACAGAATTTGGGATAAAAGTAGTACAATGGACAGTGACATAGTATAATAGCTAACTACATAGGCTTTGGAAAGGGATAGACTTGAGTGTTTATCCTGCCAATTATTAGCTGTGCTACCTTGATCAAGTTACTTTGTTTTTCTACACTTCAGTTTCCTCACCTGTAAAATGGTACTAATAATATTACCTTTTTAATAGGATTAAACACTTAACAAATATAATTGTAATTACGAATACAGTAATTCTGGCATAAAAATGCCACCATTACCACTAACAATCTCTTTAACAAACAACCCCCCCCAAACAAGTTAATATAAATACTAAATTAATTTCTGTGAGATATTGAAAGGTTACTCCTATAGAGATCTATTCCATTTCCCCCTTTTTGAGTGTGTTAATGTCATCATAAATAGTTCATCTATAAATGTCAAAATGATATTCTTATAATCATTAGTATATATAATTTTATATCTTTTAAAGAAGCTCAGAGAAAAATGGAGACCTGATATATATTTGTAACTTTTGTTAAATTAAAATTCTTAGTGATCATTTCTGCATCTCTTCATTTGTTTCTGTGGATTCAGGATTCTGGAGTCATTTCTTTATCCCAATACAGAATTGCTTCCCCCCACCTCCTTTGCACTGTTATTGACAAATATATTGTTTCTATATGTTATATGCCCCAAAATACATTTTATACACTTTTAAAACCAGTTTAGAGATTAGACATAAATATGCCTTTATACTTTCTTTTATAGTTATATAATTACCTTTACCAGTTTTTTGTTTAGGGAGATTTGTATCTCCCTAAAACAAATATTCAAGTTCTAGCCCCCTATCCTGTGAATGTGACCTTATTTGGAAATAGAGTCTTTGAAGTTATTGTTAGTTAAGATGAGGCCAAACTGGATCAGGGTTGGCCCTGATCCAATATGACTAGGGCCCTCATAAGAAGGGGTGAGGAGAGACAGATAAGGGCACAGGGGAGAATGCCATGTGAATATGGAGACAGGAATAAAAGTGTAGCAGTTTGATATTGTTTATGAATTCCAAAAATAGATATTGGATTATGTTTGTAAACTGGTCTATCCCTCTGGGCATATTAGATTATATTGGATTCAGAGGTTTCACTTTTACCTGATTAAATAATGATTAAGGCTTTGATTGGGCCAAGTCAGTAGGACGTTGATTTCCTGCTCCCCTTGTTGGGTGGGGACTCACAGAGAAAACAACATGGCAGAAGAGTTAGTTGGAGTTTTAATGCTGGAGCCCAGGAAGTAAGCACAGAGAGGAGCAGAGAGAAGGCTCAATTAGACATGGGCAGAGGCCCCGGGAAGAGAGATGAGCCATTTGCCTGAAAGTCTAGAGCTGGCCTTGTGGAGAAAGCAGAGCAGCTAAGCCCATAGAGAAACAGGCCCTGGGAAGAGAGGAACCCAGGAAGCCTGAACCCTTGCAGACGTCGGCAGCCATCTTGTTCCAACACGTGGCAATAGACTTTGGTGGGGGAAGTAACTTATGCTTTAAGGCCTGGTAACTGTAAGCTTCTACCCCAAATAAAGACACTTTATAAAAAGCAACCGATTTATGGTATTTTGCATCAGCACCTCCTTTGGCTGACTAATACAGAAGGCCATGTGGAGATGGAGGCAGAGATGCATCTACAGGCCAAGGAACACCAAGAATTGCTGTTAAATTCCAGAAGCTAGAAGAGCCTAGAAATCATTGTCTTCTACAGGCTTCAGATTGAGCATTGCCTTGCCAACACCTTGATTTCAGACCTCCAAAATATTAAATTTCTGCTATTTTAATTCATCCAGTTTTTGATACTTTCTTATGGCAGCCCTAGCAAACTATGATATTAATACTTTCTGTTGTTTGTGCATGTGTGTGTGTGTAATCACTGTCTGTAGTCACTTGTTTTCCCTTAGTATTTCTGGTAAGACAGGTATGCTAACAACAAATTCTCTCAGATTTTGTTTTTCTCAGAATGTGTTTATTTCACCTTCATTTTTGAAAGGCATCTTTGCTGGATATAGGCTATTTGGTTGACAGTTGTTTTGTTTTTTTTCCCTAAGTGCTTTGAATATATTATCCCACTGAATTCTGGTCTCCATTGTTTCTGATGCAAAGTCGGGTTCTGATCTTTTGGGAGTTTGCTTATAAGTAATGAGTCATTTTTGTCTTGCTGCTTTAAATATTTTCTTTAAAATACTTCTGTGTTAAAATATTCGTTTTTGTGTTTCTTTGTGGATATATTTGCATTTATCCTCTTTGGAATTCATTGAGCTTGTTGATTGCATAGATTCTGGAACTTCCATTTTTCATATGTTAGTGTGCTAAAAGATGTGCCACAGTTCTGAGCCTCTGATCATTTTTTTAACAAATCAATTTTATTGATATATATTAATAAAGCAAACATCCATCCAAAATGTACACCCCATGGAATTCAGTGTAATCACATATTTGTGCATTCATCACTTCATTCTTAGAGCACTCCCACTATTCCAATAATAAAAATAAACAAAAACCAAAAGAACTCATGAACTCTCAATCTCTCTATGCTTCCCCTACCATACATAGCTGCTATTCTTTATCCTTCCAGTATATTTGTATTTATATTTTGTAAACACAGTCTTATATTTGCAATATCACCCATATTCATGTTTTACATGGGTGTTACTATCTTATACAGTCCTATGTTACTATTTTTAATTTTCCTTCTAGTAATATACATGACCTTATACTTTACCTTTCAACCACTGTCAAACCCATACAATAGCACTACTATTTACAAACACTATGATGTGCTTTCACCATTTGCATTCCTTTACAAAGATTTACAAACAACCTTTTTACCAATTCTGCACAAATTAACACTCAGTTTTCCATTCCCTGCCCTCATTCTATTTTCTGGTGACCTATATTCTAATTATTACCTCCATGACTTTACACAATATATTTAGTTCATAATAGCACATCATACAGTATTTGTCCTTTTGTGTCTTGCTTGCTTCATTCAACACAATGTCTCCAGGTTCATCTATATTGTCATATGCTTCACAACTTCATTTCTTCTTACCACTGCACAATATTCCATCACATGTATACACCACAATTTGTTTATCCACTCATTGGTTGATGGACACCTGGGTTGTTTCCAAATTTTGGCAATCGTAAATAATGCCACTTTGAAAATCGGTATGCAGATAGATGTCTGTTTGTGTCACTGCTCTCAGTTCTTCTGGGTATATATCTAGTAATGATTTTGCCAGGTCACGTAGCAAGTCTATGTTCAACTTCCTTAGGAACTTCGAAGCAATCCTCCACAGTGGCAATAGCATTCTACATTTCCACGAAAGGGAATAAAGGTTCCTATCACTCCACATCCTCTCCAACATTTACAGTTTTCGGACTTTTTAATAGGAGCCAGTCTAATAGGTGTGAAAATGACATCTCATTGCAGTTGAGATTTGCATTTGTTTAGTCGCTAGTGATGGTGAACATTTTTTATAGTTTTCTATGCCATTTGTATTTCTTCTTTGGACAATCGTCTTTTCAAGGCATTTGCCCATTTTTTAATTGTGTAGTTCCTCTTTTTATTGATGAGCTGTATGATCTCTTTATTTTATTTTATTTTATTTCATTTCTTTTTTTAAAAGATACTTAGATTACATAAATGTTACACAAAAAATATAGGGATTCCCATATGCCCCACCTCCCACACCTCCCACAACCTCCCACATAAGCATCCTTCATTAGTGTGGCACATTAATTGCAATTGATAAACACATCCTGGGGTTTTGCCATTAAGCATGGACCATAGTTCACATTGTAGTCCACACTCTTTCCCACACAGTTCTGCATGTTATATGGTGATATAAAATGGTCTATATCTGTCATTGCAATGTGACTCAGGACAATTCCCAAGTCCTGAAAAAGCCCCTGTATTACAACTGCTTTGCCCTCTCCCTGCCCCAGAGCATCCAGTGGCCAGTGGCTCCACACCAATGTTGTAATTTCTTCCATTGCTTGAATCATAATATGTTTATAGCAGAATACCAGTAAGTCCAATGTAGTCCATAGCTATTCATCCCATCCTGAGGAGTCTGGAATGGTGACGTCCACTCTACCTCCAATTGAGATGGGGTTTATATCCCATGGGGAAGAAGGATGGGATTATCTTGCCGGCAGTTGCAGACTCTCTCCATTCCCTGGGATTGCTGTTGTCCGCCATCATCTCCCTGCCAGTTGTCCTGGGTGAGATCAATGAGCTGTAGAGTAGGAGTTGCTGCTCCATCAAGGTTCCGGGCCCAGCTGGCACATGGACAGCCCAAAGACTCAAGTCTCTGGACATACACCTACAAACTCCAGCATCAAGTATAGGTTTGAATAGAAGGGATGGATGAGCCTTGTGCAGGGAAGACATAGTTGAGTCCAACTCTGTCACTCTCAGGAGCACAAACTCCAAAGTAGGGCCCACTGGCAAGGCACCAAACTCCAGAGCTATCTGCCCTGACATAGGACCTGGGTGTCTCCAGAGCCCTCAGGAGCCCCACTTTTGGGGTGATATCCACTTTGGAATTCTATGAGATCCTACTGAGATGTGCGTAAGCATTACCTCTGGGATGACCTCCCGACTCATTTTGAAGTCCCTAGCCATATAAACTCATTTGTCTTTACCTTTTCCCCCTTTTATTTAAGGTCTTTTTCCAGTAGCATTGCCAGTTGGTGCTGGGTAGCAATCCCTCGATGCCAGGGAGGCTTATCCCCAGGAGTCATGCCCCATGCTGGGAGGAAGGTAAGGCATTCATATGCTGAATTTGGCTTATAGAGTGGCCACATTTGAGCAACAAGAAGGCTATCAAGAGGCAACCCTTAGGCACCCCATAACAATAGCCTAAGTTTCAATTTCAAGATCAAAGACTCATAGGCTAGTCATCAATATCAAGGGCCCATCAGTGGATCATCCTCCTTCGCCAGTCACTGCCCCTGCACTTGGAGGACTGTTGCTGCTCCCTTAGAAAATGTGGCAGAGCTCTCCAGGATGGGAATTCAGTATTCTCTCATTTATTGAATGATTCTCCACCCACTGTGACAATGCCCAGTGAACATTTGAACATTTTTTATACCTTAATTTATGCTGAGGTGTGCTTCCTCCCATGCATTCCCCATCCCTGATAACCGACACCAACGATCCTCCCCTGCCCCCATTATAACCCTTCTGTGATCCAAATCTTCTTCATAGATGAAGCCATTACAAAAGCTGAATACAATTAATAGGAAAATAAAATTATAATAGTAAGTTTAAATATAAGAGATAAAATACCTAAAAATTAAAAAAAAAAAAAAAACTAAAACTAAACTAAAATTAAAAGATTGGGATATTTAAAAAGGAAAAATATTTAAAAAAAAATTTTTTTTGACCTTTTGCCTTTCATCACTGCAATATCTTATGTCCATTCTGTACCATGGCACCTTCCCCCTCTCGTTCCCCAGTGTCTCACTATTTTTCATTTTGTTTTCAAAGAAGTTTTACATCACAGCAAAGTCACACACAGAATACAGGAGACTCTCAACTCCTCCTTTCCTCCCCCCTCCCATATTAATACCTTGTGTATGTGGCTGGTAGCATTGTTATAACTGATATACAAATAGCAAAACATAGCTACTAAACATTGTCAATGGTTTACACTATGGTTTACATTTTAGACCACACACTTTTAAAATTTTTATATTTACCATGTCCTGTGTCCATCACTGTATGGCAATGAAGAACATTTCCACTGACCAATAAATACCCCCTGTTTAATCTATTCTGTTCCTCCTACCCCATCCCCCTGGGGCCCATGATGACCCCCTGGCTTGACTCATTGGATGACAAGAGTCATAGTTACATGCAACAAGAGGTCTTGACACACTGGCTTGTCCTCCCCTATTAGGGACTGCCCTTGCTCTTAAGAGACTCTGGCCTGACTATTTTTTAACAAATCGGTCCTCCCAAAGATGGGAGTCCAACTCCTTCCTGCTCATTATGTGGTTCTCCACCCACTGATACAACACATTATGACAGAATGAACACTTGCAGACTCCCTAGAAGCTTGCTTCAGGTGTGCCCTGTCCCAAATGCCCCCCCCAACCAACACCCTAAATCAGTTACCCTTCCTTGTCATATTGCCATAAGAGCATCCCCATCTCTGTACTTTCAACCTCAAACCCACAAATCCCCAGGATTCACCTGGTCCCTTTCCCAACTCTCCCCACCCCCACCCCCAAGTATTCTGGACCTTCTAACCCACCCTTCCCAATCTACCCACCTGTCAACCCTGCACCACCAAACCAATATATTACTACCCTCTTGTCCTATCCCTTCAATATGAAACTACACTTTATCACTTTACCATAGATTACATCCATATGGGTGATGGATCACAACCTTCCCTTCTCTTTCTATTTCTTGTCAACCTGTCTTAAAGACAATAGTTCTCTGAGACTGCTCAATTTACTTAATTCATATCAGTGATGTCATATACTGTTCATCCTTCAATGCCTGGCTTGCTTCACGTAAAATAAGGTCTTCAAGATTCATCCATGTTATGCCATGTGTTAGCACTTTATTCCTTCTTACAGCTGAGTAATATTCCATTGTATGTATGTACCACATTTTGTTTATCCATTCATCTGTTGATGGGCACCTGGATTGATTCCAACTTTTGGTAATCATGAACAATGCTGCTATGAACATTGTTGTGCATATATCTCTTCATGTCTTTGCTTTCAATTCTTCAGGTTATATACCCAGCAGTGGGATCCCTGGATCATATAGAATTTCTATAGTTTGTTTTTAGAGGAACTGCCAAGCTGTCCTCCATAGTGGCTGGACCATTCTACATTCCCACCAGCAGTGAATGTGGGTCCCCACTCCTCCACATCCTCTCCAACACTTATAATCTGCTGTTTTTTTAATAGCCAGCATTCTTATGGGTGTAAGATGATATCTCATTGTAGTTTTGATTTGCATTTACCTAATAGCTAGCGATGTTGAGCATCTTTTCACTTGCTTTTCAGCCATTTGTATTTCTTCCTTGGAGAAGTGTAGTTTCAGGTCACTTGTCCATTTTTTAAATGGGTTGTTTGTCTTTTTATTTTTGAGGTGTAGGATTTCTTTATATATGCAGGATATTAGGCTCCTATCAGATATATGGTTGCCAAATATTTTCTCCCTTTGAGTAGCCTGCCTTTTTTACTTTCTTGATAATGTCCTCTGAGGTGCAGAAGTATTTAATTTTGAGGAGATCCCATTTATCTATTTCTTCTTTTGCTGCTCGTGCTTTGGATGTGAAGTTCATAAAACCCTTTCCTATTACGAGGTCCTATAGATGCTTCCCTACATTATCTTCCAAGGTCTTTATGGTCTTAGCGCTTATATTTAGATCTTTGATACATCTTGAGATGTTTTTTGTGTAAGGTGTGAGATGGTGTTCCTCTCTCATTTTTTTGGATATGGATATCCAGTTCTCCAAGAACCATTTATTGAAGAGGCCATTCTCTCCCAACTGAATGTGCTTGGTGGCCTTGTGGAATATCAGGTGGCTGTATATGCGAGGATCTATATCAGAACCCTCGATTCAGTTCCAAATTGGTCAGTATGTCTGTCTTTGTGCCAATACCATGCAGTTTTGACAACTGTAGCTTTGTAGTATGTTTTAAAGTTAGGTAGTGTGATACCTCCAACTTCATTTTTCTTTTTCAATATGTCTTTGGTGATTCAGGGCCTCTTACCCTTCCAAATAAATATTGTATTTAGTTTTTCCAATTCATTAAAAAAATGCAGTGTTGATTTTTATTGGAATTACATTAAATCTATAGATTAGTTTGGGTAGGATAGACATCTTCCTATCCATGAACAGGGAATATTCTTCCATTTATTTAAGTCTTCTTTGATTTCCTTTAACAGTGTTGTGTAGTTTTCTGTATATACTTCCTTTGTATCTTTAGTTAAATTTATTCCTAGGTATTTGATTCTTTTAGTTACTATTGTAAATGGTATATTTTCTTGATTTCTTCCTCATATTGCTCGTTATTGGTGTACAGAAATGCTACTGATTTTTGAACATTGATCTTATAGCCTGCAATGTTACTGAACTCCTTTATAAGTTTTAGAACCTTTGTTGTAGATTACTCAGGGCTTCCTGCGTATAGGATCATGTCATCTGCAAATAATGAAATTTTTACTTCTTCTTTTCCAATGTGGATGACTTTTATATCTTTTCCTTGCCTCAGTGCTTGAGCAAGTACTTCTAAGGCAATGTTAAATAGGAGTGGTGATAGTGGACATCCTTGTCTTATTCCCAATCTCAGAGGGAAGTCTTTTAGGATTTCATCATTGAAGATGATGTTAGCTGTGGGTTTTTCATATATACCCTTTGTCATGTTCAGAAAGTTTCCTTCTATTCCTATTTTTGCAGTGTTTTTATCAGGAAAGGGTGCTGTATTTTGTCAAATGTTTTTTCATCATCTGTAGAGATAATGTGATTTTTTTCTTTCAATCTGTTTGTGTGGTGTATTACATTTACTGATTTTCTTATGTTGAACCATCCTTGCCTAATCAGGATGAAACCCACTTGGTCATGGTGTATAATTCTTTTGATATGTAGTTGAATGTGATTAGCAAATATTTTGTTGAGGATTTTAGCATATAGGTTCATTAGAGAAATTGGTCCGTAATTTTCCTTTCTTGTGGTATCTTTGTTTGGCTTTGGTATTAGTATAATGTTGGCATCATAGAATGAGTTAGGCAATGTTCCTTCTACATCTATGTTTTGAAAGAGCTTAAGCAGGATTGGTGTTAGCTCTTTCTGGTATTTTTGGTAGAATTCACCTGTGAAGCCATCTGGTCCTGGGCTCTTCTTAGTTGGGAGGTTTTTGATGACTGAGTCTATCTCTTTACTTGTAATTGGACTGTTGAGTTCATCAATTTCTTCTTTCATCACTTAGGCTGCTTGTGAATTTCTAGGAATTTGTCCATTTCCTCTAGATTATCACTCTTGTTGACATATAATTTTTCAAAGTATCCGCTTATGATACTCTTTATTTCTGTGAGGTCAGTGGTGATATCCCTTTCTTGATTTTTTATTTTGTGTATTTGTATCTGCTCTCTCTTTTTCTTTGTTAGTCTGGCTAAGGGTTTGTCAATTTTATAGATCTTCTTGAAGAAACAGCTTTTGGTTTTTTTTTTTTTTTTTTCTAGGGCTTTCTTATTTTCTAATAAGAAATTTCTCTAATATTTGTTATTTCCTTCTTTCTACTTCCTTGGGGTTAGTTTCTTTTGGTTTTCCAATGCCTCCAGGTGTGCAGTTACGGCTTCAATTTTAGCACTTTCTTCTTTTTTGAGCTATGCATTTATGGCTATGAATTTCCCTTTCAGTACAGCTTTGGCTGCATCCCATAGGTTTTGATATGTTGTGTTGTCATTTTCCTTCATTTCAAGGTAGTTACTGATTTCTTTTGAGATTTCTCCTTGACCCACTGTTTGTCTAAGAGTGTGTTGTTTAACTTCCATATCGTCATGCCTAATCTGTTCTCTGGCCATTAGTGATTTCCAATTTCATTCCATTGTGATGAGAGAAATTACTTTGTATAATCCCAATCTTTCTGAATTCATTGAGCATTGTTCTGTGGCCTAGCATGTGATCTAACTTGGAGTATGATCCATGTGCATTTGAGAAGAATGTATATCCCACAGTATTTAGGTATAGCATTCTGTATATATCTATTAGGTTCAGATCCTCTAATGTATTATTCAGAGTCTTTGTTTCTTTATTGAGTCTCTGTTGAGATGCTCTGTCTAATGGTGATAATGGTGTATTAAAGTCCCCCACTATAATTGTATAGGCATTTATGTCTCCAGCTAGTCTTGCCAGTGTTTGCCTTACGTATTTTGAGGCACCGTGAATAGTTGCATAAATGTTTATGATTGTTCTTTCTTCTTGAAAGATTACCCCATTTACTAATATATAGTATCCATATTTGTCTCTTACAATAGTTTTGGATTTAAAGTCTATTTTGTCTGATATTAGTAAGCTACTCTCGCCCTCTTTTCATTGTTGTTTGCTTTTAAAATTATTTTCCAGCCATTCACTTCTAGCCTCCTTGAATCCCTGTGACTAAGGTGGGTTTCTTGTAGACAACATATAGATGGGTCATATTTCCTTATCCATTCTGCCAATCTATGTCTCTTGACTGGTGAGTTTAATCCATTAACATTCAGTGTTATTACTCTCAAGGAATTTCTTATATCAGCCATATTTTCTTTGGGTTTATGTATGCCATATGTTGTTTTTATTTCTCTTTTGGTCTTTTTAGTTGCTCTTACACCCTCCTCCAACTCTCACTCTCCTGTTTTTTCCTTTCAACATGTAGAACTTCCTTTAGTATTTCTTGAAGGCCAGGTTTCTTTTTGGCATACTCTCTTAGTTTCTGTTTATCTTTGAATATTTTGAACTCTCCATCATTTTTGAATGCCAGCTTTGCTGGATAGAGAATTCGTGGTTGGAAGTTTTTTTTTCTTTGAGTACCTTGACTATTTCATACCACTGTATTCTTGCCTCTACAGTTTCAGATGAGAAATTAGCACTTAATCTTATTGAGCTTCCCTTGTATATGATGGTTCTCTTCACTCTTGCTACCTTGAATATTTTCTCTTTGTCTTCAGCATTAGACATTTTGACAAATATATGTCTTGGAGTAAGCTTGTTAGGATTTATACTGTTTGGAGTGTGCTGTGGTTCCTGGACATGTACGTCCATCTCCCTCAATAGGGTTGGGAAGTTTTCAGCCATTATTTCCTTCAACACTCCTGCTCCCTTTCCCTTCTCTTCTCCCTCTGGGATGCCTATAAAGCATTTGTTTGTTCATTTTATGTTGTCAGTTAAATCCCTAAATCCCTCTTTGATTTTTTCTATCTGTTTATCTATCTGTTCTACTCTCTGATTTCAAATGTACTGTCTTCCACATCACTTATTCTTTCTTCTGCCTGTTCATATCTGCTGTTACCTGATTCCATTGTCTTTTTGATTTCTTGGATTGTGCCATTCATCACCATCATATCCGTTATCTTTTTATGTATGTTTACAATTTCTTCAGTATGTTCTCCCAGTGTCTTCTTAATATCCTTAATCTCTTCCTTCACTTCATTAAGTTAGTCCATGATATTTGTTTGGACAGCTTTGATTAGTTGTTTGATATTTTGCATCTCTTCCTGGTTTTTAGTTTGTTCATTAGAATGTTCCATGTCTTCCTGTTTCTTAGTACGGTTTGTAATTTTTTGTTGCCCTCTGGTCATCATTTATCTAGATGGGTTTATTCAGTTGATTAGCTTCTCTCCCTGCTCTAGAGTTTTGTTTAGCTGCTGTTTGTGTTTGTGTGTGTGTGTTAAGTTTTTTCTTTGACACTTAGTTTTTCTTGTTCTATTTCCATGCTGTTTTCTATATTCCCTTGAAGGAAAAAGGTTGGGGCCAGAGAAATCAAAAGAGGTAAGAAAAGAAAAATGATAATAGTAATGATAATAAAAGTTAGAAGAGGGGCTGTATAAGACTTAGGAAAATGAATATTTAACTCATGTAAACAGTGTAGAGTAATAAGAATAGAAAGTGGAGTACCTACAATGAAATGGGAAACCAAATAGAGAAAAATATATAGAATGATTTAAAAGGCCAGAATGATGTGAAGAAAGAGAAAGAGAAAAGAAAGGACAGAAAGAAAAATTTAATAATAATAATAATAAAAGGAAAACAGAATAAACAAGACAGAAATTGAAACCAGTAAATTTGAGGACTTTAAAAAAAAAAAAAGGTGGAATGTAAGAACCACAACAGAAAGCAGAAGATAGAAAGATGATGGAAGGAAAAGAGATAGCGTTGGTAGACAAAATCAGTATACACAGAAAATGGGAAATCAAGGAAGAAGAAGCACAGCAAAGAAGAAATAAGGTATCAGGACCTAATTTTAAAAAGGGGGGGAGGAAAGGGGAAAGAAAAACAAGAAACAAAACGAAACAAAAACAAAAACAAAAAAAAACCCAAACAAACACCAGCAAGCAGTCAAACATAGCTAAGGAAGAACAGTGTTCCTTCTTGGGCCCTTGTGGATCCTCTCAGGCTGCCTGTGTTCATCAATCAATTACCCTGCAGACTTCTCTCTGCAGGTTTTGAGACAGGTTTTAGCGAGTAAACTAAGTTAAAAAAAATTTTTAAGTAACCTTTTTTTTTGGAAAAATAAGGGAGCCAAAAGAAGCTAGTACAAAAATAATGTCTATGTTTTCCCTTCCTACGGTATCTGTTGGATGTTAGCTATCCCAGTGGATCACTACTCTTAGAGGATCACTACTCTTAGAGGAGCCAGAAATCGAACTGGGGACTTCATATATTCAAGGCAGAAATTCCTCCACTGAGCTACCTTTGTAATTGGGTCAGTTGGCTCTTCAGAAAGCTATTCAGTCACTTTCCCCTGGGCAGGTTTTACTCTCCTAGGGCAGCAGAATTCAGCAGGCTGTATGAGCAGATCCCTCCTCCCCTCTTCTGGCTAGGCTGAGTTCCCTTTTGAAATTCAAATGGGACCTTGATGACTGAGTACACTGCACCTAAATGACCCCAAGCTTCTTCTAGACCACCCCCTCTTCCCAGGGGACCCCAAACAGGTGCTTGAAAACTTATTAAGTGCTTCCCACTGCCTGACTCCCTTAGGGAAGCTGAAACTCCAATAGTCCTCAGCCCAGAACTATTAAATTGGCTGACGCTGCTCTTTCTCAGGCCAAGCCTCTGTATCCCAAGGCAGTTAGGTAAATCAGGCTGCATCAGCAGATTCACCTCTCCCCTATGCCTGGTGCCACCCCACGCCAGCTTCTGTGCTCCCCAAACCTCAAAGGGGGTCCAGGCATCCAAACCCTCAGAAAGGAAACTCCTCTCTGCCCCTTGCCAGAACCTTCCCACTCTCAGAGAATGCTCCCTCTTGCTGGGTGGCCAGCGGGAGTTGGGCCTCATCCTGGCCCCTTGCCCTGAGGGTGGGGCTTAGCCGTCCATGATTTCCAGGCGAGGGGCTAAAAACTCACAGTTTTATCCCAAGCAATCCACCTCCCTGTCCAGCTCCCTCCAGATTGATGCCCCAAAGGCTCCCACTGTGTGGGCTCCCAGAACAGCTCACCCAGGCAGGATCCTGTCCCCAGTCAGCCATCCTTTGCGAGAGAGATGGTGAGTGCCCACTTAAACCGATGCCATCTTTCCTCCTCTCTGTATGATCTCTTTAAATATCATGGATATTAAACCCTTATCCGATATGGGATTGCCAAATATTTTCTCCCTTTGAGTTGGCTGAGTTTTCACCCTTTGAAAAAGTCCTTTGAGGTGCAAAAGTATTTAATTTTGAGCAAGTCTCATTTATTTAATTTTTTCTTTTGTTGCTTGTGCCTTGGGTGTAAGGTTTAAGAAATTACTGCCTACCATAAGAACTTGAAGATGTTTTCCTACATTTTCTTCCAGGAGTTTTATGGTTATCACTTTTATATTTAGGTCTTTGATGCATTTTGAGTTAATTCTTTTATAAGGTGCAATAGCCAGTTTTGTAGCACCATTTGTTGAATACACTCTTCTGGCCCAGCTGGGAGGTTTTGACTGCCTTGTCAAAAATCACTTGACTGTAGATGTGAGAATCTATTTCTGAGTTCTTGATCTGGTTCCGTTGGTCAATCTGTCTGTCTTTATGCCAGTACCATGTTGTTGTTTTTTTACCACTGTAGCTAAGTAATGTGCTTTAAAGTCCAGAAATGTGAGTCCTCCAACTTTGTTCTTTTTTTTTTTTAAAGATCTTTTTGGCTCTTCAGGGCCCCTTGCCCTTCCAAATAAATTTGATAATTGGTTTTTCCATTTCTTCAAAAAAGACTGTTTGGGATTTTTATTGTGATTGCTTTGAATCTGTAAATCAGTTTGGGTAGAATTGCCATCTTAAGGATATTTGGTCTTCCAATCCATGAACATGGAATATCCTTCCATTTATTTAAGTCTGCTTCAGTTTCTTTTAGTAATGTTTTGTGGTTTTCTGAATACAGGTCCTTTATGTCCTTGGTTAAGTTTATTCCTAAATATTTGATTGTTTTAGTTGCTATTATAAATGGAATTGTTTTTCTAATTTCCTCCTCTGATTGCACATCAGCAGTGTATAGAAACAGTATTAATTTTTGCATATTAATCTTGTATCCTGCCACTTTGCTGCATGTGTCTATTAGTTCTAGTAGCTTTGTTGTGGACTTTTTAGTATTTTTTTTTAGATATAGGATCATATCATCAGTGTATAGTGAAAGTTTTACTTTGTCCTTTCCTATTTATAGACCTTTTATTACTATGTCTTCCCTAACTGCTCTAGCTAGAACCTTTAGCACAACATTGAATAACAAGGTGACAGTGGGCATCCTTGTCTTGTTCCTGATCTCAGTGGGAAAGCTTTCAGTATTTCAACATTAAGTACAATGCAAGCTGTAGGTTTTTCATATATGCACTTTACCATATTGAGAAAGGTTTCTTTAATTCCTATATTTTGGATTGTTTTTTTTATCAAGAAACGGTGCTGTATTTTAACAAATGCCTTTTCTGCACCAATCTACAGGATTATATGATTTTTCTTCTTCAATTTATCAGTGTGGTTTTTCACACTAATTGATTTTCTTGTGTTGAACCACCCTTGCATACCTGGGATAAAATCCACTTGATCATGATGTAAAATTATTTTAATGTGCTTTTGGATTCAGTTTGCAAGTATTTTGTTGAGAATTTTTGCATCTATATTTCTTAGAGTTATTGGTCTGTAATTTTCTTTTTTCTTTTCTTTTTTTTTTTTTTTTTTTTTTTTTTTTTGTAGTATCTTTATCTGGTCTTGTTATTCAGGTGATGTTGGCTTCATAGGATGAGTTTAATAGTGTTCTTTCCTGTTCAATTTTTTGGAAGAGCTTGAGCAAAATTGGTATTAGATCATCTTTGAATGATTGGTAGAATTCACCTGTGAAACCATCTGGTCCCTGGCTTTTCATCTTTGGAAGGTTTTTGATGACTATTTCAACCTCTTCACTTGAGATTGGTTTATTGAGGTCTTCTGTTTTTTCTAGGGTCAGGGTAGGTGGTTTGTGTGTTTCTGGGAATTAGTTCATTTCCTCTACATTGTCTAGTTTTTTGGCATACAGTTGAGTATCTTCATATGATCTATCTTATTTCTGCGGGATCAGTGGTAATGTCCCCCCTTTCATTTCTGATTTTATTTATTTGTGTCTTCTCTCATTTTTTGTCAGTCTAGCTAAGGGCTTGTCACTTTTGTTGACCTTCTCAAAGGACCAACTTTTGGTTTTGTTGATTCTATTGTTTTGTTTTGTTTTGTTTTCTTGATTTCATTTATTTCTACTCTGATCTTTACTATTTCTTTCCTTCAGCTTGGTTTGGGATTAATTTGCTGTTCTTTGTCCAGTTCCTCCATATGTGCAGATAGGTCCTCAATTTTAGCTCTTTCTTCTTTTTCAATGCAAGCACTGAGGGAAATAAATTTCTCTCTCAGTATTGCCTTTGCAATGCCTGCCCCATTGGTTTTGATATTTTTTGTTCTCATTTTCATTCATCTCAGGATATTTGCTGAATTCTCTTGCAGTTTCTTCTTTGACCCACTAATTAAGATTGCATTGTTTAATCTTCATATATTTATGAATTTTCCATTTTCTGTACATTATTTACTTCCAGCTTCATTCTGTTATGACCAGAGAAAGTGTTTTGTATAATTTCAATCTTTGTAAATTTTTTGAGAATTGTCTTGTGACCCAATTTATGGTCTACCTTGGAGAAAGAGCCATGAGCACTTGAAAAGAATGTGTATCCTGTTGTTTTGGGGTACAATGGTCTATACATGCCTGTTAAGTGTAGTTCATTTATCTTATTACTCAAGTTCTCTGTTTCTTTATTTATTCTCTGTCTTTATGTTCTATCCAATAATGATAGTGGTGTATTGAAGTTTCCAACTATTATTGTAGATACATCTATTTCACCCTTCAGTTTTGCTAGTGTGTGCCTCATGTATTTTGGACCACTCAGGTTAGGTGCATAAATATTTAGTATAGTTATTTTTCTTTGCTGAATTCCCACTTTTATTAATATATAATGGTTTTCTTTATCCCTTATACCAGTTTTGCATTTGGCATCTATTTTTTCTGATATTAGTATCACTGTTCCAGCTCTTTTTTGTTTACTATTTGCATGGAATACCTTTTTCCAATCATTCGCTTTTAACCTGGTTTTGTCCTTACATCTGAGGTGGGTCTCTTTTAGACAACATATAGATGGTCTTATTTTTTTTAATCCATTCTATCAGTCTATGTCTTTTGATTGGGGAGTTCAATCCATTAGCAATCAATGTTATTACTGTAAAGGCATTAGTTAATTTATCCATTTTGACTTTGGCTTTCTGTTGTCATATTATTCTATTGTCTTTCTTTTTACCCTTTAATTTACCCTTCTTAATAATCTTCATTTCTACAGTCTTCTCTAAATCTCTCACTCTTGTTTATTCCTTCCAGGCTGCACACTCCCTTCATTATCTCTTATAATTCTGGTCTGCAGGTAATAAATTCTATCAGTTTTTGTTTATCTGTGAAGACCTTGAACTCACCCTAATTTTTGAAGGGCAGTTTTGCTGGATATTGAATTCTTGGCTGGGAGTTTTTCTCCTTCAGTACCTTAAATACATCATACCACTTTTCCTCTCTCCGGTTTCTGATCAGAAGTCAGCATTTAATGTTATCAAGTATTCATTGTATGGGATGCTTTGCTTTTCTCTTGCTGCTTTCAGAATCCTCTTGTTATCTCTGATATTTGTCATACTGAATAGTAGGTGTCTTGGGGTATGTCTGTTCAGATTTATTCTGGTTTTGGTACATTGTCCTTGGATCTTGATATTTATATCTATAAATATCTATAAATATAAATATCTATTTATATATATATATATCTTTCATAAGGCTTGGGATGTTTTTGGTCACTATTTTCTTAAATATTCTTTTTACCCCTTTTCCATACTCTTCTCCTTCTCAGACATCAATAATGAGAATGTTTGTGTGTTTCCCATTTGTCATTCAATTTACTGAGTCTCTGTTCCATTTTGTCCATTTTATTCTCTTTCTTTTATCCTGCCTTTTCCAGTTCAGATGTCTGTTTTCAAAATCACTAATTCTGTCTTGAGCAATTCAAATCTGTTCTTATGCACCTCTAATGCATTTTTAATCTCATCCATTGCACCAATCCTGTAAGTTCTGTTACTTTTCTTTGCAAGTTTTCAAATTATTCTTTTTGCTCACTCAGTGTCTTCTTAATATCCTTTATCTCTTTAGTCATATTTTCTTTCAATCCTTTGAATTGATTTATGAGACTTGTGTAGTTATCATTGATTAATTGTCTTAAATCCTGCATCTCTTCAGGATATTTGGTTTTTCCGTTCACTGGGCCATCTCCTCCTGTTTCTTAGTATGGCTTGTAATTTTTTGCTTGTGTCTAGGCATCTGAATATGTTGGTAAATTTACTCTGATGGCCAGTTTCTCTCTAATTCTATTGTGGTTTTTTTTCACAGCTCTTTTTTGATATTTGTTTCAACTTATTCAAAGTCTTTAAAATGGCCCAGCTTGAGTTTTCAAAATCAGACCAGAAACTCACTAATGGGGTGCATATTTTCTCCGAGTAGTTAGGATACAGAAAGAACCAAAAAGTTTTTGTCCATGTAATTTCCAGATCGGCCAGCAGATGGCACTCATCAGCGCACCTTTCCAGTTAGGTGTTTCAGTCTAGGTTTCCCTGTGTTCCTGTGTTGAATCTCCACAGCAGAGATTCAGAGTGGGCTCTGCTGGCTGAATTCACTGAAGAAAAGCTCCCCTCCCCGACTCCCCTCACTTTTCCCTTGAAACAGCTGTCAGGGAGGAAGGTATCTGTTTCTCAGTCAGCTGCAGTGAGTCAGGGTTTTTACCCCAGATTAATATCTTGGGGATGGGAGAGGGGAGCCCTTCCCAGCTGCTGTGGCAGTTTGGTAACACATGTTCATTGTTTTGGGTTCTTTATCTCTCTGTCCTTCACTGTCCTGGGATTTGTGTGGCACTGTCCTGGTCTGCCAACCCCCAAAGCAGGTCCCTCAGACAGCTTTTGGCTTTTTCTCCATTGTTTTTATGAGAGAATTGAGCCCCACCTGCTAGTCTGATGCCATCTTCCCACAATCCTTCTCTGTTCATTTTTCTTCCTTCTTCTTTCCCTTTGTTCTTTGGACTGCATAATTTTTATACATATATCTTCAAGTCTGTGAATTCCTTTTCCTGTCAGTTCATATCCACCTTTAAGCCCCTGTAATGAACTTTTCACTTCAGTTATCATTATTTTCAAGCGCAGAATTTCCATTTTGTTCTTTTTTTATAATTTCCACCTCTTTATCAATAATCTCTTTTGACATGACATTGTCACCATACCTTCCTTTATTTCTTAATCCTGGTTTCTTTTAATTCTTTAAACATATTTATAATAGCTACTTTGAAGTCTTTTTAAAATCTGACATCTATCACAATCACTGGAAGTTTGTGTTGCCTGTTTTTATCTCATGTGTGGATTATATTTTCCTGTTTCTTTTCATGTCTTTTAAATTTTTTATTGGAAACTGGACATTTTGGATTATATATTGTAGCGACTCTGCATACTGACATCCACGTTTAGGGCTTATTATTGTTATTTGCTTGCTTACTTGTTTAATTACTGACTGGATTATTTTAGTGAAATTTAATTTACCCATCTCCAGATACATTGCAAAGCTTCTGATTTTGTTCCTCAGGGGGTGCATACTTGAGTAGCTTCACTGCCCCCCAGGATGACAATAGTTTTCACAGGGCTTTTTTTTCTGATATCTCTATTGTTTTCAACAATGCCCTGGGAAATAAATTGCTTCACCATCTGTTCCAAACAAATTATGGCTACTTTGAGGTGATATTTCTCTAGGTCAGTGTTGATATTTGCTCTGACCCTAGGAGGGTTCTTCCTATTTATCTCTTTCCCCTTTTTATTTCTAGAAAACTAGCTTCTTACAGTTTAGTCTATAATTCCAACAAGTCTATCAATCACCCCCAATTGCCATTCATAACAACCTCCACTGTTTTTGAGAGTGCCATTAGGCTTGAATTTATCCACACAAATGCAAATAAAGTAAGTTCCTTTGGGGGAAGATTTGGAATTCTCTTTTTTATAGCCTGCTTCTTCCCCTGAACAAAACTTTTCAGCCACAGCTCTGGTGCTTGAAGCAGGAAAAATGGCACACTTCTGTGTTAGTGCCACTACTGCTTTAGGAGCTGAGCACTTGGTTAAGAAGTGAATTAGCAGCCCCAAGTGCCTTTGTCTTACCTCTCTTGGTGTGGATCCTACACATTATGATTTGGGGCAAGGGTGGTTGGGGTGCCAGTGTTAGAAACACCATAACAAAATTAGATGCTCCATCCCATGGATGGGGGCTGGGCAGATAAAGAGATCCCCACCTCTTGGCCACACTTGCCCAGAATTTAGCCTTGGCAACAAGTAGCTGGGTGCAGGATGAGAAATGCTTACATACTTCCTGTTTTAATTTCTCAGGTTGCTCAAGCAAATACCATGAAATGGGTTGGGTTAATCAATGGGAATTTACTTGCTCAATATTTTGAGTCTAAAAGAAAGTCTCAAGTCAAGCCATCATCAGGGCAATGCTTTGTTTCTGAAGATCAGTATTCTGGGGCTGGCTGTTGGTGATCCTTGGTCTTTAGTTTGTCCCATGGCAAGGCACATGGCACATGGCACAAGGCACATGCCAGTGCCTTCTAGTCTCTGTCTTCTCTTCTAGGTTCCATTGAATTTTTCTTCTTGCTTCCTGTGGCTTTCTCTCTCTGTCTGAATTTCATTTTGCTTATAAAGGTCTCCAGTAATAGGATTAAGACACATTCTGATAGGGCTGGGCCACACCTTCACAGAAGTAACTTCATCAAAAGGCCCTACATACAATGGGTTTACACCCACAGGAATGGATTAAATTTAAGAACATGATTTTCTGGGGTACAAACAGCTTCGTATCACCACACATGCCCTCCCAGGAATATTGCCCTCTGACTAGGAGCTGGGGGAGAAAATGAACCCTGTGTTTTGTTTTTTTGGTTTTTTTTTGATTGTGGGTAAAAATCAAAATTTTCACAATACATACCAACATTTGCAAAATGATATATAAATGTATATGCATATATGTGCATTTGCTTACAAAAATGTTATTTATGTATATATATAAATATATTTTAAGAGGTGCTTAGATACCCAAAATATTACATGGAACCCACTGGGATTCCCATGTTGCCCACTTCCCACACCTCCCACCACATCCCACACAAACATCTCCCACAAGTGTGGCCCACGACCCTCAATGGACTTACACATCCTGGGGCCGTGCCACCAACCATAGACCACAGTTCACCCCGTAGACAACACTCTCTCCCACACAGTTCTTAGTGGTATGTGCTATTTTAAAATGGCCTACATCCGTTGCCACAAAGGTACTCAGGACAACCTCCAAATCCCAAAGAAGCCCCTGTATTTCAACTGCTCATCCCCTCCCTGGCCCAAAAGTGTCTAGTGGCCACTGGCTCCACCTCATTGTTATAATTTCTTCCATTGCTAGAATCACCATACGTGAACAACAGAATACCATCAAGTCCATTCTAGTCCATAGTTAATCCCCCAATCCTGAGGGGACTGGGATGGTGATGTCCACTCCACCTCCAAGTGAGAGAGGGCTTATATCCCATGAATAAGGTGGGTGGGATGATCCTGCCTGCAGATGCAGGCTCTCTCCATTCCCTGGGGTGGCTATTGCCCATCGTTGTCTCCTCGCCAGGTGACTTGGATGAGTCCATTGAGCTGTAGGGTAGGAGTTGCAGCTCCACCGAGATTCCATGCACACCTGGCACATAGGTAGGCCAGGGGCTCCAGTCTCTGGAAGTATACCTAAGAACTTCAGCATCACATATAGGTTTGAATAGAAGGGACTGATGAACCATGTGCAGGGAGGACTTATTTGAGTCCAATTCTGTCACTCTCAGGAGCACAGATTCCAAAATAGAGCCCACTGATAAGACATCAGTCTCTGGGTCTAACCCCACTTATATAGGACCTGGGTGTCTCCAGAGCTCTCAGGAGCCCCTCTATGAGGGGTGATGTCACTTGGATGTTCTATGAGCTCCTACTGAGGTGTGCGTAAGAGTCACCTCTGGGATGACCTCCCAACTCTCTTTGAAGTCTCTTAGCCACTTGAATCATTTGTCTTTACCTTTTCCCCCTTTAATTCAAGGTCTTTTTCCAGTTGTGTTGCCAGTTGGCACTTGGTATTAATCCCTCGTTGCCAGAGAGGCTCATCCCTGGGAGTCATGTCCCACGTTGGGGGGAAGGTAATGCGATCATATGCTGAGTTTGGCTTAGAGAGAGGCCACATTTGAGCAACAAGGAGGCTCCCAGGTGGCAACCCTTAGGCACCCCACAACTGCAGGCTAAGTCTCAGTTACAAGAGCAAAGACTCACAAGGGTAGTCATCAATAAAAAGAACACATCAGTGGGTCATCCTCTTTTGACAGACACTGTCCCTGCACTCAGAGGACTATTGCTGCTTCCTTGGAGATTGTGGCAGAGCTATCCAGGCTAGGAATTCAGATTCCCTCATTTATTGTGTGATTGTCCACCCATCGTGACCATGCCCCATCTTTTGATCTTTAGAACGATTTTGTATATCTTCATGTATATTCGGATGAACTAATTCCCATGAATCCCCCCTCCCAGACACCCCCCACCAATAATCCCCTGCAGTACCCATTGTAACCTTTCTGTGATCCAAATCCTCCATGAACATGTAGTCCATAAAATAATCAAATACACTTACTAGGAAAAAGAAACAACTGTGATAAGCTTACATGCAAGAGACAAACGTAAAGAGACTCAGGGGGAAAAAAGAAAAAAAAAAGAGAAGGAAAAAAAACAAATAATCAAACAAAGAACAAAACAAAATAAAATATAATTAGGGGAAGCGGCTGTGGCTCAATCAGTGGGGCTCCCGTTTGCCATGTGGGAGGCCCCGGGTTCGGTTCCCGGGGCCTCCTGGTGAAGGCAAAGCCCACCCGCACGGCGTGGTTAGCTGACCCAGCGAGTACAAGCAGCAAGGGGGGGGGATAAATGAATAAATAAATAAAATCTTTAAATATATATATAATTAGTGGATTGGGACATTCAAAAAATGGGCAAAAAAGCAAAGGAAATGCCTTTAAAAAAAATATATATATATATATATTCATTTTTTTTCCTTTCTCTTTTCTTTTCTTTTCTGCCTTTTATCTCTGTGTTATGGGATGTCTGGTGTGCCATGACACCTTCCTCCTCTCACTCCCCATTGTCTCCCAATTTTTCATTTAATTTTCAAAGAAGTTTTAGGTCACAGCAAAGTCACACACGGAGTGCCGGAGACTCCCAGATACCAAACCACCCCCCCTTCCCCACCCCATATTAACCCCCCCCTTTTTTTTGGTTGTTAGCATTGTTATAACTGTTATACAGATAGCAAAATATAGCAACTAAACATTGTCAGTGATTGACAGTATAGTTTACAATTTAGATGATACACTTTAATAATTTTGATGATATTTACCATGTCCTGTGTCCATTACTGTAAGGTAATGAAAAACCTTCCCCATGACCACAAAACAACCCATTAGATCTTGACTGTTCCCTTCTCCCCAGCCCCCCAGGGCCCGTGATATCCCCCTCTCCCAACCTATGGAATGTCAAGATTCATAGTTACATGCCCTGGGGATTTGAACCTGCCCTTCCTAATCCACCCCACCCCCAGTGCTGCACCACCAAACCCAGGAACACCACCACTCATCTGCCCCATCCCCCAACATGCAACCACACTCTATCCCTTTACCATAGATTATGTCCATATGGGTGATGGCTCAAAGCCTGCTCTTCTCTTACTCTCCTTTGTTAACCTATCTTTCAGACAATGGTTCTCAGAGACTGCTCACTTTCCTCAGTTCAGATCAGTGAGGTCATATACTGTTCATCCTTCAGTGCCTGGCTTGCTTCACTCAACATAAGGTCTTCAAGATTCATCCACGTTATTCCATGTGTTAGCACTTTGTTCCTTCTTACCGCTGAGTAATATTCCATTGTATGTATGTGCCACATTTTGCTTATCCATTCGTCTGTTGATGGGCACCGGGGCTGATTCCAACTTTTGGCAATGGTGAACAATGCCGCTATAAACATTGGTGTGCATATATCTGTTTGTATTTTTGTTTTCAGTTCTTCTGGGTATATACCCAGTAGTGGAATTGCTGGATCATACGGAAGATCTATTGCAAGTTTTCTGAGGAACCGCCAAACTGTCCTCCACAGTGGCTGGACCATACCGCAGTCCCACCAGCAGTGGATGAGGGTTCCTATTCCTCCACATCCTCTCCAACATTTAGTGTCTCCTGTTTTTTTTAATAGCTGCCATTCTGATGGGTGTAAGATGGTATCTCATTGTAGTTTTGATTTGCATTTCCCTGATAGCAAGTGATGTTGAGCATTTTTTCATGTGCTTTTTAGCCATTTGTATTTCTTCCTTGGAGAAGTGTCTTTTCAGGTCACTTGCCCATTTTTTAAATGGGTTGTTTGTCCTTTTCTTTTCAAGGTGTAGGATTTCTTTATATATGCAGGATATTAGGCTCCTGTCAGATATATGGTTGCCGAATATTTTTTCCCATTGGGTAGGCTGCCTTTTTATTTTCTTTTCTTTTTTTTTTTTTTTTTTTTCATAATAAAGTTGTTTTTAATTTAAAACAGTACATTGATTAAACATTTTTTTAAAACTCATGTTTCTAGAACATACATAAATATTGTCATATATGTTTTTATACATATCAAATTTGATACATATTAATAAAGCATAAATCCATCTAAAGTATAGAAACAATGGTATTTTCTATAGTCACAGTTGTGTATTCATCACTTCAATCATTAGAGCATTTTCATTATTCCAATTAAAAAAAACTTAATCACCTCTCAATTTCTCTACACTTCCCCAGCCATCTAATTTATTTGCATTTATATTTTGTAAAAAAGGTTTATGTATGCTAATATTACCCATATTCATATTTCACATGAGGCTTTCAGTCCCATGTTACATTTTTTAGCTTTCCTTATACTAATATACATTTCCTTAGACTTTCCCTTTCAACCACTGGCACATCAATGTAATAGTTCTGCTAGTTAAAAACACTATGATGTGCTTTCACCATTTTCCGTTCATTTTCTTAGACTTACAACATTTTTACCAGTTCTGTCCTGATTTACCCTCAGATTTCCACACTCTATTTCATTCTATTTTCTGGTGACGTATATTCTAGTTTTTGACTCCATGAGTTTACACAATATATTTAGCTCATAATAGCACAACCAAACAGTATTGATGGATATCTGGGTTGTTTCCATCTTTTCAGAATTGTGAATAACACCACTGTACACATCAGTGTGCAGATGTCTATTTGTATCACTGCTCTCAGGTCTTCTGGGGATATACCTAGCAGTGGTTTTGCCAGGTCACATGGCAAGGCTATATTGAACATCCCTAGGAACTGCCAAACAATTCTCCACATTGGCTGTATCATTCTACATTCCCACCAATAGTGAATAAGGGTTCCTATCTCTCCACATCCTCTCTAAGACTTACAGTTAATCTGACTTTTTAATAGTGACCATTATAACAGGTGTAAAATATCTCACTGTAGTTTTGATTTGCATTTCCCAAATCTCTAGTGAGGCTGAACATTTTTTCATGAGTTTATTCACCATTTTTTATTTCTTCTTTGGACAGCTGTCTATTCAAGTCTTTTGCCCATTTTTATTTTTTTTATTTTTTATTTTATTTTTTTTATTATCATTGTAGTAACATAAGAACTTTTTTTTTATGGGTAAAAATAAAAATTCTCACAATACATACAAACATTTGCAAAATGATATATAAATA
>JAKSZT010054176.1:192116-210340 GCA_026826555.1 Tolypeutes matacus
GGGAGGCAAAGAAGAGAAATGCAAGCTTCTTTAAAAGAAACTGACAGCCTTCTTACCAAGCCCCCATCCCCATAACCCCTGGACACAGCTACCCACCGGCTTCGATCTGGGTAGGGGCCGCCGCCATCCTTTTCCCGAGGGGGTTTGGGGGCTTCGCTCCGGAGGGACTGGCGGGGGGCGGGGGTGGACTGCCTCTATTGTGGTGAAGCCCCCATGTCCAGGAATCCCGCCGCTTCCGCCGCACTCCTCGTCCCAGTTTCGGTCTCTCTCGGATTCATCGCATCACATTTGGACCCATAGATTTTTTAACCCAAGAGCTGAGGAGGCGGAGGAGGAAGAAGAGATAGAGAAGAGGAGGGAGGAGCCAAAGTGGCTGAGCTGCAGGCGGGGAGGGGGTTGAGAGCGGAGGGGGTGGAGAGAGGGGAGGGGTAAAAATGGTGAGACGGGACTGCAGCGCTGGTTTTTAGCCGCCAGGGGCGCTAATGTAGCCGCCTGGCCTCGGCTCTCCCAGAGGGCCGACTGTTGCCTTGGTAATGCTCAGGGGAAGGGGAGGGGGGAGACTCTAACTGACGTCGGACGCTCTGGCAACCGCCATAGAACTCTGTGGTGACGTTCTTTTCGGAGCGTTCCGGTCCCTGTGGGGGCAGTCAGGCCCTTTCCGGTTGAGGACCCTTTGGTTGGGCCTGAGCTTGGGGAAATAGTGAGGGTTTCACTTAACACAGCTGCCTTCTTCGTTTTTCTCAGAGCAAAGCGGTTTTTCCCCCTCCCTTACAGAATGGAGGCTGGCTGCTAAAGAGTTTTGTGCCGACGGAGGAAAACAGGCCCCTACTTCGTCATTTGTTTTTCTTTAAAATGATTTTTGTATCTGATTAAATGTTTTACCTTACCGGCCCAGCGTGCGAGGCTCCAATTGATAAAGAGAAACAATAGTTCTAAAAATTTCCCTCAGTTCTGATAAATATTGCATGAGAAATTTTTAGTCAGCCGTAAAGTTTAACACATGACAACTCTTTGCAATCCTATAGGAAAATTGTAAATAGTGTTTTCAAATACTGCTCAAGTACATCAACCAAGTATTTATGTGTGTGTGTGTATATATATATATATATACGTATGTAGATATAATTGCATATCTTTCTGTGAGGTACTTTTATAGAGATTTGGGACTCTATTCAATATATAACCCCAAACTTTTTGCACGTATTTGGTCACTAAAAACTAAACGGTCTGCAGAAAAATTGGCACAGATACAGTAAACTGGGTCTCTTTCCTTCCCTAATTCCTCTTAATATCCTGTTCCCGTCTTAGCCTTGATCAAAATAAGTAATTAATAGAAGACTAGAAACGTCTTCTGAAAAGACTAGAAACGTTGCTTAAGTTGAATTTATTATTTATAGTGAAATACTCAAACTTGAAGACCGCTTTCTAAATTTAGGGCGGTGTTCTTAGTAACTATTTCTAAACTCACAGTTCAGCCATTGACCACAATGGACCTAGAATTCCATTATGCAGTTGTAAACGTAGCCTCCACTGGTTAGCTCTCATTCTGGCCACTTTTTTTTCCCTCCAGATACAAAAACCCTACGAGGTAATTGTGAAATGATAGTTTTATCTTTGGTCAGCATTGTATGGTACTTGATAAAATTAAAGCCATTACTGAAAAAAAATTAGATATATTGGAAAGATATAAAAGCCCTAGATAACTCAATGCAAGTATTTTAGCAAAACTCCAGAATGCCTGAATAAATTGTACAGTTCAAGTATTGTATATATAAAAGTTAACATTTGTCAAGCATTTACCATGTGCCAAGCATTTTACCTCATTTAATCTTTACAAGGATTCTAGGAGGTTTGTTATTTTATTATCCCCATTTTACAGATGATAATAATGACTGACTTTTCATGTCACTTAAATACTGTGAGCCTTATTCCTCATTTGTAAAATGTGAGTAATAGACTTGCCATGCCTAGTTCATGGGAATTGCTGAGAGTCATGGGAGAATATATTTGCATCATTTTTCAAAATTTATGTGGTATTGTTATAACAGTATTCATTTCTATATCAGTCTGAGCATTCAGGAGAGAAAAACCACCCAGTAATTTGAACAGGAAAAGTTTAAGAGAATTATTAAAAATAATAGGAGATTAGAGTAATGAGGGCTTAGCTAGTGAGGACTAAACTCTATAGAAATAGGAATAGCAGTTACAATATGTACTATAATATCAGATACAATAAATTTAATAGTCACTATTCCCAGACCTGAGATAAAGCACCCTCCACCCTCATGCTCTGCCCAGAGATGAGATTCAGACCTTGTTGAAGAGGTCACAACCAGCCAAGGCACAGTGGATGTCAGGAAAGACACTATGGTGCCTTGCAGGCAGAATTTCCTGAAACTCCAACTTCTGGAAATTGCTGGAACTCTGCCCTCTGGTAATTGCTAGAAACTCACCCTCTGGAATTCGTCCTCTAAGGGGTCTGGGAAAGATGTTCACAGAGAGGTGTCTCACCAGAAGCAGTCTACTACAAAACTACCAGGAGGTAGGATACCAGGAGAAGCTGCCTGGTGCATCTGACACCATGCTCCCATGGAGCCAAGCACTGGAGAAAGCTGCACAAGCTGCAGGAGCCTAGTGCAGGAGAAGGCTGCTCATTGAGCACAATAGAAGCAGGAAGCAAAACCCTTTCTTCCTGCACTGTTTTTCCAGTGCCCTCTACTGAAAAAGCCACAATGCAAAAGGAAAAATATTTAAACAGCACACATCCTCTTGCAGAGTTCTCAATAATTTGAAGATGAGAAGAAATAAATCAATAAAAAGGCACAACTTCCCTGCTATTTTTGTGACCATAAAGGCTAGGTAGAATAAACAAAAGTTATTAAAATTTCTATGCTCACATAAAATGCATTTACTTGATGTTTAGCATTATCCTAATGCTCTGAAGTGTTTTTTAACTGTTAAAATCAACCCTTAACACTGTGAACAAAGGCTTAATTAAGAAGGGAGGGCAAATTTCATAAACTAAAGGAAAAATGGATTTATATAGGAAAACACTATGTAAGTAGGTATTTACCTCCTAATAATAATTTTAAGTAATATGTTCCCAATTTCAATTTTTATATTATTCTCTTATTTACTATTTATTATTCAGAGTAACTTATTGCAAACTAAGAAATGAATATTATATGAATATGCCAATTTAAGTCAAGAGGTAATAAAGCATCTTTTAACACTGCATTCTTTATTCTCATCAATTTTTAAATTCATTTTTTCTTTATTTTTAAAGGAGCTTTAGATTATATAAATGTTACATTGAAAATATAAGGGATTCTCATATGCCCAACCCCCTCCCTCACCCCCACTTACCCCCATCAAGAACATCTTTCATTAGTGTGGTACATTTGTTACAATTGATGAATTCACATTGAAGCATTGCTACTAACCATAGTCTATAGTTTACATTATGGTTTACACTTTGCACCACACAATTTTTAAGGTTTGGACAAAATGTATAATGGCCTGTATCTGTCATTGCAATATCATGCCAGAATGATTCCATTGTCTCAAAAATGTCCCATGTTACACTTATTCTTTCCTCTTCCTCCCCTCAGAACCTCTAGTGACCACTGTCTTTATATCACTGTTATAAGTTCTTCCACATCATTTATTTTATTTGGGCTCTTTAAAAATCACATTTTTTAAAACTTTATTTTGTACATTTAATAATTGAAAACATAAGCAATAAAAAACTAAAAAGTAAACACAGATGAATAAATATATACATTTCTCAATTAAATGTAATGGATACATGTAAATTTTTTTGTTGTTTTGTTTTTTGTTTGTTTTTTTGTTTTTTTGTTTTTTTGTGTGTGTGTGAATGTATTACTATGAACCAAATATATTGTGTAATATATTGTTTGATTCACACACACACAAAAAAATCACATTTTAATGGAAGATCCAGGTTAAAAAGTTAGCAGGTTTCCCCATGAAGACAAAAGAACAGAGAGAAAACTCTAGGATGGAGGGTTAATGTAATTAATAAGAAGATTAGTATATCAAACTATAAATAGTTTAGCTCTTCTTTCTCTGCTTCTTTAAAAAATAAAATTGTAAAAACTAAAAAACACCTAAATAAAAATATTTCATAACTTATATTAACATATTACATAGGTGTAAGATGTATAAAATAATAGCAAAAGGGAGAAGAGGAAACAGAGCTAGATGTGAGTTACATTTTATATTTCAAAAGGAAATAAACTATTACAAAACTAAAGTAGATTCTGATAACTTGAGAGGTATGTGGTAAGCTCTAGATCAGGGATTCTTAACCAGGGGTCTGTGGAAAGATTTCAGGGGGTCCGTGAGCTTGAATTGAAAAAAATCAACTTATTATCTTTATTTTCTCTAACCTCTAACTGAAATCTAGAATTTCCTTCACTTATGAATGTATGCAATAAATTACAGTCATATTCATTTCATAAGACATTACAGTTGTTGCATATCTCGAAAAATCACTTACACTCATCTGTACTTCAAAATTACAATAGTTGTTAGACCCGACACTAGTTGAATGTCATAAAACTATCTGCCTCTACATTCTGAGAAGGGGTTCATGGTTTTCATCTGACTGGCAAAGGGATCTGTGGAACAAAAAAGGTTAAGAACCCCTGCTCTAGACAACCACTAGGAAGAAAAACTAAAAAAAAACAAAAAATTGGAAAAAAATCATAAAATGAATTTAAAAGCTCCACTATAAAATATGCACTTAATGCAAAAGAAAGCAGGAAAGGAGGAACAGAGGAACAAAAATGACATGAGACATATAGAAAACAAAATTTAAATGGCTGATGTAAATCCAACTACATCAATAACAACATATTGTCTTTGTTTGCCAGAGATGCTATGACAAATACCACACAATTTGTTGGCTTAAACAACAAGAATTTATTGTCTCATAGTATTCAGACTAGAAGTCCAAAATCAAGATATTGGCAAGGACAGGCTTTCTTCCAAAGTCTGTGGCATTCTGGCAATGACAGTCCTGTGTCACATGGTGATATATCTCTCCTTGTTTCTTTCTTTACCTCTGATTTCCACTGACTTCTGGCTTCTACTGACTTCTTGCTTCTTCTGGTTTCCTGTTTCTACTGACTGATTTTGTCTGAATTTTCTCTTATAGGGCCTCCAGTCATATGTAATAAGACCCACCCTGATTTAATTTGGCTGCATATTAACTAATAATAACATCTTCAAAAAGGTTCTATTTACAAATGGGTTCACACCAAAGGAACATGGATTAAGACTTGAACATACCCTTTGTAGGGTACATGATTCAAGGCCTAACAGACATGAATGCATTAGTCTAAGAAGCATGACAGCCTAAGAAGTTCTATTGACTCTCTCCCAGTAAAACTGGTGAAAATTATTTTAAAAACCCAAACATTTAGAGTCCTTTGAAATAGTCCTAAGGGCATACAACAAATTAAGAAATATTTATTCATGAAAATCTACTAAAACTCAGTAAAAATAATGAATGTGTGTGGTATTGAAATCAAAACCTGCACCCTCCAGGCTCCAAGCTTAGTGAAATGGAGACTCACTGGTACAACCAGTGAGTGCAACCAAGAACACAGGGTTCAGGAGGGCCAAGATGGCATTAGTGTAGGAGGGCACACACTGCAAGCTCCCATAGCAAGGCGGATTGTGGACGGGGTCCTGCCTGGGGGACTGTGCTGTGCACGCGTGGAGTGAGAAGCTTCGGACATCTATCTGCGTGGATCGGCGGCATGGACGGAACAGTGGAGATTCGAAACATAGAAAGAAGCAAGGAAATAAAATAAGAAGAAAAACTGCCAAAGAGAAAACTTAACCCACAAGCAGAACCAACAGCTAAATAAAATTCTAGAGCATAGAGAAAAGCTAATCAACTGAACAAACCCATCAAGATAATATGATGACCAGAGGGCAACAGAAAAATACAAATGACTCTCAGAAACTGGAAAACATGGACCAGTCCAATGCACAAAATAAAAACCAGGAAGCAATGCAGAACATCGAACAACTAATCAAAGCTATCCAAACAAATATCATGGACCAACTTAAAGAACTGAAGGAAGAGATTAAGGATATAAAGAAGACACTGGGAGAACATACTGAAGAAATAGCTAACACGCCTAAAATGGTAATGGATATGAGGGTGAACAAAGACACAAGTCAAGAAATGAAAAAGACGCTGGACTCACATGGCAGCAGAATTGAACAGGCAGAGGAAAGAATTAGTGATATGGAAGACAATACAGTTGAAATCAAAGAGATTGTAGAAAAGATAGACAAAAAGATAGAAAAAATCCAGTATGGTCTCAGGGAATTAACCGATAATGCAAGACGCACAAACATACGCATTATGGGCATCCCAGAAGGAGAAGAGAAGGGAAAGGGAACAGAAGGAGTGTTGAAGGAAGTTATGGCTGAAAACTTCCCAACTCTATTGAGAGAGATGGATGTGCAGATCCAGGAAGCACAGCGCACCCCAAATAGTATAAATCCCAACAGGCCAACTCCAAGACATATACTTGTCAAACTGTCCAATGCTCAAGACAAAGAGAAAATACTCAAGGCAGCAAGAGAAAAGAGAACCATCACATACAAGGGAAGCACAATAAGACTAAGTGCTGATTTCTCAGCTGAAACCATGGAGGCAAGAAGACAGTGGTATGACATAGTCAAAACACTAAAAGAAAAAAACTTCCAGCCACGAATTCTCTATCCAGCAAAATTGGCATTCAAAAATGATGGAGAGTTCAAAATATTCACAGATAAACAGCAATTAAGAGAGTATGTCAAGAAGAAACCAGCACTTCAAGAAATACTAAAGGAATCTCTACAAGTTGAAAGGAAAAAACAAAGGAGAGAGAGTTGGAGGAGACTTTAAAAACAACTGAAAAGTCAAAAAGAGAAACAAAACAACATATGACATACATTAACCCAAAGAAAATATGGCTGAAGTAAGAAATTCGTTACGAGTAATAACACTGAATGTTAATGGATTAAATTCACCAATCAAAAGACACAGATTGGCAGAATGGATAAGAAAATATGATCCATCTATATGCTGTCTACAAGAAACCCACCTTCGACCCAGGGATTCAAGGAGGCTGAAAGTGATTGGCTGGAAAACCATTTTACAAGCTAACAATAGCCAAAAAAGGGCAGGAGTAGCTATTCTAATATCAGACAAAATAGACTTTAAATGCAAAACTATTTTAAGAGACAAAGATAGACACTACATATTAGTAAAAGGAGTAATCTCTCAAGAAGAGAGAACAATCATCAACATTTACGCACCTAATCGAGGTGCCTCAAAATACGTGCGGCAAACTCTGGAAAAACTAAGAGGAGAAATAAATGCCTCTACAATTATAGCAGGGGACTTCAACACACCACTATCATCATTAGACAAAACATCTGGGCAGAGAATCAATAAAGAAACTAAGGCACTCAACAATACATTAGAAGATTTGGACTTGATAGACATATACAGAACACTACACCCAAATACAGCGGGATTTACATTCTTCTCAAGTGCACATGGAACATACTCCAAAATAAACCACATGCTAGGCAACAAAACAACACTCAATGAATTCAGAAAGATTGAGATTCTACAAAGTAATTTCTCTGACCACAACGGAATGAAGTTGGAAATCAATAAGGGCCAGAGAAACACTTTAGGCACAAGGATATGGAAGTTAAACAACACACTCTTAGACAAACAGTGGGTCAAAGAGGAAATTTCAAATGAAATCAGTAACTACCTTGAAACTAATGAAAACGACAACACAACGTATCAAAACCTATGGGATGCAGCGAAAGCAATCCTGAGAGGGAAGTTCATAGCCATAAATTCATATATTAAAAAAGAAGAAAGAGCTAAAATTGAAGACCTAACTGCACACTTGGAGGAATTGGAAAAACAACAACAAACTAAACCTAAAGAAATAGAAAGCAGGAAATAACAAAGTTTAGAGCAGAACTAAATGAAATAGAGAATAAGAAAGCACTGGAAACAATAAACAAAACCAAAAGCTGGTTCTTCGAGAATATCAACAAAATTGACAAACCCTTAGCCAGACTAACAAAGAAAAAGAGAGAACAGATGCAAATATATAAAATAAGGAATGAGCAAGGTGATATCAATACTGACCCCACAGAAATAAAGAGTATCATAAGAGGATACTTTGAAAAATTATATGCCAACAAGAATGACAATTTAGAGGAAATGGACAAGTTTCTAGAAACCCACAAACAGCTGACATTGATGTAAGAAGAAATAGATGTACTCAGCAGTCCAATTACAAGTAAAGAGATAGACTCAGTCATTAAAAACCTCCCAACTAAGAAGAGTCCAGGACCAGATGGCTTCACAGCTGAATTCTACCAAACATTCCGGAAAGAGCTAACACCAATTCTACTTAAGCTCTTCCAAAAAATAGAAGTAGAAGGAATATTACCTAACTCATTCTATGATGCTAAAATTACCCTAATACCAAAACCAAATAAAGATACCACAAGAAAGGAAAATTACAGACCAATTTCTCTAATGAACCTAGATGATAAAATCCTTAACAAAATACTTGCTAATCGCATTCAACAACATATCAAAAGGATTATACACCGTGACCAAGTGGGTTGCATCCCAGGTATGCAAGGATGGTTCAATATAAGAAAATCAATCAATGTAATACACCACATAAACAGACTGAAAGAAAAAAATCACATGATCATCTCTATAGATGCAGAAAAAGCATTCGACAAAATACAGCACTCTTTCCTCATAAAAACACTACAAAAGATAGGAATAGATGGAAATTTTCTGAAAATGATAAAGGGTATATATGAAAAACCCAAAGCTAACATCATTTTCAATGGTGAAATCCTAAAAGCCTTCCCTCTGAGATCGGGAACAAGACAAGGATGCCCACTATCACCACTCCTATTTAACATTGTCTTAGAAGTACTTGCACGAGCACTGAGACAAGAAAAGGACATAAAAGGCATCCAGATTGGAAAAGAAGAAGTAAAAATTTCATTATTTGCAGATGACATGATCCTATACATAGAAAGCCCTGCGAAATCTATAACAAGGCTTCTAGAACTTATAAAGGAGTTCAGTAATGTTGCAGGCTATAAGATCAACGCTCAAAAATCAGTAGCATTTCTGTACACCAATAACCAGCAAACTGAGGAGGAAATCAGGAAAAAAATACCATGTACAATAGTAAATAAAAGAATCAAATACCTAAGAATAAATTTAACTAAATGATGTAAAGGACTTATATACAGAAAACTACACAACACTGTTAAAGGAAATCAAAGAAGTCTTAAATAAATGGAAAAATATTCCCTGTTCATGGATGGGAAGACTAAACACCATCAAGATGTCTATCCTACTCAAACTAATCTACAGATTTAATGCAATCCCAATAAAAGTCAACACTATATTTTTTAAGGACCTGGAAAAACTAACCACAAAATATATTTGGAGAGGCAACAGGCCCCGAATTGCCAAAGATATATTGAAAAAGAAAAATGAAGTTGGAGGTATCACATTACCTGACTTTAAAACATACTACAAAGCTACAGTGATCAAAACTGCATGGTATTGGCACAAGGATAGACCTACTGACCAATGGAACTGGATTGAGAGTTCTGATATAGATCCTCGCATATACAGTCATCTGATATTTGACAAAGCCACGAAACCCACTCAGTTGGGAGAGAGTGGCCTCTTTAACAAGTGGTGCTTGGAGAACTGGATATCCATATCCAAAAGAATGAGAGAGGAACACCATCTCACACCTAATACAAAAATCAACTCAAGATGGATCAAAGATCTAAATATAAGAGCCAAAACCATAAAAACCTTGGAAGGTAATGTAGGGAATCATCTACAGGACCTTGTAATAGGAAATGGTTTCATGAACTTCACAGCCAAAGCACGAGCAGCAAGAGAAAAAATTGATAAATGGGATCTCCTCAAAATTAAAAACTTTTGCACCTCAAAGGATGTTATTAAGAAAATAAAGGTCTATGGTTGATGGCAAGGCTCCAGGATGTGTAAGTTCATTGAGGTTGGTGGGCCACACTGTGGGAGATGTTTGTGTGGGATGTGGTGGGAGGTGTGGGAGGTGGGCAACATGGGAATCCCAGTGGGTTCCGTGTAATATTTTAGGTAATCTAAGCACCTCTTAAAATATATGTATATATATATAAATAACATTTTTGTAAGCAAATACACATATATGCATATATATTTATATATCATTTTGCAAATGTTTGTATGTATTGTGAGAATTTTGATTTTTACCCATAATAAAAATTAAAAAAAAAAAAAGAAGATAAGTAATTTCCCCAGGGTTACTCAGTAAATAAAAGACTATCTTCCAAACTAAATCTTAAGGTCTTTTCTACTACTCACAAAATCCCATTCTGCGAAATGTCCAAGAAGAACATCTCTAAAATAAGATACAAACACTAAATTGCCTTAAAGTACTATTTTGATTACTACAGAAGAAAAAAAAAGTGTTTATTAATCAACCAGTAATCAACATTAGGAAAAAAAAACCAAAACAACAAAAAAACCCTCTAATATACAAATGTAATAAAGAGATTTTCATCTTAAATTTCTGTAAGGAAAATTCACCCAATTCAAATTATTTCTCCATAACAGCAGCTCTCTTCACTCTCATAATACCATTTAGTTTGCACTGAGATAACAGTTTTCCAAAGAATAATGATAAAGGACTTTAATCATTGAAGGTATGTACCTAGAGCTCAAGTGTGGTGGAAAAAAAGTCAAGGATTACTCCAGAAAAATAGGTGAAGCCAACATGTTATAGAAAGCCAGATTGTACACATGGCTCAAGCAAGTCAGTAGTCAGGAATACTAGTCTCTGGACATTGGTTAATACCTGCCATAATACTTATCACCTACACTATACTGAACTGGGATTGAAAAGCACAGGCTTTTTGCTTTCCCATGATATATTCTGTTCTTCCCAACTATGGCTCTGTATCCACATGGCAGTTAATAAATCATACATGCTTAAACTGCTTCTATACTTAGAAATGCAGTATCTATGCTACCAGCATTCAAAGATCATTCTCCAGTTCTAACAGACAATTTAAGCTATTACTACAAATTGTAGAACAACAGCTGAGCTAGGTAAGAGAAAAAAAATACAGGCATGCCTGGAATTCAAATACAGTGCTTTAAAGTAGTTGGTGAGTATCAAATGAGGTAATGTGAAAAGACTTTTAATCCTGAATGTGTCATATGCAGATGAAAATTCTTATAATAACATCTGTCATCATAGATGAATATAATCTTTTTAAAGTCAGTAATGAATATACAATCTGGATAAAAGTTTTTTTTAAAATTAGACATAAAATTGCTTCAAATATTTTATATACAAAACAAGAGTAGTAAAATCTATGTCACTCCAAATGTAAGCACTAACTAGTATTTTCAAATCTATGGATGAAAAATGCTGAATAAGTGTAAAACTATATACTATAAGTAAAGATAATTATGCCTTTGATTCAGTCTTATAATTGGAGTCCCCTTAAAATGATTCCAAAGTCTTTAAATGTACCTTTAAAAAAAGTTTCCAAATCATCATTTCAAATATATAAAATTTATATATTAACAAAACTGTTCATTTAAACACACACACACCCGATTGCTTTGTGTTCTTGTCCCCAATAAATCTCCAAGGAAGAAGCAATAAAATAGGCAACAATTCAATAGTCATGAGAAATGAAAGAACATCTATAATTATTAAAATACCTACCTTAAGATTATTTGCAACAAACAAATCTGATTCTATTATGTTGCGAATAACAGTTGACTAGGGAGCAGAAAATAAAGCAAAAATGCTCCAATCAAACTTTAAAAACAATACCACTACTTCAACATTCTCCCTATATTATTACTTAAACTTCTGAAAACTAATTTAGAATGTTCTGTTTTGAAAGCCATAATCAAAAGCCTTATATTTCAAACAAACTGAAAAAAAATTCATGCATAGGTTCATAATTTTTTAAAGGCACTTCAGATCTAAATGTCAATACCTGCCTGCCAAGAGCTTAATTTAAAAAAGCACCATCCCCTGTGTTCTAAATTATAACTAAAACACGAAATCAGATGACCATTTAAGAAAGAAAAGTGAGAGTTTTCTAGACTATGTAATAGTAACAGTAGTAATGAAGAAATCCAACTTACCGTTATCTTAGTATTCTTCTGGATAAATCAAGTTAAGCGGTATTAAAATCAATTCAAATAGACAGAAATTCAGAATTTTTATTTCAAATATGCAGTATCCACCACTATTCAACCCCAATTCTGCATGTTAACATCCTTGGTTAGTCCTTCACTTCTTAATTATGTATTTGTATTCTTCTTGTTTTAACCTTAGTACAAATTAAATTTGAAATACGATATAACGTAACACATCAGATAAATCAAGAGTATAGTATTTCTTAATACTTTGTCCTAAATTTCAACCCAAAACATGAAGCTAAATAAAAAATCAGTGCATTAAATCCATTGTTCTATCAGAACTTTAAAAAATACCTACCCAAAGAAAAAAATCTAATTCTCTCACAATGAAGACACTCAAAATCAGAGGTCAGATGTGAAATAATTTTAATCAACAATTCAACTGATGAATCTAGCAATCAATCTAACACTGCACACTCAGTTCTCAGCCACTATACTTCCCCTTTTCCTTCTGTTCAGATTCTCACTCAACCCTGCCCCACCATTCCTTGAAAAGAGATCTATAAGTAGAAAACAGACATTTGATTTAAAAAAGGCCATGGTCATCTAACAGGTATAATCCTAGAAAATATGAATACCGATGTGGAAAAATAAAAACATAAGGGTACAGTATAAAAATTAAAAACAAAAAAAGATATACTATTTATCTCAATTGCAGATAACGTTCAAACAATAGAAGAAATTCTCTGGGTAAAAAATAATAAATATGTATGAGGAAATTTAAAAACAGAAAAGAATAAAAAAAGATAAAGTATTTAAATACAGGATATGTAAGGATACACAAATGGATTAACAATAATTAAAAAAATAAACTAATTAGGTTTAGTTTCACTAATAAAAATGGTAATTAAGTCAACTAGGGCTATTCTCATCTATTGAAGCCACCATAAAAGATGAAAAAAATCTAAAAAACTCACTCTAAGTACATAAATGGTGACATTATAAATTAGTATAATCTTCTGGAGCACAATCTACAATATATGACAAAGGCTATAAAACTAATGAGACCCTTTTACCTGACAATTCCACTTTAAGGAATAAAGACCAGGATTTCTTGAAATTGAAACAGCCTCCTATATAGGTTGCCTAAGAGTTATCTCCTGACAACCTCCTTGATGCTCAAATGTGGCCTTTCTCTAAGCCAAACTCAACATATAAATGCATTGCCTTCCCCCTGGCGTGAGACATGACTCCTGGGGATGAGCCCCCCTGGTAATGAGGGATTACTACTAAGCACTAACTAGCAATGCAACTGGAGAAAGACCTTGACCAAAAGGGGGAAAGGGTAAAGACAAATGAGTTTATATGGCTAAGAGACTTCAAAGTGAGTCAGGAGGTCATTACAGAGGTTGCACTTATGCATATCTCAGCAGGATCTCATTGACTGCCACAGTAAATATTGCCTTAAATAGTGGGGCTCTTGAGGGCTCTGGAGACATCCAGACACTACAGGCAGGGCTGACAGCTCAGGAGTTTGGAACCCTGCCAGTGGGCCCTACTTTGGAATTTCTGCTCCCCAGTGTGACAGAGTTGGACTCAGTTGTGGTTTCCCTACACATGGCTCTTCTGCCCCTTATATTTGAGCCTATAGTTAGTACTAGAGTTGATAGGTTTATGTCCAAAAGACTTAAATCTTTGGGCTTTCATGTGTCAGTCAGGCCCTGAATCTCAACAGAGTTGCAACACCTACTCTCCAGTTCATTGGACTCACCCAGGACAACAAGGAGATGATGATGGACCATGCCCATTCCAAGAAACAGAGAGAGTCAACAACTGCAAACAAGATAGTCCCATCCATCTTCACCATGGGATATAAGGCCCCTCTCAATTAAGAGGCAGAGTAGGCATCATCACCCCAGAATACTCAGGATTGAGGAATAAACAATAGACTAGAGTAGACTTACTGTTATTCTACTGTAGACTTATTGTAATTCTAGCAATGGAAGAACTTTTATCATTGATGTGGAGGTAGTGGCCACCTGAGGTTCTGAGGGGAGGGAGAGGGGAAAAATAGGTATAATATGGGGGCATTTTTGGGACATTGGAATTGTCCTGAATGTCGTTGCAATGACAGATACAGGCCATTATATATCTTGTCAAAACTTACAAAATGTGCAGGAGAGAGTTTAAACAATAAACTATAATCCACAGTTATTGGCAATACTCCAATAAGTGTTCATCAATTGTAACAAATGTACCACATTAATGAAGGATGTTGTTAATGTGGTAAAGTGTGGGAGGCGTAGGGAGTGGGGCATATGGGAATCCCCTAAATTTTTTATGTAACATTTATGTAATCTAAGTATCTTTTAAAAAAAATAAAATGAAATGAAAAAAAAAGGTAAGAGACAAAAGAAGAAAATGACCACCTAACTATGCAAAGATATTAGTGAAAAACTAGAATTAACTCAAATGCTCAAATGGAAGTTGAGTTCAAATCTAAGATAGCATCTTTTATTTTTTAGAGAGATAAAACATACTTTAATTCATTTAATTTACTTATTTATATCTTAGATAAAGGACAAAGGGAGTCAGCCAGAACCTAATCCTGATAGCTTTGAAGCTGCATGGTATAATACAAAGAGCTTGAGTTTGATCCCCAGCTTTGCTGCTGATTAACTGTGTGGCTCCTAGCAAGCAGTTTAAGTTCTCTGAGCTTCAATTTTCCCTTCTGTAAAATAGGGATGATGACACTACTCTGTATGATGATGGGGAAGATTAGGAAAATATCTGTTAAGCATTTAATGGAGTCTAGTAGATCTTGGGAAAACATTAAATGGCAACTACAATTTTCAAATTTAAAGGAATTTAAGAAGTCAAGTTTTGGGGTGAGTAAAATCTTCCAAACTCTGCTCTTATTAAATGTATTGGATTTTGCAGGACTTTTAGAACTGTTGGTGTATATATGCTATATGTATTTTATTTCTAATTTCTCTTTGTTCAATTTATATTACAAATTTATGAAAAGGATTTGTGATTCATCCAGCAGTCACATTAGTCCTGCAGAATGATTTTTTAAAATGAGTATGTATTTTTCAATGATTTATATATTTAAAAATCTGCTTTTTGGGGGGTGGGGGTTACATTTTTCTTTTATTAGAGAAGTTGTGGTTTTACAGAACAATCATGTATAAAATATACAATTCCCATATGCCACTCTATTATTAATACCTTGCATTGGTATGATACATTTGTTACAATTGATGATAGTACATTTTTATAATTGCACTATTAACTATAGTCCATGGTTTAACTTAGGGTTCACTGTTTGTCCTGTGCTTTTCCATGGATTTTTCTTTTTAATTTTTATTCTAGGACAATCTAAAATTTCCCCTTTTAACGACATTCAAATCATAGATAGAATCTTAATACAGCTTACCATTAAAATAATGACTATTCAAATACACAGATAAGTATATATAAATGCATTAAGAAAATATAGAATATAAAATAGACATTGATTAAAATTATGTAAAAATATGCCTTTATAATATAAAGAAAGGAAAAGTTTAGTAAACCAAGTGTTGGTAAGGAGCCTCTGTATCTAAACTATTTTGATGTTCATTTATTTTTTAATTTTTTTATCACTGTCAACTTAGTTTTTGAAAAGTTTTTTCTTTTTAACTCTCTTTTTGCCACTTGCCTAAATGTGTGCCACTGTCTGCCTGGAGACACATGTAGTTTGTGATATGGAAAAATGGAAAAAAGAAAACATTTTCAATACACCTCAATATAAAACTATATTTATCTTCAAAACCAAGTTAGAAATATAAAGTGTTAAAAACAGCCATTGATAGGCACTGATATTTTTGCATTATTTATTTATTTTTTTTGGAGGACTTACGTCCATCAAAAAGTCTGGACTACATATTAAAATAACCTGGCAATACATGTGAGTTTCTCAAAATAATTTTCACTCATCTGAGTAATTTTTAGCATTAATAGTACAGTCAAATTTATCCTTATCACAATAATTATACCATTTTCTATGATTTGCAAAAATAAGAAAAATTTAGTCAGTAGATATGTTAATAATGTGGCTTCACTCTTATAAATTATACAGAGAAATATCAAAGGGAACACCAAAGGAATTTAAATAATCTATTGAAAATTTTAAATAATTTTATTTGCATTTAGAGCCTACCATACCCCTCCAAACTCTCCTTAACTTTGTCCTATTTTGCACTATTTGTGTCTTACTTGAAAGAAAGATAGCTGAATTCAAGTTTTAGTAACACCACTTCTTTCTCCTTTCATTTCTTTCCAATTCACTGTGCCAGAGACTCACAACAAGCCAACTCAAAAAACATTTTTAAATCACCTTTTTTTTGGTGTACCAATGATAAACAGGTGTATTTATACCATGAATTACATTTGCCGGAGAAACAACACAGCCAATCCAATGCTTTTGGTCCTTTACTAAAGTACATTCTTTTAAAGGTATGACCATTGCTGTCTCTTTGTAAACCCAAAATCGTGCTTCACGAATTCTCAAAAAGGTCATAATCCATAGTTTTTATTTAGCGAAAAATGCATCTGTACAAATGTGATTTACTGATGGATAATTAGCTACTTTATAAGCTCTGAGCTATACGATTTTGCTTTTATTCGGTAGTCGATCATCCAACACTTGTAAATTGTGGAATTTGCTCCAAGCTCCTTATTATTTTTAATTAAGCCGTTTTTCCCAGCCCAGGGTCTGTCAACTCCCCTCTTGAACCACCCCCACCCCCACCCCCAAATAAAGACCAAGCCTGGCCTCAGTTCCCGTATTTCAAGTCAGGACCAACCAGAAACCAGTTTTCTTCCACTAATCCGGAACTCCAGGCTGTTATCAACGCTGTCATTGGCCAGCGTCAGTCCTTGGTACGTGCCCCAAGATAACCCCCAGGTTTCTCTCTTCCCCCTACAATGGGCCTTCCCTGATGTTTGTAACATATTCATAATCCACAATTCGGCACCTCTGATAAGGAACTCACATTCTTCAGTTTTCTGGTGGAATCATGCAAGGCCACGGGGAGGGCAAAGTACCCTTTATCCTCCTCGCAGGGAGGGGGGAAGGGGCAGTCGTTCTTGGGCTCCGCACCGAGTTCTAGCGTGGTGCGGGCTGAGGGGTCGGGGGCGGGTTGGGGAAACAAGGTGGGGAGGGAGTGGAGAAACAGTTGGATTAAGTTGAAATGAAAACTTTACTCACCAGATCCTCAAAGCTTCTTCGGTGCTCTTTCCCCTCCCAGTCTAAGCGCCGCGGAATCAGCTGGGGCCGGGGGAAAAGAAAAGGGCAGGGAGCAAACGATAAAGGCGAAGCCTCATCATCCCATCAACCCAACACAGCCTGGGTCAGGTCCTGGACCTTCTGCGTCTTTACTTCCCTTGGCCGGATAGCTACTGAGCCTCAGAGCTAGATGAGTGTGTGTGTGTGTGTGGGGGGGGGGGGGCTGTAGGGGAAGGAAATCCTGAAAAAACCACCTCCTACAGGCATAAAGAGGGGGCGAGTTAAAACCCCAGCGTTGTCCACGGCTTTTGAGGGAAGGCAGCTCACCCCAGTGATAATAGTAATGGGTGTCCAGATCCAAGGTCCTGACTCCTGCCCTCCGCCCTGACTTGCCCTCCCCTTCCTCCAGTCTCCAGTCTCTCCCCAACCCTCCCCACCCCTTTCCGAAGGGGTTCCGTACCTGATGCTCCTCGAGCTCTTGCACTAGCACCTGAGCAAAAGGGAAACACGGATATGAAGAGCAACTCGGGCCATCAACCCATTCTTCCCTCCCCACTTCGAACCCGGCCGCTGACGGTAGGACTAGTCAAGGCCGGCCTTTCCCTCACCCTCAGAGGAACGGTTCACCCCTCTGCCTTGTTTTCTTTCCCCATTGGGACCATTCCCCCC
>JAKSZT010054176.1:210740-338296 GCA_026826555.1 Tolypeutes matacus
CACATCCCACACAAACATCTCCCACAGTGTGGCCCACCACCCTCAATGAACTTACACATCCTGGAGCCTTGCCACCAACCATAGACCACAGTTCACACTGTAGACCACACTCTCTCCCACTCAGTTCTGAGTGGTGTGTGCTGATTTAAAATGGCCTACATCCGTTGCCACAACAGTACTCAGGACAACCTCCAACTCCCAAAGAAGCCCCTGTATTTCAACTGCTCATCCCCTCCCTACCCCAAAATTGGTCCTATACTTATCTTCTTTGACATTCAATTTCCTCATGTGTAAAATGAAAATTCCTGCTTGTTTCACAAGGTTGTTTTGTGTGGACCAAATGAGTTAAATGTGAAAGGATGTATTTTGTTAATTGTATAATGCTGAGCAAATGAATTGGTTATTACATTTTAAAGGTAGGACAGAGAAGTTGAATGGCTAGCATGGAAATCTGGAGAACTATGACCCTAGAATTTATATTTTCTTAACTAGCTAGTTATCACTTAATTTTTTTAGTATTTTTATAAGGTAAGAGGCATATAAAAAAGTATTATAGGGGAGCCGGTGTAGCTAAGTGGTTGAGCGATTGCTTCACATTTACAAGGTCCTGGTACCTCCTAAAACAAAACAAAACAAAACAACAACAACAACAAAAAAAAAAACCCAGTATTATTAAAAAAGTATCAAAATTAAACCCAAAATAAATGTTTTGAAATGCTTCTGTGTTCACTCATATAAAAACATGATTGTTATGCCAAAAGGTATTTAATGCTATTTGCATTTTTATGGATTATGTAAAAATAAGTCATTCAAGCATAGTATTTACTTCTTTTTAAAAAATGATAGGTTATAGTGTGAGTCTTTCAGATTTCTTACTGTCAGGATCCTCAACTCTTCTGATTGATCTTTTCTTCCCTGAACTTATTTTCTATACATCATTATTTTTTAAAAAAATATTTTTGGGGAGCAGATGTAGCTCAGTAGTTGACTGCCTGCTTCCCATGTATGAGGTCCTGGGTTCAATCCCTGGTACCTCCTTAAAAAAATTTTATTAGGGAAGTTGTGGGTTTATAGAACAATCATGCATAAAATACAGGATTCCCATATACCACCCCACCACTAATACCTTATATTGGTGATGAACATTTGTTACAATTGATGATAGCACTTTTTAATAATTGTACTTTTTTTTTTAACAATAGTCAATATTTATTGAGAGATTCTAAAAATAAGGAATGCTTCACGAATTTGCGCGTCATCCTTGCTCAGGGGCCACACTAATCTTCTCTGTATTGTTCCAATTTTAGTATATGTACTGCCGAAACTAGCACTATTTTCTATACATTACTGATAATTATTTTCTTGTATTTTAAATTATCTTTTTGAAGTTATTTTTCCATGTGCTTTATAGTATCTATCATGGTGCTTTATAATTAGCAGGCCCTCAATTATTATTTATCCAAAACTCTTAACTTTTGTTAGAAGCACTTCATGATATATTGATTTTTTAGACTTATTTAATCTGATAGCTGATAATGAATTCTTTTTTGGGGGGGGGCAGAACTTTTCTACTGACACTCTTGTGGAATGTGGATAGGTCCCCCACCTTGACCTGATTTCATCTGCCCTCAGGGTACTTTTAGTGCTTTCTTGAGGCTGTATAACCCTGAGAATACTTGCATCTAGGTGGGTTGCTCTGGCTATCTGATTCCTGGGGAAATTTTAAAACTAAAATAAAGAAACAAAATAGCTATGAACAGTAATTAACACTTTCAAGTCTTGAAAGTCTTAACACTTGTAGCCCACCTCTGCTAACCAGTGGTAGGACTAGAAAATAAATTCCTGTCTGTTCTCTTTCCCTTTCTTCCCATTTGTCCCCTCTCCTTCAAATTCAGCACACATTAAAACCCAGCATTAAATTATAAAGATGTACTGTAAGATTATTTTAAAAATTTGTATTTTACTGAAGAGTACTAAGAAAATAAACTACTGTAAATTTGTTGTGTTTTCTTCTAGTCTTGTTTTTTTGTTCAAATATGTATTTTTCCCCTTCAAAATTGGACCATACTCTGGATAGAGTTTTTAATTGCTTTTTTCTTTAAAAAAAAAAAAAAACAACAACCACCACCTTATAGAGTAGCACTTAAACATTGAAGAGTTATTATGTGCTAGTCACTGTGCTAAGTGCTTTTACTGGATGGGGGTGCCTTTTTCTTTGCCTGGAATCCCTTTTTCTCTCTTGTGAACTTCTACTTATCCTTCAGCTGTGAAATTGCACATGAACCCCTACCCTAAGGCAGAATTAGGTACTGTACTTCTGTTTCCTTAACTTTGTGTACTAATCTCTGAGCACTTAGAGCTTTGATTTTTTTTTTCTATTTACTATTTTTTACCCCTATTGTGATTGTTAGTCCCCTTAGGGCAGCGGTTTTGTCTTTCCTTTACATTCCTATCCTCTAAATATATGAATGAATGTGCATGAATAAATGCTTTTGGTTTTGTCCTATAATCACATGAGGTGGTTATCATTACCACTGTTTTACAAATGAAGAAGCTCAGGCTCAGAGAGGTTAAGTAATTTTGCAGAGGTCAGGTCAGGAACTGGGGATGCTGGAAGGATTTGAATCTAAGTCTGGTTTCCCCTATATTATCTTTCCATTGTGTTACAACTGCCAGAAGAGATTAACAGTAAATTTTAGAGCCTGAATAATCCAAGCTGTCAGACTTAAAAGTATCTGTGCTTATCTCTGTACTACACTCATATTTATATATTTAAAGCCTTAGGGTAGTTTATAAAATCTGTTTTGTTTTCTGTCTCTAAAGATCAAGAAATCATGTGACTAACTTTTTGTGTGTGCTTCTTCTACACTCCCCCCAAATAAAAAATCTCAGACAAAAATGTATGTTGCATTTTATTTCTATAGCATATGATCCCAGTTTGATTGTTCATCCACTACCTTTTTGGTCATGGTCCTAGTTAGAAAACAAATACATACACACCCACACACACACAATTCTCTGTTATATTTGTTTTTCTGAGTTACTTTTCAGACCCTATTATTTCTGAAAGCCAGGGTAAAAATGATATTATTGCCATCTGAAAATTAGTATTTCAAATGTAGTTCCTGGTATAGGCCTGGCCTCTTGAGGTTGGGTACCTTTTGCATTTTACTCAGTGTTCATCTGAGTTCCCTTTAGCTAGTTAGGATGAGTAGCATCAACTTAGTGAGCTAGCTCTCTGGTATTCTGAGTTGTCATAATGATTCTGAAGTGTGGTAACTCATTTGTTAGGTTTGCTTTTTAGGTTAGCCGATCTTCTTGGTATCAAGAAGGCTTTTAACCTAGTATTCATTTAATTTCTTTCAGTTTAGTCAGATTTTAAAGTTTTCATGTCGTTGCAGCCTGTGTTAATTATCTCTACCTTTATACTTATTCACCTACCTTAATAGGGTAGTAGTGGAAAGAGCAGTGGGCAGACAGATCCAGATTCCTGTCCCCTCATTGTGACAATTGGACAAGACTGTCACTTCTTGATTTCTTTTTCCCTTCTGTAGAATGTGGAGTTAGGTTGATTATACGTAAAGATCCTTCCAACTTCAAAGATTCTATAATTTGGATATGGTGGGTGGGATGATCCTGCCTGCAGATGCAGGCCCTCTCCATTCCCTGGGATGGCCATTGCCCATCGTTGTCTCCTCACCAGGTGACTTGGATGAGTCCATTGAGCTGTAAGGTCGGAGTTGCAGCTCCAACTAGATTTCATGCACACCTGGCGGTGGGAGGTGTGGGAGGTGGGCAACATGGGAATCCCAGTGGGTTCCGTGTAATATTTTGGGTAATCTAAGCACCTCTTAAAATATATGTATATATATATATATAAATAACATTTTTGTAAGCAAATACACATATATGCATATATATTTATATATCATTTTGCAAATGTTTGTATGTATTGTGAGAATTTTGATTTTTACCCATAATAATAAAAAAAAAAAGATTCTATAATTTAATTCCTCAGAACTGTTTTATAGAATAATACAGAAGTTTGTGTTCTACTCTTGAGCTTTGTTTATAGAGAATACTTTCCTTCTGCAGATGTCAAAGCGCTTAGTGTAGGTGTTACTAGTTGGCCATTATATTCCAGAAAGAAATATGATTAAATGACTTGTCCTTGGCCAGCATGACACACTAAGGTAGAAGAAATTAGAATGTTGAGCTTGAAATGAAAACAGTGGCATATAATAATAAACCATGCATTTTAATAAATATTTTAAAATACATACTTTTATATTATGTTTTATTATATATTATATTTATATACAATTTTAAAACAGAACCATAAAAACTTGAAAAACAACTGAGTAGCTAAGAGTTCTTACGCTAGAAAAGATCAATTAAAAAAAAAAAAACTCCAGCTTTAATCAAAAGCAAATGGATTCAAGTAAATGTTTACCACTTATAAGTCCTGAAGTCTTATTTAGAAAAATCTGTTATTGTAAGAACTATACTAATACGGTCTAGAAACTTTTGAATGTTGTTTAAAGAAGCTAGTATGTTGAAACTCTTAAGTATTATTGCCATTGTGCTAATAGAACTTATGTTTCTGTAGTACTATTTTATAATCACATTTTTATTGATTTTAGAGGGATGGACTTTTTGAATGGGACTGCTTAGAAATTGAGCAATTTTCTGTTACATAGGGTGGAAATAAAATTTATGAAATTTATTGACTATAGTTTATAAGACAGATCTTCAAGAGGGATCATTTAAGAGTAGATAGGCTTTATTTTAGTTGCTAAAGATGTAGATTGATTTATAACTGTTAATGATTCTGTGTTTTTTATTTATTACTGAGAAACTGATTAAAATTTTATATAATTAGTTGAAAGTCAAATGTCATTTTTTCTATAAGATGAAGGAAGCAGGTACCTTTAAGATGTCATTTTAAAATATACTTCTGACAGGTTTTCTATGTCTAGTAATTATAAAAGTTCTAATTTGAGAATTCTTATTTTCTGGATTATATATTGTAGATATATTGCAATTTCTAGCAATTGAATAATTCTTGAGTTGGTTAGGGAATGAAGAAAAGAAAATGGAATAAAATTTCCAGTAAAGACATCAACTACCACTGTATGAAAAACCCTCATCTAGCATTTACTTGATAAAAAAGTAATGGCTGTTATCTGTAGTCCAGTTTATCTAAGAAAGTATTGAGGAAAAAAGGCATTACCTATAGATATTACTATTCAGTACTTTAAGGCTTTTTTCTTTAAGTCCTTTTCTGGATGCTAGGTGAAAAAAAACACAACAAAATTTCTTCTCTCATGGTCATCACTAGGGATGAGTTACAAAATTACCCTTTTGTGTTGTATGATTGTTCTTGACCTGGTGGTAATATATTGCTCTGTGTTAGACATTTTTGTATTTTACTGTATCACTTATAAAAATTGGCATTTTAGGCAGAAGTAGATTTTAGGACCTTATATCAAGATGGGAATGTAGATGTTCTTTTTATCTAGAATTTTTAAGTCTAGTTTTGTCTATTTAATGTTTTAATAATTAGGTATTTATTAAGCACATCAGGGATTTGAACATTAGCTCATATAAAAAATGGAAAAACAGGTTTTTGTTGTTATTGCCTCATCCCTACCTGACATATGTAGCCCATCTCCAGAAATTGACTTATATATTTTTAAAAATGTATTCTTGTTACAATGAATTTTGGCTATATAACTCAGTTTTTCAGAGCATAGTATTAATAAAATCATTAATTTGATATCCTTTTGAGTCCAGTTAATTTCTTATTTGTATAGATTGTAGATCTTCTGATTCTTATTCAGTTCGTCATCACTACTAAATAAAAACAAGTACTGGTGGTGTTTACCTATCACCTTTGTACATTTTAAAAAAATTTTAGGCATGCTCATATTTGCTGCTTTGTAGCACTTCATAACACTAACAGCTAGCCATATGATATAATCAAAGCATATAAAAGTTAGTTAAAAGGGGAGCGGATGTAGCTCAAGTGGTTGAGCACCTGCTCCCTGTGTACAGGGTCCCTGGTTCAATCCCTGGTACCTCCTAAAAACAAAACAAACAAACAAACAGAAAAACAGCTCTCATTGGGGAGCAGATGTAGCTCAGTGATTGAGTACCTGCTTTTCATATACTAGGTCCTAGGTTCAATCCCCCATACCGCCAAAAAAAAAAAAAAAAAAAAGTACTTAATTCTTATAGCTGTTTCTCAACTTTGGTTGAAGTATTAAATATTTAAAATTTCATTATCTTGATTCCATATTTTAAAATTGTACTTTGCTCCATGATGGGACAGTTTGGTCGTGGAATAGACTGATGTTTTTAAACCAAATTTTTTTCCTGTGTTTTACTTATGCTTTTTAGGTGGCAGCCAATGCACACATTCCTCCAGACTACCTCCTTAAAATTTGTGAGCGGATTGGTCCCTTACTAGATAAGGAGATCCCTCAGAGTGTTCCTGGAGTACAGACATTACTAGGTGTTGGTAGGCAGTCTCTATTACGAGATGCCAAAGGTAAGAGTTTCACAGTTCTAAAGCATAGATATCAGAGGAAGGAGTGGAGAGCAGCATATTTTTAAGTAAATGTGCCCATGTCTTTCTAAATATTCATTTTCTTCTGGTTTTTATTTTGTTAATTTGTTTTTTTTTTAGTGTGTAAATAAATTTTTAGAGGTCTAAAAGGAGCCTTTTTCCATGAAACAGTGACTACTATTTCAGGTAAAGATTAAAATCCCTTTGCAACCCTGTGGAGTAGAGATCTCTACGGTTGCTGCTGTGATTAGTACAGTATAAATGCTTAAAAGAGTGTTTCATTACATTGTAATGTTCTTACTCTTTATGAGTCCTGATAATATCATCTTACAATACCAATAAATTCACATTGCACATTTCATAAGAAGTAAATCTCTGCTCCAGAATTTTTCAATCTTTTATGGATTTTTTCCCAAAATTTTACATGGAACCCCAATATGTAAAATATATAAAGTGATATTTCATGAACATAAAAATGTGAAATTAGGGTATAAGGTTTCCTCTTGGAGTAATAAATACTTCAACTGTAGCAACCAATTTGTATCTATATTTTGTTTTATTAGTGTGATATTTTATTAGTGTGATATTTACACAGGTAAATAGTTGCATAAATGAAAAGTTTTTAAACATCTTGTTTTGTAATTTAAGGAAATTAAGGAGGGATTAATAGGATGTTTTATTTCAAAGCTGAATATTTAATATTTGCTTGGATTCTTGGCTATAAACATAAAAGTGAGACAAAAAACACAACTATTGTCTAGTATCATCTGACATGCATTATCATTACATATTATGTATGGCATGACTAGCAGGTCCTCTATAACATGAACATATACCAGGTGTATGTTGGCTGAATTTTGCTTGGCACACTTGTGCTTTAAGTAGTATCCTTGCTTAAACAGTTTTATATTAGTGGGCATGTATATGCATAAAGATCAGAAGGACCAATGCAAACTTAAAACCTTTTTAATCAGTGACATATCTACCTAAGATTCACATACATGCATAAGAAAAGCCTTAGTTTGAGATCAGCCCAGAGATAAAATATCCTGGTGATATGTTAAGGTGTTGTTGGATACCAGTCATAATTTGGTTTATATCATGCTTAAATATATGTGTGTTATTTTTGTTGTGGTTTCAGTGGTTAAAAATATATTTCAACAAATGAAATTAGTATCAAACTAAAGCACAGTTTTGCAAAAGCAACACTACTCTGTTCTCTGAACTAACTTTTGATCATTTTATATAGATTGTAAGAATACACTATGGAATGGGTCTGCTTTTGCCGCTCTTCATAGAGGCAGACCTCCAGAACTACCTGTAAATTATGTGAAACCTCCAAATGTGGGTGAGTAACATCCATGTGTTATAAACATTTTCTTGATTCATTCCCTCCTGAACTCATTAGAGAGCCAAAAATAGGTTCCAGAGTTAAATGTGAATAAATAAACTGCTTACATTCTTGGAGTTTCATGGCCTAAATTTTTAAAGCATTTTTACTTAAAGCAAATGTAATCATGGTTTTGTAAAAGGTAGCATTTTTTTCTTTCTTAGTAGTAGCATTTCCTTTTTTATATAGTACATGTATTTGTAAACCAATGGATGTCTGTTTACTTGTCTATGTGCTTCTCAAAGATTTTATAGGAAAGTATGTAAAGATAGAGTTCAAAAGGAAACAAAAGTACATTCTACTTATATCTGTTTGCTAAACTTATAATAATGTTATATATTTGTAATAATGTTATACATTTGTATATGTCTTTATTAAAACAAAAAGCTTTAAAGAATAGTATTGGTTAAAAAACTTTGTAGTAGTTACACTAGAATTTGAAATTAAAACAAACTGCTCCTGAGCTAGTTTGTCAGTTCAGAAGTAATTTGTGAAGTGTTTCATGTCTATTTGAAATATGTATTTGGAAGAGCTAGTATTGTAACTATTACCCATCATTTAAAAGTTTCAGAAGTTTTCTTAATTATCATATTCTAAACAGTTTTTGAAAATTCTCCTTAGAATTGGCAACAGGATGGCTTGTTTCTTCTAATTTGAGACTGACATTATACCTCAGGAATTAATGTGCATGCTTACTCTTCTAAAATTAGTCAAGGGCATGATATAATAAGACTTTGTTTTTAAAACATTTTTTCCCTTTTATTTTCAGTTCAATTGACATATAGCAATGCCCTGTAATTACTTAGTAGGCCTGTAATTTAGGATGCATACAGCTCAGGAGGCTTGCATTAATTCTAAAACCAAGTTAATATTTACATGTTGCCTTAAACTTCCATTTAGCATTGATTGGCTCTTGACTTATTAACCTTTGTATGGTTATGTGTCACACTTAAGGCGAGAATTCACTTGGAAGTGGGAAACCTTTGTCTCTAGTTAATATGCAAATATAAATTGATCTAAGGTTGTCTAATTTAAATAAACCCTTTTTGTCTGGCTGAGGTGACTGGGTTTCTGCCAGGAATATTTTGTCATTTTCTCTCTCTAATTTTGCATAGTTTCTACATTTTCCCCATGAATTACTCTGTTGCCAGGCCTTGCTTTTACTTGTCCACACCCCTAAACTTAACACCTTCCTTCTTTTTATACTCACATAATTGTGCTTAAAACAGATTGCTTCTGAAATCATTACTTTTACGTATCTTGAGAGGAGAAGGGGATGCCTGTCACACCTACAAGTAATTAGAACTGGAATATAAACTCAGAATCTTTTGTTTTATATAGCTCATATGAGTTTCTTGCCTCTGCATCCATTTCTGGAATCAATATTTCATTAATATTAGGTTTAATAAGTTTAATATCCTCATTTGAAAGAAAACATTTTATTGTATGGGAGATTATTGTCATCATATAAAGCATAATGAAAAAAATAATTTATCTGTTTAGTCCTATTGTGAACATTTTTTCTGTTCCTTATTATTCCTTTTTCATTCTTTTAGATTTTTCTTTCAACATACACCGTTATAAAAGAATCTTTTGCTATTTGTTCTATACATTTAACTCAGTACTTTATAGAAATGGAACATTAGTTTAGTCCACAGAAAAAAGCTACGAAACAGTGCTAGGTTTGTTGAGTTGGAGGAAAAGGCATTCTAAAATTTCTGTGTAAAATAACCAAATCAGGTTAGAATGTTTAGAAGAGGATAGAAAAAATATAAAGATTTGGGATATTTATTCCCAAATTATATTAAGCAAACCTTGCAGAAAGGGTTTTTTTTTTTTATTTTTACTGTTAGTTTTTGCTATAGCTTACTTAATATCCTAGCAATTAATACATTCAATGGTCATGAATATTAATAGCTTTATAGGACATACTACTGCTATTTATGTTGTCCTGTAGTTATGTGTTGTGAGATGGGATTGGCATCAGTCTTGAAGACTGTAAAGCTCTTACTTTGTGAGGTTTAATTTTGAGAGACATAATTTGATCCATAGTAGCATCATACCCATGGAAGAGAGAATTCTTTTGTTTTGTGCTTTCCTGGAATTTTCAGGTTTTATTCAAATTCACTTTTGCTTCTTTTCTGGCTTCTTTGAAGACTTTAAATCTATATTAATTTTGGGAGGTCTTTTTAGAACTTTTTATGGGAAATCCCCCACCAAGCTTCCCACAGAAAACCCTACTAGACATAGTAAATCTAGATTTAATGAGTCACTTTCCAGTGTTTTTGCCAGAGTAATTTCTTAGTCTATTATTTTTCTTTCTGCTTATAGGAACCAATATGTTTACTGTATTTGAACCAGTCAGAAGATTGCATATAACTACTCGATTTTCTGATTTAAAATTAATGAACTAATACTATTAATGTTGACAAAGTGACTTTTTTATAGATGAGAAAATACCAAACTATCCCTGTTAAGTATAGCTTGTCTCCTGAAATCTCTTTGTATCTGAAGATGAGGATTATTGATGGTGATAGGTGTAGTGCAAGAAGCCTGCCTGATCTGTGAACAATACTCTCTTCTGCCCTGTGTATATAAAGACTTAAGACTGTTATTTGGTCAGCAGTTATTTGCTGAGCCTGATACTATTCTTGATTCAGTCTTTTTTTTTTTTTTTTTAAGTAAACTTTATTTCAACTTCAAAAAAATAAAATAACAGACTAAAGGCAGCTTAACAAATTATGGAAGCATTACTTTAAAAAATTCTGTCCAGGCACATTTATCTTATTTAATCCTAAAAACAAAACAAACTTAATTGTTTCTCCAATGAAGTATCATATTAGAATATTATTTTGGTACCCCTGTGTCCTTCATTCCCCTCATAAAGCTGGCCTAGCAAAGTTGAGTTGAGATCATTCTCTAAAATAGTACCTTCTGTTTTCTAAAACCTTATTGGTAAAGAGGCACTTGCAACTTTCCAGGTTGTTTCTGTCATTCTGACTATCTAAATCAGTATTTGAAAGCAAATTTATTCAAGCTTAAAACACAATATAGTCTTATTTTTTACCTTGTGACAAATGAAATATGGCTTCTATGTATATGAAATTAGCTTGACCTATGGCTGAAACAATTTAAGTTCTTACCTGTGAAACGAAAATCTAGTTTGTCTTTCAATGCCATTTACCGAATAATTGGAAATATTCTGTTTTTATATATAATTCATATTAAAGTTTGAAAATTATAAGTCAGGAAATTAACAAGAATTGATGAACACTGGGTATTGTACCATTTATTAGATTTTGTTTGTATATCTTTCAAAGATAAAATTGCTTAAGATTCATGTGACTCATTTGTATTAAAAAATCAGATATTACCAGTTTGTATACTTTTTGTTTTATCTGAAACTTGGTTCCAAGTTGATGATAAACTCTTTTTTCCAGTAGATATGGTAGTTACCTCTTTTTGGTTAAGTACTGTATCTCTTAGCATCGTTGATTAGAATATTTTCTGTGATATAAGCAATACAATTCAGTGAGTTATTCATCTTTCTTGGCAGTGAATGTATCTTGTATTTAGGGATATTCTGGTTTAGGCTCAGTGTTGTCCATTGTGCTTTTGTCAATACTAAACTACTGGATCCATTGAGTAATTTTTAAAAATTTGCATTGTTAAAGCCTAATCAGCTAAATACCACCAGGAAGCAGCTTGTAATCTGACAAAATCAGATTTATTGATTCACTCTGAGGGAGTCTACTCCAGAGGGAGGTGTTTTTGTACGATTTTATCTACCCCTGAAGGATTCTGAGGAACATGTCAAGACAGACAGGATCAGTTCTGAATTAGTGGTTGTTTCTGAGGCAGATTGGGAGAAGTGGGGATTGGCTAGGAATTGAGTGCTGTCATGAGGCAAAAGCAGTTTAGGAAGTAGGTATCTTCAGAAAGAATGAAAATAGCAAAGCAAGTCTGGAGACATTATTGGTAAGAAAGTAGAAATCACTCAGCAAGGGGATCCCTGTGACATTTTACAACTGCTGCATGACCTTGGGAGAAAAGGTGTTTCCTGTTAACTTCACAGCTATCTTTTTCTATGTGGATCCTCCCAGCCTGATTAATGGCAGGGCTGTTTTTTAATTTTCAGTCCAAGCTGATATTCACTCTTTCAGTTCTGACTAAATTTTGAATCTTTCAACATGTAGTCTAATAAATGTTTCAGAAACACATGGTCCACATATAATTGTTATTAATAGTATTTAAGGACTTTTTTTGGATATTTATAGTAATTGAGTTGAAAATGTGTTTTAGTTTAGAAACATTTTCTGACACCAGTTCAAAATTCCATGCCTCTGTAAAATAGTTTTAATACAAACTGTTTTTTTTTTTCTCCACTGTAAATAGAGAATGGATGGAGTAACTAGTGGTCTAAAAATTCTGATTTGACCATCTTGAAATACTCTTTGGATCTTAGTGAACTTTCCAGTGGAACCCAATTTAGTAGCCACCAGAGTTTCTGCTGATTGTGTTAAATGCCTTTTTAGGGTACAGGTAAGATTGAGGGATATAATGTAGTGTTTTTGCTGTTAAAGTTATTTCTTCTTTCAGGCTGGCTCATTGCAGATTGTTTCCTATAAAGTCATTAAGTAGACAGTGTTAAGAAGTGGGAAGAAAACTGAACTAGAATCAGGAGGCCTGGATTGAACCTAAGCTCTGCCATTTATTGGTCCTTTGATGTGAAGCAAAGCACTTAGTTTCTTTGGACCTTAATTTCCTCATTTACAGTGAAGAAAATGATTGCCTTCAAATCTCACAGGATTACTGTGAACTCAAATGAGATGTCTGTGGAATTACAGTATTAACTTTAAAATGATATACAAATTACATTTGTAATTATGACATACTGATAATAATGTTTCTCATGATAATAATGACTCAGATATTAAAAATCCAATATTTGAGTTATCTTCATGAAAAGACAGTCTAGCTCACATGCAGCTATAGTGGGGTTCTACTTTAATATCCAAACATAATATTAGACCTGCGTCTTTTGTCTCCAAATCCAGTGTTCTTTCCACTAAATTACCTCAGCAAATTAATTAATATGCATTCCCTAGTTGCCATAATGGAATCTAGTCAACCACTGTGTATTGTAAATATGTGTATTTATATATACATACTTGGTGCCACTTTTCCAAGTAGTTTCTAGCCACTGATTTTTGTTTAGAGTCACGGTTTTACTTATATCTGTTTATATAAGACATGATACAATATGGTGAGAATATGTAAAAGCTATCATTTTATTCTGTATCATTTGAGTCCCAACTTTATCAGGTACAGACCCTTGAAAAATAAGTAGTGGTTTTATTAAAAAGAGAAGGGCCCTCTTTGCACTATGTCCTGCAGCCTCCTGAAGGCACTTCACAAGCAACTCCTATGTGAAGCTGAACCAGTACTGAGCCCAGCACTTTCAGGGTGACAATGAAGAACAAGAAAAATTACTGAAGAAAAGCTGTACGTTGTATGTCAGAAATCTTACCTTTTATACCACTGAAGAACAAATCTATGAACTCTTCAACAAAAGTGGTGGCATAAAGAAAATCATTATGGACCTAGATAAAAGGGAAAAAAACACATGTGGATTCTGTTTTTGTGGAATACTATTAAAGAGCAGATGGAGAAAATGCCATGCATACATAAATGGAACTCTTTGGATGACAGAATCATTCACATAGACTGGGACCAGGCTTTAAGACCCTGCAGTATGGCTAGGGGAAATCTAGGGCCCAGGTATGAGTTGAGTATCTGCAAGACTATGATGCTGGGAAAGGAGGCTATGGAAAACTGACACAAAACAGTGAGTGGGTGAGATCCCCATCAGTGAAAAACTCACTTATTGTCCTTCAAACAAGCCCATATCTACCAACCTTTAATCAATGTCTCTACTGAGCTAGAAGCCTCTTCATGGTTTTCTTCTCTGAAAATTATTAAAGGACAGAATCCAAAAGAATGCCTTTAATTCTAGTCTTAGAATCTTGGCCATGTGTCATTACCAGAATGATTTTCTGTTACCAGGTCAAAAATTGTGTTCCATGATGACAGATTAGATCTATAATGTTGATTAATCTGTCAGCCAAAAACATCACAGTTCTTTTAGGAAGACTGGAAATTTGAAAAAAAATTTTGCTTTACCATGTTTGAGTCTAAGTAGGTTCACGATCTACATTGTGGCCTGGATTTTTTTTTTAATTTTAAGTTTGCATAAGATAAAGTTTAATAAATGGAGTTTTGTTATGTAGTATATAGCCTTGCTCTACATTAGAAATAGATGTTTAACAACTGAATTTGTTTTCTATGTTGAATTTCTAATCTTTAAAGGCAAACTTAGAGTCAAGGGGCCTACTTAAATAGTTGGTACAAAAGTTAGTCTTAGACAGTTCCCAGGAGACACCACTTACCTTCCATGCTTTATATGGTCCATAAGGAAATTGAGGTGCAGGACTTGAAAGGTATTTACTAAAAACATTTTTCAAAAGATGTACAAGTTATACCTAAAGCTAAAGAAAGCAAGAGTTCATATTACCAAAAACTTCAGATGCTCCAAAGGGTGGGGGGTGGGGGTGGGTTGTTGGTAGGAAATGTGATGAGGGATGAGTTAAAGCATTGCCTTGAGATTGTGAAGGTTGCTGTGAGGGCCATCAGATTTATTCTTTTCATTTTCAGAATGATCTTGGGAGTGGAGTGGGTTTAAAAAGAGCTTGAAGATCAAAAAAACACTTAGCAAAAATGATCAGATGATCTTCACACAGGAAATGTCTTTTTTAGCCAATTCTTATATTGAAATCTGTTTTGTTTTTACCCCATGTCAAATGAATTGTACTTATTTTAGAGCCTTAAGAATGAGCTGATGTTCTCTACAGAGAGGGAAGTCTAGAGCATTTATATGCATTTGTAAGGCAAGAAGTGATTTGTCTATAATACTTTGTGAGCTGTTGCTCACTTAAAAACGCTAGTCTAGTATAATTTTCCCTGATAAAGGTGGAAGTGATTTGTGAAAGTTGGCACTAAAGTAACTTAATGTGAACATCTTTCTTTCGTGTTACAGTAACTAGGTTTTCTCATGAAATACAAACTGTTTATTGAATTTTTGAAAGAGCTATAACTAGTTGTAAGTGCTTAGGAAGAAACCATTTGCAAACATTTAATTTAATGAGGATATACTATTTGTTTTTCTAATTTCTCTTTACACTATAGTTTCAATGAATGTATTTTATATTCTTTTGTAGTAAGCATAACTCAGATTTCTGCAGGCCTTAAAACCACAGAGTGGTTCCTATTTGAATTATCTCTTCTGTGACAGGTCACCTTTCAATAAAGTTGGACCAACCTATTAAAAAAAAAAAAGAGAGACAAGGGCCTCTTTGTTGAAGTTTGATGTGATAAGAGCCTAAAGTTTGTGGTGGGAGATGAAACTGGAAAGGTAAGTGGAGGCCCAATTATTCTGAAACCTCCATATCAGGGGTTGGTGAACTTTGAATAAAGGGCAAGATAGTAAATGTTTTTGGCTTTTCAGGTCATTTGGCTCTGTCACAACTGCTCAACTCTGTTGTAGTGGGAAAGCAGCAAAAGACAATGTGTAAATGAATGGGGGTGGCTATTTTCCAATAAATCTTCATTTACAAAAGCAGGTGGTGGGTTAAATTTGGTCTGTGGGATTTTATTAAGGATTTTAGATTTTATCTTGTAGGTACTGAGAAACTATGAGATATTTTTTAATAGGACAATTATATGGTCAGATTTTTATTTTGAAAAGATAACTTAGGTGACAGAGTGTAGGATAAATTGAGGAGGAGAGAGACTTGAGATAGGGAGGAAATCAGAGGGGAATCTATTATAGATATAGGCGGGATGATAAGTCTAGAAGCAGTAGCAATAGAAATGTAGATAACGTGATTGATTATAGTGAGAATAGAATTTGGACATGGGACGTAAAAGAGGAAGAGTAAAAATATAACCTGGAGTTAGTGGCAAAAGTTGAGGAAAGAAGGTACATAGGAAGATTTTGATGGAAGGATAACCTATTTGATTTGGGAAATCTCCTCCACCTGTGGTACATCCAGGTAGATGGGATTGATGTCTATTAGATGGTTGAAAATGTGGGCCTTTAACTAAGGTTAAAGGTAAAGATTAGAGATGAAGATTTAGCAGTAGTGTGTGAGTAGGTATGATCACTCAGGGAGGGGATGAAGAGGGAGAAGAGAGTCCAGTATGGAATTTGAAGAAACCATCATTATTTCAACAAGGGTTGGTCAGGACAGAAAAAAAAAAAAATAAATAAATAAATAAAATAAAACAATATAAGAAACTGAGAGGCAAGTTTAAGAAAGGCAGGAGATGAATCAGGAATGATATATCTTAAGAGAATTGACAGATTTGATCAACATTCCCTATAAAACTTATTGTCTCTGTGGAATTTATATTATCAGTGTTTTTGGAAGGTTAAATGATAATCAAATTTACTTAGTTTTCTAAGAATACTTTTTACTCAATTCGGCAAATACTTGTTGAACACTAAATATATACAAAGTATTTTTCATAGTGTTGAGGGCAGTCCTTGCTGTCAAGGAATTTATTATTTGATTGGGGAGGTTTAGACAGATGCTTAAATCTGATTATAGTACAGGGTATAAACTAAGTGATTTACTGGAAATATGGAGTAGAGTAGGTGTTCAGGAAGGAGAGATGAAACTCACTAGAGAAACAAGAAAAGATTTTCTAAGGAATAAATGGCCTAAGAGAGGAACTTTGAAGGGTTAACTATAACTTGAGATGTGGAACATTCCAGGTGAAAGGATATAAGGGTAGACAAGAGAAGAAGGTATGTTGGATTTCAAGTGGAGAATTTATGTCTTAGAGGACTAAAAATTATGGTTGGCTATTTTAAGAAGAGATCAGATTAATTCATTACTTGATTGCCTTTTGCCTCTAAGGAACTGAGTTAGTCAGTGCATGATATATGAGACATCAATCCCTATCCTTAAAGTGTTTAAAATCTTTAAGGATAGGGATCAGAGATATGCACAAGTAACTAATTACAAGGTGGACTATGATACGGTCCAGAAGTGAAGCAGAAAAGTTCACTTTTGGCTGAAGTGATTAAGAAAGGTTTCATTAAAAAAAAGGAGGTACTTTTAAGCTATGCCTCAAAGAATAAGAAGGTTGTTGACAGGCTGAAATGGCAGAGGTGGGGCATAAGGCTAAAAGAATAGCACAGCAAAGGTTCTGGGATGGTGAACTTGGGAGAAATTTTGGTTTAGTAAGACTCAGGAGATTTCCTGTGGTCATGTCAAATGTCCTCATTTTATTTGTACTTGTTTTGTGTGTGCATGATGTGTGTATGCGTGCATACTGAGTTCTATACAATTTTATAACCTGTATATGCATCACCATGGTAAAACTAAAGAACAGTTTCAACACCACAAGGATCCCTTATGTTACCCTTTTATAACTATACCTACCTGCCTCCTGTCTGACCTCTCTCCCCAGTCCTGTCAATTAGTAATCTGGCATCAATTTCTGTAAATTTGTTGTTTTAAGAATGTTATTTAAATTGAATCATACAGTATGTAGCCTTCTTTCATTCAATAATTCCCTGAAGATTCATCCAAGTTGTTGAGTGTATCAATAGTACATTTTTTTGTACTGCTGAGTAGTATTCCATGGTATTGAACAGTCTCACTATTCAGTGAGTGAAGGACATCTGAGCTGACTCCAGTTTTTGAGTATTATGAATAAAGTTGCTATGGACATTCATGTACATGTTTCTGTGTGAACATAAGTTTTCATTTCTCTAGGATAAATGCTCCAAAATGCAATTGTGGGTCGTGTGGTAACTACATATTTACTTCTTTAAGAAACTTCCAAATTGTTTTCAAGGGTGGCTATAGCATTTTACATTCCCACTGACAATGTATGTGTGATCCAGTTTCTCTACATCCTTGCTGGCATTTAGTGTTGTCACTATTTTTAATTTTAGCTATTCTCATAGGTGTGTAGTGTGATTATCTTGTAATTTTAATTTGTAATTCCTTGATGGCTGCTGATATTGAATGGATCTTTTCATGTACTTATTTGCTGTTTGTATATCCGTTTTTGTGAAATGTTTGCTCATGTCTTTTATCTGTTTTTTTAAACTAAATTGTCTTTATTTTATTGTTGGGTTTTACTAGTTCTTTATATAGTCTAGATACCAGTCCTTTGTCTTTTCATCTTCTTTACATAGGCTTTCACAGAGCAAATGTTTTTAATTTTGATGAGGTCCAATATCAGTTTTTCCTTTTATGGCTCATGTTTTTGTTGTCAAGTCTAAGAATTATTTCCCCAGTTCCATATCCCAAGTATTTTTTCTATGTGTTTTCCTAAAAGTTTATAGTTTTATATTTACATTTTTAAAATTTTTTTCTCTAGTTTTGCATTTTATATTTCCTTCTATGATCCATTTTCAGTAAGTTTTTTAATAAGATGTGAGATTTAGGTCAAGGTTCATTATTTATTTGACTATGAATGTCCAGTTCCTCCAGCTCCATTTGTTGAAACTATCTTTTCTCCATTGAATTTGATTTGCCCCTTTGTCAAAAATCATTTGAGAATTATTTGCATGTATCTATTTCTTAGTCCTCTGTCCTGTTTTAAGTTTATACCCAAGTATTTAATTTTCTCTGGAGAGATTGTAAATGGTGTTGTGTTTTTAATTTCGGTTTCTACATGTTCATTGTTGGTGTATAGAAATGTGATTGGTTTTTGTGCGTTGATCCTTTTTTCTGTGACCTTATTGAACTCACCTATTATTTCTAAGAGTTTTCAAACCTTTTTTGAAAGCATATTCCATACTGCTTTTTAAACTGCAGTCCAGTTTTTGGATTGTATGATTTGGCAGATTTGTGTTCTGAATTGGTTTTGACTAGAATGTAAGGTGTGGGACTAGAATGTGTTAGCCATTGGAGAAAATGGTAATTTAAAATTTTCCTCTCGTTTTCAGAAAAGCTATTTTAGAATATTGGTTAAGAGATTAGCCTTTGAAGCCAGATTTGCTTGGTTTGAATCCTGGCTCTGCTACTTACTACCTTTGGGATCTTGGGCAGGTTACTTAACACCTCTACGCCTCAATTTCCACATCTATAAAAAAGGGATAATAATAGTACCCACTTCATGGTGTTAAATAAATTAAACATGTGAAGTGCTTAAAACAGTTCCTGGCACATAAAAAGCATTAAATAGATGTGAACTCTTATTATATAAAAATGGATTTTTTTAAGACTTTAGTCAGGGAAATATGAGTAAGACTTTTGTATAACTATTTTATCATTTCCTTTTGAGTAGGGAACTCTATCCTGTAGGGTCACCAGTCAAATTTTAATCCATCATCTCTTCCCCACCCCTTGCCCTCATGCTGGAATATTAAAGAACTGATACCTCAGAGAAGAAAGGAAAGGGAAGAGGAACAGGAACTAAAGCTTTAGTGAATGAGTGCCTTCTGTGCTAGAAATTCTACAAAATTCATTTCCCTTCATTCTCAAGATAGGTGATATTAGGCCTATTTTATACATTTTATAGATAAGAAAATTTAGGCCATTTATTCTTTTTTCTGTACTATGTTGTGTTTTTACTTCTCCATTCTTCCAAATAGGGGGAATTGGTAAAGTCAGAGGCAATTCTGCTAGGATTCTTCTACTTTTTCCTGTTGGCCTACTTGCCTGACCCTTTGGTTTTCCCAGAGGATTACTATGTGTTACATTCTATGCCCTACCCACATTGGCCCGCCCCCCCCCACTTACAAACACATATCCCCATGATTTAGCTTTTGCTATTGAATCATGTAGCTGCTTGATGGAGATAAACACTGCTGGTATATTTAAACATAAAGCACTGACTGAAGACAGCTATGATATAAGGTAAAGAACCCTGGATCCAAGATCAAGCCCCTTCTCTGTCACTTATCACCTATTAGGCTTTGGAAAACTTGTTTCACCAGTATGTATCTTACTTTTTTATAGGTGAAAGGAGGGTGTTTTAGTTTGCTAAAGGCTTCCAATGCAATATACCAGAAGTGAGTTGGCTTTTACAATGGGATTTATTAATTTACAGGTTTACAGTCCTGGGGCTGAGATAAATGTCCAAATCAAGGCATCAGGTGAGGCTCTCCCCCTGAACGTTGGCTGCCAGCAATCCTGGACTTCTGTCACGTGGCAGGGCTCTGCTGGTCCCTGCCTTCTCCTCCGGGCAGTATTGTTTGCAGCTTCTTGCTCTCATGGCATTCTCTCTGCTTATTGGGTTCCTCTCTGTCTTTGTGGTCTTCTTTCTTTGTGGCTTTTTATTCCAAGGTTTATAAAAGACTCCAGTAAGAGGATTAAGACCCACACTGGGTCATGCCCTACTGAAGTGACCTAATCAAAAGGAAGGTCCCTTAACTGAATCTAATAAAAAAAAGTCCCATCTACAGTAGGTTGACATGCACAGGAATGGGTTAGCTTTAAATACAAGATTTTCTGGGGTCCACAAAAGACTCAAACCAGCACAGAGGTTTTGGACTAAAAATTAACCTTTAAAGTCTCTTGGTGCTCTGGTACAATTCTATAACAGTTCCAAGAGAGAAAAGCAGAAAAATATTGTTGCTTGGAGATTGCTTCCTGGGGCCACAGAAATGCTGATTAGCTCAGAATTTTCACTAGTGTTGGTTTGCATTTTCTTGTTGCCTCAGTCAGCTGTATATCTCATCTCCTGCATTTCTTACCTTTAGAATCAAATAACAGCAAAGCTTAGTTACATTTAAATGTAAATATTAGAAATATTAAATTTCTAATTATATCTGTGGGCAAATATCTCTTCATTTGGTTTATTCAAATTCTTATTTGAACTTAGGCTTTCTTACAAAAAGGGGGCTTTTCTAATGTACTGTAAATTTGGATCCTGCTATTGATAGTTGTGTCCCAGCAAAAGACCATATAGAGTATGAGATTCTACAAGAACTATTCATTTTATTTTTAGGATGGAGCCGTTTTGACTTTTTTAACAGATCAGCAAATTGACTAGAACTCTTAAGATACTGGTAAAAGTACCTAGTTTAAAAATAATGACATGAAAGATAACAAGTATAACATAGAAAGAAGATCCATAGTGGAGGAAGTGACTAGTAATTCACAAGAGAAACATCAAGGGTTGGGCAGAATATTTATATTAGGTATAATACAACAAAATGAACTAGAAACTATAACATGAAGAACTATAGAAACTTTGAATGGGATTAATGATTAAAATGTGGTGAGGGTGGCTATATTTGGTCCTAAACAGATCTAATAGAAAGGTGAGGTATAGCAAGTTAAATGTATTTAGACATCCACAGATTAAAATATGGCTATACTCTGAAAAATAGTGAGTAAGGATAAATGGAGTAAGAACTCTATATGAGATTATGCTACAGACTGACCAGATGGACAGTATGGATGATGCTTTCCTAGTAAGAGAGGCAGAGAAACAGGATGCCCAGATCAAACTACACTTGATGCCCCCCCCCACTCCAATTATAGCTATTATGTTGAGCCATATGAAATTGTTGTTTTTATAGGTAAAAGAAGTTGAATTTTGGAAATTTCATATGGTTCAACCCAATAGGAATATTTGAGAGGACCTTTAAAGTTTTTATTAGCATATAAGAAGGGGATCTATAGATTTATTGTATGAGAATAGATGACATAGTATTTATAGATAAACTATAAGATCTGTAGATAGTCATATTTTGCTTTAGTCTTCCTATCAAAGAGAGTGATCTATAAAGCAGAGGGGATAAAGCAAGCATGGTTAAAGAAAACAGACACCAAGATACACAAGTACTAGTGCTTTAGGAGGCCCCAATCAATTAAATCTTGGTATACTGAAATGGTTTTCACTGGCAGATATTCTTGGTGAAGCTACAGTAGATGGAAGAAATGCAAATAACCCAATGATCAAGTATATAAAAGGGAAAAAGGGTAGATTCCAGAAACTATGGATCCTTGAATTTAGCTTTAACCCCAAGCAAAATTATAAGCAGTCTTTTTCAACAGGTGGTTCGTGTACTCTTAGAAAAGAAAGAGGTGATCAGTAAGAACCTTACATATTTTTACTAAGAGTAATGTCAAATTAACTGTATTTTCTCTTATTTATTCTGATCACTACATAATATAAGGCAGCTGTTTTAAGAAACAATGCAATCTTTGTAATCTTGTGCTGTATTCATACTAGTGTAGTTTTCTAATCAAGGGAAACCGTCCACTGTACTCTGTACTGATCATTCCACTTAAATATTTTGCCCATTTCTTGTTATTTTAAGAGTCTTGGACATTGATGAACTAGAGGCTTCCCAGAGGAAAACAACCATGGTAATGGTTATGGTGAAGAAGCATTTTTCTTAGGGGGTGGTAGGAAAAAGAGGTGTCTGTATATTATGCCTGTGAGTATCTTCACATATTGAGAGAAGACTTAAGGAGCAAATGATAGCAATCTTTTAATATTTTGTGGGTTACCAGGATTACCATGTAAACAAAGGAATTTGACATTTTTCTTTTAAAATGTACCCAGGTGTAGAACCTGAAAAACTCTGAAACTTGCAGGGAGAGAGAGTGAGTTCAATTAAAGGTAGTGTCTCCTAAAAATTAGAGTGGTTCAACAAATGAATTGGTCAATCTTGAAATATCAATCTTCTCTGTACCACAATAGTTTAGGCAGAGGCTGAATGGCCATCTGCCAGATATGCTAAAGAAAGGATAATTTTTTGGGAAGGAAGGTTGGACTAGAATTGGTGGTTCCCAAACTTGGCAGAGTATCAGCATCACCTGGAGAGTTTATTAGAAAAGCACATTTTGAGAGCTGTGTATATTTCTGTAGATCACCTTTCCCTATCAAATTATTTCACTCATTCCTGAAATTGGGTAAGTGATACAATCTTTGCCCAGTAGAATGCAAATTCTTTGAGGACATGGATCTTGTGTGACTTGTTTATAAGTTTTATCTCCAGTGTCTAGCACAGTGCCTTAGCTCATATGTTTAAAGAAAGAAAGCAATTATTCCTCTGATAGCTGTTTAATAATCCCTATGATTTTATAAATTTGTAAAATATACATAACAAATGTATTGTCCTGTTCTTGAATCTTTAAGAATTTTGGTCTGTCACTGAAATGAAATGGGTCATATCTTATATCCTGTGGTTTGTTAGAGAATAATTTAGAAACTCAGCCTACAAAATTATAAAAGAAAAAATGGGAGACACGATGGATTATGGATGGAATATTTTACACATATATAAGTTTGACTAATTTATCTACGAGTTATATTTGTCAACATTGCTAAGTACAAAGAAATATATCTTGACATCAAGGACTTAAGTTACTTTTCCTCAAAAGGAAAGTTCTTCTAATATTGTAAGAAACAGTTGGCATCTCTACTCAAGGGAAAACATTCTGTAGCTAATTGTTGGAACATAACCGTAATCATCTCAGCTTCTTAGGTAGAAAGGAATCATACCTATCATAAGTATAATGTACTTTTTTTTGTTTGTTTGTTTGTTTTTAAGTACAAGGGTTGGGGATTGAACTCGGGACCTCATATGTGGGAAGCCGGCACTCAGCCACTTGAGCTACATCAGCTCCCTAATGTACTATTTTTAAAAATTTTTATTGTGGTAGCAAATATACAACATAAAATTTCCCATTTTAACTTTCAAGTTTACGATTTAGTGGTATTAATTGCATTCAAAATGTTGTGCTACCATCACCAACCTCCATTACCAAAACTTTTTCAACACCCCTCTATACCTTTGTAGCAATAGCTCCCCATTCCCTCCCTCTTTAATGTACTATTTTTCAAAGGTTGCCAAATCCTAACAACAGTAGATGGAGAAACAGGCTTTTTTTTTTTTTTCTGACTGAAATGATGGTCATTGGCTGCCCTATTTTAACCAGTACTTTTAGAGCTGTATTGACATTTCTCTTTTGTTACTTTGTGGAGCTAAATTCCTCAGTAAACAGAGAACAGGATAACATTATGTACCCTATATTGTGCTTTGGAAATAAATAAGTAATTAATCAAGATAATTAATTATATATTCTAAAACTTTTACACTAATTACATAATCATGAAGAATTGCTATAGATTTTAAAAGGCTTAACAGTGAGAATATAGTAATAACATTATAGTGACTGTAGCAGGCATAAGGTTGTGGATTTTTTTTCCTCATTTATTTATAGTTGTTTCCCATGTCAATACTCCGTACTTCTTTGTTATGGTGGAATTTAAATTGCTCATCTCTAAACCTGCATTGTGCTTATAGTAGAAGTAAGAAGAAACCATTCAAATAGTGCAATTGTTGGAGACATTCAGATACAACATGGTAATGTTTTAGTGTGCATGTTTGTGTGTCCCTTTATTTTGTTACTTTGGAGAAAAGGAAAAATGGCTTTGAGCACATATCCCTTTGCCAAAGGAGCTATATGGTTTTCATGCTAAAAGAATGAGATCCACTTCTTCCTAGTAAAATACTCAAGGGTTGGTCAAAAGTGGGCCTTTTAAAATTGTCTTTATAGTCATTTATCAGCCATTAACAATTGGGGAAAATGTTCTTGATAAAGCACTTGGATTACCTATTCTGTTTTATATGTGAGTAAAGTCAGAATCCGCAGTACTGAAAAATAATGGCTAAATGAAGAATCCATGCCAAAGAATTTTGACAGAACTCCTTAGTGTATGACTCATAGGGCTGTAGATATTACCAAATAACTGAGAAAAAATGTATAGATATTATTATTATTTCAGGTACTGGATTGCTGGATGAATAAAAAACTCATGGAGATGGGAAAAGATATATTTGGCAATGTTTCTGTCAAATATGCAACAGATCTTATATTAGATTTTTTTGAAAGACTGTTAGTGATGACTAAGGAAAACCTAATAGAAAACATATATTTAAGATAAAAATGTATTGTTAAGAGTGTTAAGTGAAAATTTACCTGTTTTAAATACCAAACACTAGTTTCATTTCTTGTTTCTTTCTAGTATTTATCCATATATTTATGCATTTTTTGCATTATTTAAATCATAGTATACATATAATTTTGTGTTTAATAGCTTTTGCATTGTAATTCCTAAATATTTCCATGCTGCTATAGTTTTCATATTTTAATAAGTAATGTCCACATAATAGTCCATCGAATATTTCATAATTCAATTAACCATTTCTTGTTCTTGCACTTTTATGTTATTTATAAACTACCGATTTTATAAATAGCATTCCAATAAATATTTTTGTTTCTTTCTGGGTTTTTTTTTTTTTTTTTTTGCCAGTTAGTTATGTCCCTAGGATAGAGTCCTAGGAGTGGGGCAATGGGTGTGTATATTTTCATGGCTCTTGAAATGTATTGCCAAATTATTTTCCAAATGGATCATATCAATCTATAGTGCTACTAGAATGTAGGTATATGCCAGTTTCCAGTAGAAATTGCCAGCGTTAGGTTTTTGAATTTTTAAAATGCTAGTTTAGTGGGTATAAAGTTGTACTTCATTATTTTCATTTGAATTTATTTTCTAGCTAGTAAAAAAAGTTGAACTTTTTCTCTGATTCCATTTGTTATTTGTATTTCCTATACTGTGACTTATCTGTAATTTCCTTTACACACTCATTTCCTGGGAATTGATGGTGTTCTCATATCTGATAAGTTTTATATGTATTTTGAAATATTGACATTGTCATATTTATTGCAAATATTTTCCACTTTTTTCTTTTCAGTTAATTATTAGTTTACTTTGTAAAGGACTTTAAAAAATGTATACACTATAAAGATGCATCTTTTTAGTAATTGTTCCTGATTTAACCGTTTGGGCCTGAAATACTAATTCTTAATGGGGTAAAGTGGATTTTGATCACATGCTAAGTTGTGTTCCTTTGACCGTTGAGGGAGTCAGATATTTTTTTGAATGAATGAATGGATTGATTTTCTTTCTGGTAGCTATTTACCTCTCCTTTGTGTCTTTCTCTTGCTCTTTCTCTTTACGTTTCTGTGTCTCTTTCTGCTCCCCTTCCCAAAGTTGTTTTCTGTTTTGTTTTTCCTTCTTGTTGATGATGTTGTTTTTTGTTTTATACCTTCAAGCAGTGGTTCTCAACCCAGGGCAAATTTCCCAGGAGATATTTTTGGTTGTCACAACTTGGGTTCTGTGTGTTTATTACTGACCTCTATTGGGTAGAGGCCAGGGATGCTGCAAAATAACATACAGTGGATAGATACCCCCTACAACAAAGGATCATCTGCCGAAAATGTCAATAGTTCTGAGGTTGAGAAACACCTTTTCCTCTATCCACCTTTAAAGTATGGGTAAAGCATAGTAAAACAATAGTAATGGTTGATTGTTTGAAGGGACTCAGAACAATAAGAAATATTTGACTGAAAAAGGAAAATTATAAAGGCCTAATGTTAGGGTACCTGACTTGTAGAAGTTTCTAAGGGTTGAGATGGGCAACAGCTACCAGAATAAATCCTCTTATAATAATGGCATAGTCAACTATTATTTGCTCAGCATCTTGCAGTATTACATAAATACTCAGATCTCTAATGTGTTCTTATGATTTACTCTTAAGGTTTTGCTGATTTTGCTATTCATCCTTCAGTTTTTCTCATTTTTGTCAGTTTAAAATGGTCAGTGGACCTACTTTTGCCTAAAACAAAGACTTCATTGCTCTTAATATTGTAAGATGTTGAAAGGTTTCATATTTTTTATAGTGGCATGGAATTGCACTAATGTAGTTAGAATTCAATTTTTGCCTTAATTTTGCCTTGCTTAAACATAAAGCTATTGTTACTTATACTATATTATTTATGAAGTGAGATAAAAAGTCACATTTCCTGAAAGTGACTTTGAACGTATAGGGATACTATGTTTTGATTAAAATATAATGTGTGTGGTATAAGTATTTTCAATGTATAAGAGAAGATTGGAGGCATTTTACAGGACAAGTGGGTAGTTGTAAATCCTTACTTGGGGTTTAAAATCTCCATTTTAGGGAAGTGAGCAGAATCCAGGTGGTATTTTGAATAGAGTTTTGCAGATTTATTCTTTATTTCTGGCTGCTTTTTAAGAAAACTAAGAAAAAGGCAAAACAAACAAATAAACAAGAGAGGATCTAAGATGACCTTATAAGGAGATGAAACCTCAAAAATTCATTGGTAACTGAAGGTAGAGCCTCCAGATTCAGAAACCAAAAAACCAAAAAGAGGAGAGCTCACAAGCAAGTCCAGAAAGGATTGTTTGCTACTTAAAACTGAAGCAGTGTCATAACTTCTCTTCTCTTTTCACTGTATAGGTCTTTTGTATTACTCTCTAATTTATAGGGACAGCTATATATGGGATAGATGGGGGTGAGGGAGTGGGACATGGATTCTTAAAATCCCTTATAATTTTTGAGATACATTATATTCAACCAACTGTAGTTTTTATTCCCTTATGGTACAGTAATATTTACCTATATATTTAAAGTGCCAGTGTCTTATGACCATAGTGCACCAAGAAAGACAAAAATGGGGATGTGTTTGGGAAACCACAGTAAGGCAAGCAGAAAAGTCAGGCCCCTGGGATTTAACAGAAGATTATTCTTTGGGACAGGGAACTTGAGTTCATCAAATCATGAAATTTTGGAATTTAGACTTCTCACAGGATAGAATTGCTTTGGTGTATATACCCGGTTTTGTCTTATCTTAATATACAGCATTTAACTTCATTAAGTAGGTTTTACTTTTAGGTTTTAAGAAGTGAATCTTCTATTTTTTTCCCAGTGAATATCACCTCTGCCAGGCAGTTAACCGGATGTAGTCGCTTTAGCCATATTTTCCCTTCATCTGCTTACCAGCACATTAAGATGCATAAGAGAATTCTGGGACACTTGTCATCTGTCTACTGTGTAGCATTTGACCGAAGTGGGAGAAGAATATTTACAGTAAGTTTTACATTTATGATACTTTAGCACATTAGAGATTTATAGTGATTGAATCTAGACATTATGGCCATGTATTATATTTTAAAAACATTTCAACATTTTTGGACATATGAGTGCAGAAAAAAATAAGTGGGAATTGAAAATCTTTTTTTCATTCTTTATAAGTAAATGGGTGAACCATGAGGTGTCCACTATTTTTGGGGAAATTTAATTTAAAAAGTAAATCTTCAAAAGGCCTCATTCATATTCTAGAGGTGGTTAATTTTTATGAAACAAGTTAAATTTCTCAATTTTGTTTCATTCCATTTTATCAAACGTTTATTATGATGCATTTTTCATTTGTCACTTAGTGTAATTGCTGCCAGTTTTGCTTAATTAATGATTATATAATCCTTATGATTGAATGGTTGAAATACACAGTAATAAAGATTATAATGTTACACCAGTTCTTCCCTATCACTCCCTTCAGAACCTCTGGTGACCACTGTCTTTATATCAATGTTACAAGTTCTTCCATTGCTAGATAATAATAAGTCTACTTTCGTCCATATTTGCCTTCCCCCCTTATATTTGTGCATTCCCCAATCTTCAGGATTTTGGGATGGTGATGCCCACTCTGTTTCTGATTGAGAGGGGGCTTAGACCCCATGGGGTAGATGGATGGAACTCTCTTGCTTGCAGTTGTAGATACTCTCTGTTTTTTGGGGTGGGCGAGTCCAATGAACTGGAGAGTAGGTGTTGCAACTCTGCTGAGATTCAGGGCTCAATCAGCATATGAACTGACCGAATATATCTGGGACATATATTCAACGAGTATAGTACTAAATATAGGATCAAATAAAAGGGGCAGAAGAGCCATGTGTAGGGAAATTATAAATAACTCTTAATTCTGTTACATTGGGGAACATATGTCAAGGTAAGGCCCACTGACAGGTTGCCGAATTCCCAAGATTGTCCTGCCTATAGTTTCTAGATGTCTCTATAGCCCTCAGGAACCCCCTTGCCTGTGGTATTGTTTACTGTGGCAGTCAATGAGATCCTCCTGAGACTTGGGTAAGCATAACCTCTGGAATGACCTCCCCACTCACTTTGAAATCTCTTAGCCATAAAAACTCATTTGCATTTAATATTTCCCCCTTTTGGTCAAGGTCTTTTTCCAAATGCATCTCTAGTTGGTGCTTGTAATTACCCCTGGGCATCATGTCCCGCGTGGTGGTGGTGGGGGGAGTAGTGCAATTATATGCTGAGTTTGGCTTAGAGAGAGGCAACATTTGAGTAACAAGGAGGCTTTCAGGAGGTAACTCTTAGGCAATATATAATACTAGGCTAAGTTTCAGTTTCACAAGAACAAGGTTCATAAATACAACCATCAGTATCAAGGGCCTGGCATATTGGTCTGTCTTCTTTCTCTAGGCACTACCTGTGTATTTGGGGGATTCTTGCCACTCTATTAGAGAATGTAGCAGGACTTCCTAGGAAAAGAATACAATATTCTTTCAATTATTGTGTGGGTCTCCACCCACTGAGGCACCACCCCATGACCAATTGAACGTATTCATATGTCATAGAGGCATCCCCTAGGTGAACCCCTCACCACACATCCCCCCAACATCAACACCACTGCCACAATTGTGGCCCTTCTGCAATCCAAAACCTCCCCTGCCACAGTTGTGGCCCTTCTGCAATCCAAAACCTCCCCAAAATGAAAGCCAACAAAAAAATGACTAAAATAAAATAAAATAATTTAACAAAAAAGCAAAAAATTAAAAAAAAATTCCTTCTGTGTCCTTCATCACCATAAAATCTGTTATCTTTCATGTTCAGTGAAAATTTCTACTGTATGTTCCCCCAGTGTCTTATTTTTTTTTGCTTTATTTTCTAAGAAGCTTTAGGTTACAGAAACGTCACATAGAAAATATAGGGAATTCCCATATACCCAACCCCCTTGTCTTCTCCCACTCTTTCCCCTATTAATAACATCTTACATGAACGGATTATTTTTAAAATTGGGTTTTTATTGACAAGATCATGCTGTCTGCTTTTGAGTACAAATTGTAGCACATTAATATTTCTAAGAAGAGGCTTAGTCTCATTATTTCAGTACTAAGTTAACTTAGAAGTATGGGTAATGGCATAATTTTCTTTTTATATTTGTATTCTACAAAAAAGGAAGTGGTTTATACTTAGGGAAGTTATGATTCATTGACGTTCATTACAGACTCTTCCATTGACATAGTCTTGATTCCAAATGGCAGCCCCTCAGTAGTAGGATGTTAATGATCATAACAAGGATGATGATTGCCGTCTTTTTTAAACAGATAATTATTAAATAGCTTACTTAACATATTAGAGTGGAATTGCTTTTAACTGTTTTTGAAACATTTGAAATTATCAATAGGAGCTTCAACATAATATTTTTATCAGACGTTATTAACAACCTCATGTTTACTGAGAAATGCATATAGTCTTTAGAGAAAAATAGTCAAGTTTTTATGAAAAAAAAAGTCAGGCCTAATAAAGGAAATAATGCAGAGATATTTAGTGGCACATCACATAAAAGTGAGTTAAAAATATTTTGATTGTCTGCATCAGTAGTAGTTCTGAGGAGTTCTTCTCAAATGCCACTGTGAGTTTGGACAATGCCTGGTCAGTGCTATCATTTATATTTAGTACTGGATCCATACTATGGACAGAGGAAACTAAAATGTAAAGATTTAGAAGTACCAATAAAATAACCAATAGAATAACCAAAAGAATATCAAATTCCCATCTGGGGAAGCTCTGCCACATTCTCTAATGGAACAACAAGAATGCCCCAAGTATAGGGGCAATGACTTGTGAAGGAAGATGGCCCATTGAAGGACCCTTGATATTGATGACTTTTCTTATGAGCCTTTGCTCTTGAAATTGAAACAGCCTAGTGACTTAGGGTACCTAAGAGTAACCTATGGGGAGCCTCTCTAAGCTGAACTCAGCATATAAAAGCAATAACTTCCCCCCAGTGTGGGACATGACACCCAGTGATGAGCCTCCCTGGCACTGAGGGATTGCTACCAAGTAGCAACAAGCAATGCATCTGTAAAACAAAACAAAACAAAACACCTTAACCAAAAGGGGAGAAAACTAGAAATAAATGAGTTTGTATGGCTAAGAGACTTCAGGTGAGTCGGGAGGCCATCCCAGAGGTGGTGCTTACGCACATCACAACAGGATCTCATTGACAGCCAAAGTAGATACAACCCCAAATAGCGAAGCTCCTCAGGGATATGGAGACATCCAGACACTATAATCAGGGCAGATAGCTTAGGAATTTGGCCCCTTCCCAGTGGGCCCTAATCTGATATTTATGCTCCCCAGTGTGACTGAGTCATACTCAGCAGTGGTTTCCCTATGCATGACTCTTCTGTCCTTCTATTTGAATCTATAATTAGTACTAGAGTTGGTAGGTGTACATCCAAGAGACTTAAATCTTTGGGCTCTCCATGTGCCAGCTGAGCCCTGAATCTCAACGGAGTTGTAACGCCTACTCAACAGTTCAATGGACTCACCCAGGACAACTACTGGGTAGGAGATGATGGACAAACAGCATACCAAGGAACCAAGAGTGCCTACAACTGCAAGCAAGAGCGTCCCATCCATCAGATATATGGGATTGAAGCCCCCTGCCCCTCAATTAATGATTCTCAGGATTGGGAATCAATCTATGGACTAAAATAAACTTACTAGTATTCTACTATAGACTTCTTGTGATTCTAGCAATGGAAGAAATAACCATTGTTGTGGAGGCAGTGATCCATGGATGTTCTGGGGTTAGGGAGAGGGAAAAACAGGTGTAATAGGGGGTCAATTTTGGGACTTGGAAATCATCCTGAATGACATTACAATGAAAGATACAGGCCATGATATATCCGGCCATAACCTACAGAGTCGAATGGGAGAAAGTGTAAACTACAATGTAAACTATAATCCATGCTTAGTGGCAATGCTCTAAAATGTGTTTATCAATTGCAATGAATGTACTACACTGATGAAAGATGTTGCTAATGTGGGAAAATGTGGGAGGTATGGGGAGCGGGGCATATAAGAATCCCCTATATATTCTCTGTAACATTTATATAATCAAAGTATCTTTTAAAAAATATAAAAAGTGAAAAAAAATCCTTCCTTTGTCTCTTTTATTTTTTTTTTTGGTGGTGGGAGGACGATTTCTGCTTCACTGTAAATCTGTCCTTTTGTGTTACTATAGGGTTCAGACGACTGTTTGGTGAAAATTTGGGCTACAGATGATGGGCGTCTCCTTGCTACACTTCGAGGGCACTCTGCTGAAATTTCTGACATGGCCATTAACTATGAAAACACTCTCATTGCCGCGGGCAGCTGTGATAAAGTTGTAAGAGTGTGGTGTCTTCGAACTTGTGCACCAGTTGCAGTCCTTCAGGGACATTCAGCTTCTATTACTTCCATACAGGTAAGGAAAATGAGAATATATCTTCCTAACATGTATAAGATGAAAATTCTCTCAACTGTATCAGTCAGAGTCCTTCAGAGAAACAGAACAAACCGTGTGTGTGTGTGTGTGTGTGTGTCTGTGTATTAAGATTTATTATAAGGAATTGGCTCATAAGATTGTAAGGATGTCATGTCCAAATTCATAGGGTAGGCCGGAGGCAGGAAATTCTGGTGTGAGTGATATTGAATTCTTAAGTCTCAATTTCTTAGGCTGTAACCTCAGAAAGAAGTGGAGGCTATACTCTTGAGGCAGAATGCCTTGTGATCTCTTGAATGGAGCCCTCAGTTCTTGCTAGACCTTTGACTGATTGAATGAGGCCTACCCACATTGCTGAGGGTAATGCCCTTTACTTAAGGTCAACTGATTGTAAATGCTAATCCCATCTATAAAATAACTTCACAGTAACAACTAGGCCAATATTTGACCAAACAGTTGGATGCCATAACATAGCCAAGCTGACACATCAAATTAACCATCACAGTAGTACAAAGAATAGCAACAGAGAGATGTTGCTTTCTTAAGGGCTTTGCTCTGATCCTGCAGACAGATTTTTTTTAAGTTCTTTTTCCTGTAAATCTATTCCCTTTAGAAATAAATAAAATGATTGAAGAGGTTCTTCAAATTCAGTGTGAAACATGTATCTCATTTGACAATTTGCAAAGAAGGGAGAAGACTTGTAAATGCCTTAAGGAGCACAATAATACCTGTTTGTCAGGATATAAACAGGTTCTAACTTGAATATTGGCATACTTTGTGGTAATATTTAATGCAAGATGTTTGTCAGTCAGATTTGGTGAGTGCTTGTATGTGTATCTGTGCCTCTGTGTGTAGTTTAATGACTGGGAAATTTTTATTGGTTTCGGTGATTTTATATTTTAACTTGATGTTTGACATAAAAAATGATAATATAGATACATTTGTTTCTTTTAAATATTTGTCCCTCTAGTGTTTTTACCAGATGTTGGTAGTGAAAGTCCTGGATACTCCCAAAGTACTTTTATTCAATAAAACTAGCTAAGCAGACCTTTTGTCCTCTTTGTGTTGGGAGCAAAACAGAGGAATCCTCCTGACTCTCTTTCAGTTAGTTCAAGGGGACTGGTTCTGTGGAGAGATAATGATTCCCATTGCTTTTCTTTGTTTTTTAGTTGAGAATAGGTATGCAAGTCAAAGTTTTTTTGTGTGTTATTTAAATAACATTTCACCTATTTATGGGTAGCTAGCAAGAATTGAGGTCAATTGTATATTGAATTTGAAAAATGTCATGTCAAAATTTTGACCAGTTGAAATTATTTCATGGATTTTGTTTTGGGAGATTACTAGTTACTTGTCTTTTGACCATCCCATCTGATTATTTCTGGAATTTCGAGATACTCTCATACAACAAAAAAACTATTTGATTACACTGAAAAATGTTTGTGATACTGTTTGGCTCCTTCATAGTTTAATTAGGTAGTTTTATCTCATTTTGTTTACCTCTATAGAGAGTTTAAGTGTTCTAGTGCCCTAGAGATCCATGGGCTTCTTCTTTATCACACTCTTTTCCTTAGTGATTTCATCGAGTCTCATGGCTTTAAATGTCGTTTATTGGCTGGTGATTCTCCAACCTATGGCTCTATTTTGGACCTCTCTTTTACCTCCATATTTGTGTATTTATCTGCCCACTTGGCATCATTATTTGGATGTCTATTAGGCATCTCAAATTTAACATATTCATTTTTTTTGTTTTAAATTATATGAAATTTTCAAACATACATGTAAGTAAATAAGAGATTCCTAGACTTCCATGTAACCATCATCCACTTTCAGCAATTATTAACGTTTTGCCAGTCTTGTTTTATCAATCTCCTCCCCTACTGTTTTTTCTCCAGAATATTTTAAAGCAAATCCCTCACCTCATTTTATTTATTTCACCATATGCATTTTAATATATATCTTACATATAAGGAAATTTTATTTAACAACAATGCTACCACATTTAACAAAATTATCAATATTTCTTCAACATCATCTGAAACACAGACCATGTTCAAATTCCCCCATTGACTCAAAAACATCTTTATAAAGTAGATTTGTTTAAATTGGGATCTAAAGAAGGTCCACTCATTGAATTTGATATGTTTCTTAAGTCTCTTTTTGTAACAGTTGACACCCCTCACCTTTTTTCATGCTATTTATTTGTTGAAATAGCTAGTTCAAGTTGATTGGTAGAATTTACCATGCACTGAATTGGGATAATTGCTTCTTTATGGTCATTTAATTTTCTCTATCCCCTATATTTCCTGTACAGTGGAAGTTAGATCTAGAGGCTTAATTAGATTAGTTTGAATTATATTGGTGGTACTTCCTACTGCATCACATCAGGAAGACATAATGGTTGTCTACTTTTTAGTAATGCTAAGTGTGGTCATAGCGTTCAGTTACTATCCATCTGGTCCAACCGTTATGCTGTACATTAAAAAAAATTATTGTAGTGACATAATTACAAAATACAATATCCTATTTTAATTGCATTCTTGTGTACAATTCAGTGATATTAATTACATTCAGAATATTGTGCTATCACCACCATCCATTACCAAAACTTTTTAATCACCTCAAATAAAAATTCTGTACCCATTAAGCAGTAACTCCCCATTCCCCTTCCTCCCTTAGCCCCTGGAAACCTCTAATCAACTCTCTGTCTCTGTGAGTTTGCTTATACTATATATTTCATATAAGTAGAATCATACAACATACATCCTTTTATGTCTGGTTTATTTCACAAACATGATGTCTTCATGGTTCATCCATGTTATAGCATATATCAGAACTTCGTTCCTTTTTATGGGTGAGTAATATTCCATTGTAAGTGTATACCACATCTTGTTTATACATTCATCTATCGATGGACACTTGGGTTGCTTCCACTTTTTGGCTATTGTGAATAATGCTGCTATGAATATTGGCATACAAATAACATTCAAAATTGAACTCCTTATCTTTCTTTCACAGAACTAACTGCTCCTCCCAATGCTTCCCACGTCTTTGCAAATGGCAGTTTTATCCTTCCAATTGCTCAGGATAGAAATCTTGGAATCCTCCCTAACATTTTTTTCTCTTATTCCCTGTATCTAACTTGCCAGCAAATCATGTTGGCTCTACCGTCAAAATATATCTGACAAATTCTTACAACCTCCATCACTACCATCATGATCCAAGCCACTATCATCTCTACTTATGAACTTTTATTTTAGAAATTGAAACAGCCTGGTTTAATAGGGTGTCCAAGCCTTACCTCCTGAGAGCCTCCTTGTTGCTCAAATGTGGCCTCTCTCTAAACCAAACTCAGCATATAAATGCATTACCTTCCCCCCAGCATGGGACATAACTCATGGGGATGAGCCTCCCTGGCACCAAGGGATTACTACCAAGCACCAAGTAGCAATGCAACTGGAAAAAGACCTTGACCAAAAGGGGGAAAGGATAAAGACAAATGAGTTTATAATGCTAAGAGACTTCAAAGTGAGTTACGCTTACTCACCTCTCAGCAGGATCTCATTGACTGCCAAAGTAAATATTGCCTCAAGTAGCGGGGATCTTGAGGGCTCTGGATACACCCAGACACAATAGGCCGGGCAGACAGCTCAGGAGTTTGGCATCCTGCCAGTGGGCCCTGCTTGGGAATTTCTGCTCCCCAGTGTGACAGAGTTGCACTCCGTTGTGGTTTCCCTACACATGGCTCTTCTGCCCCTTCTATTAGAACCTATATTATATATTGTACTAGAGTGGATAGGTGTATGTCCAATTGACTTAAATCTTTGGGCTTCTCATGTGTCAGTTGGAACCTGAATCTCAACAGAGTTGCAACACGTACTGTCCAGTTCATTGGATTCATCCAGGACAGCTAACAAGGAGATGATGATGGACAACGACCATCCCAAGGAATAGAGAGAGTCTGCAACTGCAAGCAAGATAGTCACATCCATCTGCCCCATCATGGGATCCAAGCCCCCTCTCAATTAGAGGCGGAGTGGGCATCACCATCCCAGAATCCTCAGGATTGGGGAATGAATGATGGATTAGTCTAGCCTAGATTATGGAAATAGACTTCTAGGTTACCCCTTCCCTTCCTTCTCTACCCCAGTCTAGCTTCTGCAAAGCAGCCAGAATGCTATTGAAATGGAAATTATATTATGTCACTTTTGCTCAGAACCCTCAATAGCTTCCAATCCCAGAGTAAGAATCATAGTCCTTACTTGTTTCTTCCACAGTACTTCCAACCACTCATTTTCCTTTCTAACTATGCTTTAGCAACTGGCCTCTTTTTTTCTTTTTTTTCTTCTCGAACAATCTAAGTACGCTCCTGCCTTTGTTCTTGCTGTTTCCTGTCTCTGGAATGGTCTTCCTTGGATATCCACATGGCTTGTTCCCTCACTTTTTAAATGCTTTGTATGCATGTCACTTCTTAAGGAGCCCTCTAACCACTGTACCACCCTATTTTAAGTTGTAACTCTCTCCCCTGTCCCCCTGAACACTGTATTTCCCTGTTTTACTTTCCCTGCTGCTAAAACAAATACCATACAATGGGTTGGCTTAACAACAGGAATTTATTGGCTTATGGTTTCAGAGGCTAGAAGTGTTGCTGCTTCCTTTCAGTTTGGTATCTACTGGCTGGCTAGAAATCTTTGGGGTTCCTTGGCTTTTCTGTCCAAGGGCAATACACATGGCAGCATCTTATTTCTCTTCTAGATTCCATTCACGTCCAGCTTCTGGCAGCTCCTTGTGGCTTCTCTCTTTGAGTCTGAATTTCATGCTGCTTATAAAGGACTCCAGTAAAGCAGATTAAAACACAACCTGATTCAGTTAGGTCACACCTTAACTGAAGTCACATCTTCAAGAGTTTACAATGGGTCTACATCAAAGGATCAATGTTTGGGACCTGAACATGCCTTTTATGGGGGAGGACATATTTCAATCCCAACACTACCTTTTTCTGCTTTATTTTCTCCCATAGTAGTGATCACCATTTGGCATGCTATATGATTTATTTGTTTATTTTGACTGTCTCTATTAAAATCATGGTGTTTTATCCTTCTAGCAGCTTCTTTCCTTCCCTTCCCTTTCCCCCTTCCCCTTCCCCTTCCCATTCCCCTTCCCCTTCCCCTTTCCCTTTTCCCTTTCACAAAATTGAGATATTGTGGTAAAATGTTAATAATGGTTACCTTTGGGGGTGGAATTATAAGTAGTTTGTGTTCTTTTTTTTGAATATTTCCTGAACTTTCTACAGTAAATGTGTATTAATTTGTACATCAGAAATGAGCACAAATAAATGTTTTCTTTTTCATTTCTAACATGATTTCTCATTTAAAAACATCCCAATTAAGAATTAAGTTATATTTGAATGGGCCAGACTTCCCCCTACTTGTGATTGATGAAACACTTTAAATATAATGGTGATAATGAAAGTTTCAGCATTTCTTTCAATTTAATAAAATTATTCTATTTCATATTTAATTGTCCTATTCCCATAGATCAGGGATCAGCAAACAGATGGGCCAGATAGTAAATATTTTGGATTTTGTGGGCCATATGGTCTCTATTGCAACTGCTCGACTCTGTAGTTATAGTACAAAAGCACCCATTGATAATACTGTAAGGTGGCTATGTTTCAGTGAAACTTTATTTACAAAAACAGGTAGCAAACTGGATTTGGCCTAAGGAGCATAATTTTTGGATCTCTAATATAGATTGTGGATTAAGCTTTCTAGTTCAAGTTCTCTATATCAGAAATGAAAATATAGGCATACTACCTGAGTAATTTTTTTGCTGTAAATATATTGTTAATGAGCAATATTAATATATAATTTTTGTTTGAATTCAAGTCTGTAGTCTTTAGAGATTGTGTTTACAAAGAAGAAAACTAAGTAAATAATAGCTAATCTATAATGATAGTTTTCCATTGATTTGAATTGAAAATGCATTCAAATCATATATATCTTGATCCTTTATCATTGTTTCAGTGGAAATTGTTCATTATCTCTATTTGGGGTCTTTAAAAGTCTAAAACTCAGCATACTATAGAGCCTGGTCTGAATTTAGTCTTTTCCTTCTCCCAGGCATCACAAGCCCAGTGGCTCTTCCCTCCTCTGTGATTCTCATTTGAGGAAGTATAAAATACCTAGAATCAGAGTCTGACAAGCTTACATTATAAAGGCCATGGTTCAACATGGGTAGTAGTAGCTCCTTTGAGTTGTCAACTGAAGTGTATTTTTTCTTAATCTGTTTTGTCCATGATGATATGAACAAAGATTTGACCTATTTTACATTATCCATGAAAACAAATAAAAAAATTGGCTAGATTTAAAAAGGACAAAATTATTGTCATATCATTGAAGTGGGATTTCAAAATGAGATATTAAAACCCAAATACTTAGCAATTAACTTTCTAATCATTGTTTTTAAATTTACTTTTGATGGTATATCATATGAACTATACAAAATCCACAGTTATTGCTTTATAAGTTTATGTTAGCAGATTTGTAGTGATTTAACTATTAATGACTTTGTATATTCTCCATTAACAGTAGAGAGAAAAAAAATTGGTGTGGTGTTAAGTGATTTTACAATAATTACTTAATTTAGTATTTTATCCTAAATTCAATTATTGACTTATTTTTTTAAAAAACTTTTTGGAACATTTTCATTAATTTAAGAAATTTAAATTCCTAATCCCTTGAAACTGAAATTCTTAAGTGAGTTTACTTAATATATGTATTAAAGTTATTATAATTTTAAAGCATGGTATGTTTGAAATGATGAGTTTTAACCTAAAAGATTTCTTTGGGAATTTCTTTTCTTATTTTTTTTTTTTTTTAAGTTTTGTCCATCAACTAAGGGCACAACCAGATACCTCACTTCTACTGGTGCTGATGGAACAATATGTTTTTGGCAATGGCATGTAAAAACAATGAAGTTTAAGTAAGTATGGAAGTAGTTTAGAAATTTTGTGAAATATCAGGCATATCCATTTTTATTTAGTACCTTGAGGGATTGTTAATAGTCCATGTATTTAAATATATATAATATATATGTATGTGTGTATATACATATTTATATATGTATATATAAATTATATACTTCAACTGGATAGTAGAGATTTTAGAATAAAATTTTTGTGAAATCAATGTTGAAGAGACTTATTTATATATAAAATTTTCATAAGGAGTATTTGTTTCATTTCTTACTTTGGTAAGAAGACTTTTTTAACTTCTCATAATGGTAATGGTAAGTAACTTGGTAATTTGTTTGAAAAGCTGTAGTAATAATACTAATGTTATAAAGTATATTTGCATATTTAAATGCATTTTTACCTGCTGATGGTAATAATAACTACTGACCATTACAGGTTTGTGGTTTCTGTAATAGTGATGCTAAATCTGTTAGTATCAAGTAGTGTGCTAACATTCTTGCCCATTAGATGAGCATGATGAAAAAGAAAAACAACTTACTTTTCTCTTTAGAGATCGCCCAGTGAAATTTACTGAGAGATCCAGACCTGGAGTTCAGATATCTTGTTCATCTTTCAGTTCTGGTTTGTATAAAAATTGAATGTTTCTAGTGTTCAATATATGATTCATTTGTAAAAGATAATATTTTTCAATTCTTTGAGAAAACAATACACGTTTGCATGTTAATGAAGCATACCAAAAATGGTAACCATAGTTATACCTTTTTTGAATGCTAATTAATATGTAAAAGCAGTTTAGTTTTTACCCTCAACTACTATAGCCACTATAAAGGGGATTTTGGATATGGGTCATCTTATAAATAATTTTGAATCATTATGTTTTCACATAAAATATAAAGGAATTAATTCCTCAATGCTGTGAACTTTAATGCTTATGATCCAAAGGCCTGTATTTAGTATATACTTGGTGGACTTGTTGGGAGAATGATATAATTGTCCTTTAAATATTTCTCTTTTATTTCCTGAATTTAGTTTCTTTTCTTCTAGATACTTAGTATATATTTACTGGTTAGAAGACAGTCTAGTGTTTAAGCCCTTTTATTTATATAAGGTAGCATACAAATAGAGAAGCAATCAGATAGTTTTTACAATTCCTTCATATTCTTTTTTGTTTTTTTTTAATCCTCCAGGTGGTATGTTCATTACAACAGGTAGCACTGACCATGTGATTAGAATATATTATTTGGGTTCTGAGATCCCTGAAAAAATTGCTGAATTAGAGTCACATACGGTAAGAGCAGAATAAGAAACCTAAATATGTTGTTTTCTTTTTTAACACACCTCAAAATTGGGTTCTTTCTTTTTTTTTTTTTTTTTTTTTTCTGATCTGTACCCTACTTTAATATAAATCAATGTTAAAAGCTTTATGACAAGATTTGTTTTTTTTAATTTATGAAGATAATGTGAAATTCTGGGTTTAATATTGGTTGTAATATTTAAAATGAGTTCAATTTGTATGGAGAGAGATACCATATATATGTGTGTGTGTGTGTGTATACACACATACACACTACAGTAATATTTGTGAAAATCTTCTTTTTAGCCCGATGTATTTTATTAGTTATGTAAGCTGCTTGCTACTTCAAAATCTGCACACTTAATAAAAGACATTAAGTATATCTTAGGAAAAATTCTTTTTACTACATTTAACTTGTTGATCTTAGCATGATTGTTTTCACATGTCATCAAAGACTCAGGGAATCTAATCCCACTTAGTTATCAATAACAGCTTTTCCTTTAGGCAATAGCTCTGTGACTGGGATGAAAGCCATTCATGGCTGGCACTTTTCCTCTGGCTATCCCCACCCCATTGTCTTTTTCAGGAAGCTTGTGTCCACTATTGCTTAGTTATGTCACTTTCCTCCTTTTATACATCTATTCCTCTGCTTTCTTTCGTTTCCTTCTTCTCCAGATCATTTTCTCATTGTGAGTTTTGGGAATATTTCTATTTCAGCTCTCTGTACATCTCACATGCCATATTGTTCAAAGCTTTAAAGTCAGGAATTTAAAGTACTCAGCTTTGCAAGTCCTAATGTTACTGTTATAATAATTATTGACACTTCATTTGCAATAGTTTAGTGCACATTAATAAAACACATTTTCCTTGAACGATGACTTTAACAAAAAATATGCTTTTTGAATTGCAGAACCAACATGTTCTTGAAAATTGTATTAAAATAGACCCCTAACAGAAATCTTCTTGAGATTTTTGGACTCTGCTGCTTTTTGTATTATCATAAAAGTAATTGAACAATCTTTTTATGAAGACTTACTGAACCCAACTGGTCTCCTAACTTGCTATTACTTTTTCCTGGACACTAAAAATCCTGGAATATCATTTAAATTGTGAAAGAGGAAAACTTAGGAAATATTTAAAGGTCTTAATCTAAGATAATCTAGTAGGAAAAGTACATTTGTGATAGAGCATGCAAACGGGGCATCTTTGCAATTACCACCTAAATTGTGAGTGTGTGTGTGTGTGTGTGTGTGTTTGTGTTTGTATGTTTGTGTTTAAAAGTACTATGAAGTCTATTGAAAGCTGAGAGAGATGATAAAATTGAATGGGAAAGAATTAAGTGATAAAGGATGAAGAAAAATTGGTAGAGTTTTATTTGCAAAGTTCCAGTTAAGAAGTCAGAAAAAGTAAACACTCCCTATTTGAATTAGTAGCTGTTGTTAGTGACTGAAAATAAGATTTCCCTTCAGAACATCTAAAACCAAACATTGCAGTTGTCACAGAGAATCCAGAATCTCTCAGATGAAGTACAACAGTGGTATCTTAGAGCAGTATGAATCAAGGATACCTCTGAACATATGAAAACAGTTTGATAATTTTTTAAAAATGAAAAATAAATAAATATTAAGACATTTAATATTTGAGCTTTTTATTAAAAGTTAAGTTCAAATATGATTCAATAGTTGAATTGGTTGTGAAAATGTGTCCAGCATATGGGTATACATTTTAGTTTTATTATCTAGCAATAAAGCAAAGGAAAATATACATTTTGGTTTACACTTTAATCTTCTCATCACAACTGTATATATCATATTTGTAAAGGTCTGGGTTAATCATTTTAAAAGAAGATTCAAACAGCAGTATCTAAACTATAAAACCTACATACTGTCAGACAGATTCATTGTAAAATAACTAAATAAACCATGTAGAAAACAGTACATTTGATTTTATGAAATTAAAAAAAAACTAAGTGGAAAATTTAAATACTATCAAATCTGTTGTTTTAAAGTGGTGTCTTAGATTAGTGTGCTGTCTTATTATGGGGGACGGAGTAAATTAATACCTATTTAGAACCATCTGGCTCTTGAGAGTATGGTTTCAAAGCAGGTCTGCTTATGTGGTTCATCTCAAATTACTGTTAGTTAATTAATGTATTGTTTAAATGTTCATTAAAATTCATTTTTAGAAAATTAGAGGTTTTTTTTAACAGAAAATTAGCATTAAAAATATCTACTCCATAATGATTTTACATGTGAAATTGAGGTGAAAAACACTCCATTTGGTTTACAAATAAATTAATTCTAACCAAAAATATGTTGTTTTATGTCTTAGGACAAAGTTGTTGCTGTTCAGTTCTGTAACAATGGAGACAGGTAATTATTATAGTATATATCTGAGTAAACAGATGCTTGACATGTTTTATGACAGTGTTCCCTCAGAGGTAGCTCACTCTGCTACAGACCTTATTTCTGTCCAGCCACTTAGGCTCAAAGCCCTCGTCTTTTTTTAATGACATTCTTAAGGCCATCTCTTCCAAACTCCCATCCCATTCAAGTAGTAATATAAGTTCTCCTTTCTGATTGATTTTTTTGTTGTTGTTTATTTTTCGCTTTCCATTTCTGTTACCATCCACCTTTGTCAAGGATTCCACTATTTAAACTCATGGGATAATGTCGTAGCTTCTTTGCCTTCAGTTTTCTTTCCCCTTCTGATGCAACCTGTCCAACTCTGCCAGATCAGTATTCCTGAAACATTGATCTGTTCAGGAATCTATGGTGATTCCTCTTTGCCTATGGAATAGAATTTAAATATCTTAGCCTGGCATTCAGAGCTCTCAACAACTTGATATAAACCTACGTAATTTTCATTTCTACTATTCCCCTATATGAATCTTTAGATCCAGCCTAATTATTAGATTTACTCATTGTTCCTGTTACATCACATGTATATTTTCTCATCCATTCCTTTGCTTATATATTTCTTCATACCATTCCTTCCCAGAAATGCCTTTCCCTACCTTTTCCTTCCCTCCTCTTTTCCTCTTACTTTTTGTCTCTTCCTCTCCCTTCTCTTTCTCTTCTCATATAACTCCTATCTTCTTTTTAAGTTCATGCCCTACCTGGAGCCTTACCTGTCTGCTCTAGCTGTTAGCTGTCTTGTCTTCCTTTGAACAGCTGCATCATTTATTGTCTCTGCTATCCATATGATACATATTTCCTTCATCTGTAAAATTTCAGAAATTATATACAAATGTCCAAGTACCCTAAAAAAATCTCTGATCCCAAAAAGGTGATAATCTGCTCTGGGCTAAAAGTTTACCTAGAATAAATTAAAAATTTTAATTGCTTTACATGAATTTGTGTCCATATATGTCTATAAAAACTTTTTGTGGGTGAGCATGTATTTTAAAAAATTTAATTTTAATTTTTGTTTTGTTTTTATTAGAGAAGTTGCAGGTTTACAGAAAAATCATGCATAAAATACAGAGTTCCCATATGCTACGCTATTATTAACACCTTGTATTAGTGTGGTATATTTGTTTAAAAGTTTTTTAATATACTTAATATACTTAATATAATTTTTTAAAAAAGATACTTAAATTACACAAATTACACAAATGTTACATTAAAAATATAGGGGATTATTCCCATATGCCCTGCTCCCTATCCCTTCCACATTTTCCCACATTAACAACATCCTTCATTAATGTGGTACATTCGTTACAATTTGATGAACACATTTTGGAGCATTGCCACTAAGCAAGAATTATAGTTTACATTGTACTTTACACTGTCTTCTGCACAATTTTGTAAGTTATGACAACATATATAATGGCCTGTATCTGTCATTGCAGTGTCATTCAGGACAATTCCCAAGTCCCAAAAATGCCTCCATATTACACCTTTTTTTCCCTTTCCCTCCACTCAACCTCCAGTGGCCACTGCCTCCACATCAATGGTAAAAGTTCTTCCATTGCTAGAATCACAATAAGTCTATATTAGAATACCAGTAAGTCTACTCTAGTCCATCGTTCATTCCCCAATCCTGAGGATTCTGAGATGGGAATGCCCACTCTACCTCTGATTGAGAGAGTGCTTAGATCCCATGGGGCAGATGGATGGGACTATCTTGCTTGCAGTTGCAGACTCTCTCTGTTCTTTGGGATGGTTGTTGGGATCATCATCTCCTTGTTGTCTTGGGTGAGTCCAATGAACTGGAGGGTGGGTACTGCAACTCTGTTGAGATTCAGGGCCCAGATGACACGTGGACCGCCCAAAGATTTAAGTTTCTTGGGCATACACCTATCAAGTATAGTACTAATTATAGGTTCAAATAGAAGGGGCAGAAGAGCCATGTGTAGGGAAACCACAACTGAGTCCAAATTTAATAAAAGAACATTTAAAGTTTAATAAATGTTAAAATTTAATAAAAGAACATTTTCAGAATTCTATTTTTAACTATGGTCCATCATTTACAAAAGGATTCAGTTTATGTTGTGCAGTCCTATTGTTTTAAAAAACTTTATTCTAGTAACATATATAAAACCTATAATTTCCCCTTTAACCACATTAAAAAATATAATTCCATGCTGTTAATTGCTTTCACAATGTTGGCTACCATTGCTACCAAACATTTTTTTTCAAATATTATTTTCCGGGCAGTAAGGTGAGGACAATGATTAATTTGTTCATCTTTGTTCAATGCTGGAAGAATAAATAATGATGGTCCACAAAAAGTGTGTTTATGTGAGGAATGACAAAAACCTTAAAATAATTTTTAAGATTGATTTTTTGCAAAGTTTTGAGTACACTGGAGGGTTTTTACAGCTATTATTCTTTCATGGAGGAGGACTCTGAATATTTTAATTTCTTGCCTCATATCCTAAGGGAGAAATGCATAATTTTATCTTTATTTATGGGAATAAAACACACATCATGAGATGTCTAATTTTATTAATCAAAGAAATGCAAATTAAAATAGCAGTAACATAATTTTTCTATAAGACTCCAATATAATAAAAAATGATAGTATACTGTATTGCCAAGGGTTTAGGGAAAATAGAGAATTTCCTACAATTTTTGATGAGATTATATATTGTTAAAATAAAGAAACTTAAAGATTATAATTTGATATATGTATCAAAAGGTTAAAAATAAGCCTACCCTTTGACTCAGCAAAGATATGTATAGGATTGTACAAAGATATGCACAAATGTGGTATTCACAGCATTTTTTATAGTTGTAAAGACAGGAAACAGTATGAGTATTCATCATTAGGGAATTGAATAAATAAATCTTAGAACTTATATATAATTGATCCTTTTTAAAAGTGATGGTAAGGGTTTGTAGGAAAATGGCAGAGTAGGAAGCTCCAGGCATCTGTCCTACCAGAACAACTATTAAACAGGTAGGAATTGTCTGAATCAACTTTTTGAAACTCCTGGAATCAAGTAGAACCCTGTACACCTTCCAGGGAAGAGCAGGAGGAAGAGGGTGGTAAATTACAGTAAATGGCAATGAATTGGTCTCTACACACTGGTTACCGGTGCCCAGTACCTACTCTCAGGGTAAGCCATAGTGGGGTCCAGCCCCTGGCATAACTTGAGGATTCCAGAAAGGGACATAAAGATCCACATACACAAGATTCGGGGTTAGCATTGGCTGATCACAGCTTTTAGCTTCTTCAGATCTGTTGGGGCCCGACTCTTAGGGCAACTCTTGTTCCAGCTTGTCCCAGGCAAAGGCAACAGAGATGATTTAAAGATGGTATGCTTCCTCAGAGCTTCAGAGGACAGTTGAAGGTCTGCACTTGCTGGACAGGTCAAGAAAGCGCCACTTTGGGGAGCCCAGAACGAAGCTCCTGTTGTCCTGCCTGATTACTCCCTCATCCCCTCTCCAAGGCAGTTTGGATCCTGCCTGCAGTCCCATTATGGGTCCCTGGCCTTGTTCCCACTGGTTAACACTGACTTGGGAACCTCCTCTCCAGCTTTCTCCCCACTCTCCCTGAATTTTTCCTCCAGGCAGAAGCAGCTTGAGATAAGGAAAGCTATATAAGAAGCAATTGAGTTAAATAGCAAATCACAAGTAGAATTAGGAAATATCTGAGGTGAATGAAAATGAAAACATAACAGCAAAACTTGTAGGGTACAACAAAAGGCAGTACAGAGAGGGAAATGTATAGCTATAACTGCTTACATTAAAAAAGAAGAAAGATTTCAAACCAGAGATCCTACCTCAAAACTGGAGGAACTAGAAAAAGAAGAATAAAGGCAAAGCGAGCAGAGAGAAGGAAATAAAGATTAGAGCAGAGATAAATTATAAAGAATAAAGAAAAATAGACTCAACCAAAGCTAAAATTTATTCTTTAAAAAAAAAATCAATAAAATTGACAAATCTTTAGCTAGACTGACAAAGAAAAAAGAGGACACACATAACTAAAATCAGAAATGAAAAGAGGAGCATTACTGACCCCACTGAAATAAAAAGAATTATAAGAGGATATTATGAACACCAACAAATTAGATAATCAAGATGAAATGGAAAAATTCCTAGAAACACAAACTACCTATACTGAATAAAGAAGACATAGAAGATCTCAACAAACCAATAACTAGTAAAGAGAATGAATTAGGAATCAAAAACTTCCCAACAAAGAGAAGCCCAAGACCAGATGGCTTCACAGGGGACTTGTACCAAGCATTCCAAGAAGACAAGTCCAATTCTGCTCAAACTTCCAAAAAATTGAAGTGGAGGGAACACTTCAGAATTCATTGTGTGAGGCCGTCACCCTCATACCAAAGTAAGATAAAGATATCATAAGAAAACTGCAGACCAGTATCTCTTATGGATATAGATGCAACAATCCTCAACAATATAATAGCAAAATGAATCAAATAACCCATTAAGAAATTAGACACCATGATCAAATGGGATTTATTCTAGGTATGCAAGCATGGTTTAACATAGGAAAATCAATATAATACACATTATACAAAAATGAGAGAGAAAAAAAGAGTGGACGTCACCATCCCAGTATCCTCGGGATTGGGGAAAGAACTATGGACTAGAGTATACTTAATGGTATTCTACTATAGACATATTGTGATTCTAGCAATGGAAGAAATTACAACATTGATGTGGAGCCAGTGGCCACTGAAGGCTCTGGGGGCAGAGAGAGGAAAAAACAGTTGTAATACGGGGGCCTTTTTGGGACTTGGGAATCATCCTGAGTGATGTTGCAGCAACAGATATAGGCCATTTTATGTCATCACACAACATGTAGAACTGTGTGGGGGAGAGTATAGACTACAATGTGAACTGTGATCCATGCTTAATGGCAAAGCCCCAGGATGCGTTTATCAATTGCAATGAATGTGCCACACTAATGAAGGATGTGCATGTGGGAGGGTGTGGGAGGTGTGGGGAGTGGGGCATATGGGAATCCCTATATCTTTTGTGTAACATTTATATAAACTAAGTATCTTTTAAAATAATAATAATAATAAAAACCACATGATCATCTCATTTGGGGCACAAAAGGCATTTGACATAAACCCGCACCCTTTCTTGAAAAAAAAACTTAGAAAACTAGGAATAGTCATCAGTTGTGACAAATGTACTACACTAATGAAGGATGTTGTTAATGTGGGAAGTATAGGGAGCAGGGCATATGGGAATCCCCTATATTTTTCATGTAACATTTATGTAATCTAAGTATCTTTAAAAAAAAAAAAAAAAAAGTAAATAAAACTAGGAATAGAAGAAAACTTCCCCAGCATGATAAAGGACTTCTGTGTAAAACCTGCAGCTGACATCATACTTAATGATGAAAGAACTGAAAGCTTTCCCTCTAAGATCTGGAATAAAACAAGGATAGCCACTGCCACCACTGCTCAACATTGTACTCGAAGTTCTGGTCAGAGCAATAAGGCAAGAAAATAAATAAAAATTGGGAAAGAATGGTAAAAATTTTCCTATTTGCGGATGATATGATCCTATATACAGAAAATCTTGAAAAATCCACACCAAAACTCCTAGAACTAATAAATTCAGCAAAGTGGTGGGTACAAGATCAAAACCCCAAAATCAGTATTTCTATATATTAGCAATCAACAATTAGAAGCAGAAAACAAGTCCATTTACAATTGCAATGAAAAGAATAGAATATCTAGGAATAAATCTAAGTCAAGGACTTGTAAATAGAAAACTGGAAAACATTGCTAAAAGGAATAAAAGACGACCTAAATAAATAGAAGGACATCCTATGTTCATGGATTTGAAGACTAAATATTATTGATGCCAATTCTATCCAAAGCAATTTATAGATTCAATGCACTCTTAATAAAAATTCCAAAAACTTTCCTTTGCAGAAATGGAAAATTCAGTCTTCAAATTTATATGGAAGGGTAAAGGGACCTGGATTGCTAAAGCCATCTTGAAAAAGAAGAATGAATTGGAGGACTCACACTTCCTGATCTTAAAACTTATTACAAAACCCCGGTAATCAAAATAGCATGGTATTGGCACAAAGACAGGCATATAAAACCATGGAATTGAATTGACAGCTCAGAAATTAACCCTCACTCACATTTATGTCTGACTGATTTTTGACAAGGGAGCAAAGACTGCTCAATTGGGGAAGAATAGTCTCTTCAACAAGTGGTGCTGAGAAAACTGGATCTCCATTTGCAGAAGAATGAAGGTGGACTCCTATCTCACACCATATACAAATATCAACTCAAAATGGGTCAATGACCTAAATATAAGAACCAGAAAAAACATGAAGAAGCATCTTCAGGACCTTGTGTTACTCTGTGGTTTCCAACAGCAACAGAAAAAATAGTTACATGGGACCTCATCAAAATTTAAAACTTTTGCACCTCAAAGGAGTTTATCATGAAAGCAAAATGACAACCTACATAATGGGAGAAAATATTTGGCTTTAATATCCAGAGTATATAAAGAAATTCTTCAATTTAACAAAAAAAGAGACAAGCAACCCAATTAAAACATGGGCACAGATATATAAATGGCCAAAAAGCACATGAAAATATGCTCAACATCATTAGTGAAATTCAAATCATAACCACAAGATATCTCACACCCACTATCATGACTACTGCTTAAAAAATGAAAAATTCAAGTAAATATTTACAAATTTATAAATTGGAGAAGATGTGGAAGAAATAGAAACAATCATTTATTGCTTGTGGATATGTAAAATGTTGCATCTTATGGAAGACATTTTGGCAGTTCCTCAGAAAGTTAAGAATAGAATTCCCATATGAACTGACAGTCCCTCTTCTAGGTATATACTCAAGGGAATTGAAAGTAGGAACTTGAACATTTATGTACGCATGGATTTTCACATTGACATTTATTCACAATTGCCAAAAGATAGAAGCAACCCAAGTGTTCAACCTATGAATGTGTAAACAGAATGTGGTATATACACACAATGGTATATTATTCAGCTATATCAAGAAATTAAGCTCTGATATATACGACAACATGGATGAACCTTAAGATGTCATGTTCTGTCAAACTTGCCAGCCACAAAAAGAAAAACATTGTGTGATTTCACTGATAGGAAATACTTAGGATAAGCAAATTCATAGAGTCAGAATCTAGAATATAGGTTACCAGGGGATGGGGTGGGGGTAGGGAGTTAAGGCTCAAAATACATTGAGTTTCCACTTGAAACTATGGAAATGTTTTAATAATTGATTGTGGAGATGGTAGCACAACATTGTGAATGTAATTATCAGCAGTGTAATATGTATCTGAATTTGGTTTAAAGGGGAATCATTAAATTGTATATATGGTACTAGAAGAAAAATTAAAAAGAAAAATCCATGGAAGTGCACAATGTAAACACTGATCCCTGAGTCAAATCATGGATATATTTAATAGTACAATTATAAAAATGTGCTTTTATCAATTGTAACAAATGTTCCATACCAGTATAAGGTGTTTATAATGGGGTGTTATATGAGAATGCTGTATTTGTGCATGATTGTTCTGTAAATCTACAACTTCTTTAATTTAAAAAGCTATGATAGTATGTACTGCAAATGGTGGTTGTGGAGATTGAATGAGGTGATACTTGTTAATCACTTAGAGTAGCACTTGGCAGTTAGAAATCACTCAGGAAACAGTAGCTATTTCCACATTTTTCTGTATTTCATGTATCAAAGATCTGTAGAAATGGCAATTAGATTCCCAGTCATCCAGAAGACTTGGTGCCTCACAGAGTTTCAATTATGTCAGAAAAAGGAAATGATTTACTCCGCCTGTATAGTAGTTTTATTAAAAAATAAAAGTGTTTATTTTTTTTTTCCAAAAAAAGTGATGGTAGTTTTTATGCATCAAATAACATTATCAAGAAAGTGAACAGACAATATATAGAAAGGGGGAAAATATTTGGAAATCATACATTTCATAAGGCTTTAATATCCAGAATATATAAGGAACCACAAGTCAACAACAGAAAGACAATTGAATTAAAAATGGGCAAAGAATTTGACTAGACATTTCTCCAAAGCATATATACAAATGACCAGAAAGTACATAAAAAGATGCCCAGCATCATTAGTCATTAGGGAAATGCATATCAAAACCACAGTAAAATACTACTTTATACCCACTAGGATAGGATGGCTATGATTTAAAAAAAAGAAGAAAAAAAAAGGAAAATAACAAGTGTTGTTTAGTATGTGGAAAAATAGGAACCCTTGTATATTGGTGGGAATGTAAAATGGTGCAGCTATTGTGAAAAAACAATTTGATACTTTGTCAGATAGTTAAACATAGAACTATCAATGACTTAGCTATTCATTGTCTAGGTATATACCCAAAAGTATTGAAAACAGGAACTCAAAAAGATGTTTGTACACCAATCAATGTATGTAGCAGCATTATTCACCATTGCTAAATGGAAGAAGCAACCCAAGTATTGAGAACAGATGAATGGACAAGCAAAATGTATATATGTACAATCAAATATTATACAGCAATATAACGGGATGAAGTACTGATATGTGCTACAGTATAGATGAATCTTGGTGACATCTTGTTGAGTGAAATAAGCCAGATGCAAATGGCCAAATATTATATGATTTCATTTATATGAAATACATAGAATAAACAAATACATAGAAATAGAGTGGGGTACAGGTTATCAGCGGCTGGGGAGGTGTAGGAATCTACATTTATTGCTTGATAGGTACAGAATTTCTGTTTGGGGTGATAAAAGTTTTGGTAATCAATTATGGTTATGGTAGTACAATATTATGAATGTAATTAATATCACTGAATTGTACACATGATAGTGGTTAAAGTGGGAAATTTTGTATGCATCTTACCACAATAAAATTTAAAAAAATACAGTGATGGTAGTTTTATGCTTTTAAACATAGAAATATATCTACAAAATACACTTGTTAGGGAAAAACATAAAACATGCCATATAATCCCATCTTCTAAAGGGAGAAATAAGTATGTTAATGTATTTTAATAGTCTGAAAGAAGAGAAACTAAAGTGCTAACTGTGATAGAATTATGGGTAATTTTACTGTATTGTCCTGAATTTTTTGCAATAACTATATTACTTTTTTGACAACAGCTTCATTGGGATATAATTCACATACCACAGAATTCGTTGGTTTTTAGTGTAAAGAGTTGTGCATCCATCACCATGACCAATTTTAGAACATTTTCATCACACCCAAAAGAAAGCCCATACATTTAGCCAGCACCCCCAAACCTTCCACCTTCCGCACCCTTAGCTCTAGGCAATCACTAATCTACTCTCTATATCTATAGATCTGTCAATTCTTGACACATTTCATATAGATGGAATCATAGAATATGTGGTCTTTTGTGACTGGCTTCTTTCACTTAGCATAATGTTCTCAAGGTTCATCCATGTTGTAGCTTACATGAATACTTCATTCCTTTTAGTTGCTGAATAATTTTCCATTGCATGGATGTACCATATTTTGTTTGTCCATTCATCAGTTGATCATTTGATGGGCATTAGAGTTTTTAACACTTTGGGGTTATTATGAAAAAGTTTTTGTATGGATACGTATTTTCCTTACTCTTACATATATGCTTAGGATTAGAATTGATAGGTCATATAGTACTTCTATGTTTAACCTTATGAGGAACTGCCAGACTATCTTCCAAATTGGTTGCACTATTTTATATTACCATGAGGGTGAATGTATTACTTTTATAATCACAAAATTTCCATTTTGGCAAAAAATAACAAGGCTATTTTCACTTTTTCTCTCCAGTTTAAGATTTGTTAGTGGAAGTAGAGATGGAACAGCAAGAATTTGGCATTATCAGCAACAAGAATGGAAGAGTATAGTGCTAGATATGGCTACTAAAATGGCTGGGTAAGATTGGATATTAGATATTTCAGTAGTTCTTATATGGTATATTATCTTTTAAAATATTGAATTATATTTTAAAATTAGTAAATAGTTTGAAATTGGCAAAAAAATATTTGCCTCTGTATTCAGTCTCTGAATGTACTTTTGCTGTTGACTGACAGATAGGAACTTGCTGATTCATTGAAAATTCTAATCTATTGTGACTTAAAGATCTCTCTCTGCTTTGCTGATACCCATGTAGTCTTTTCTAATATGTCATTTAAAACATAATCTACCTTCTACCTCAAGGGTTGTCCCTATTAAATATCATTATATGTTTAAAGATACCTTTATAATATTTCATAGTGTTAGCATTCCTACTCAATGTTATCTGTATACTTAATCAGCATTCTGTTTCATCATGTTCACTGTTGACTGGAAGATATATAATTATTCTTAAGGATATGGCCCTGAAATTAATTATATTCCTATTTAGAATAATGTAGAACTGATTTTGTAGTCATAGATGTATTGATAATGTCATATTAGATTAAAACAAAAGTTATTTAATTTCTTAGTGCTTTTTTATAAGGTATGCCACTTAAAAATATATTAGTTTATAGAATATGGACATCCTAAGTTTTCATATTTTCTGTTTGTTACCATGTTTTACTTTTCAAGGTATTTGTAAATTTCTTTTTAGTTTCCCTTTTTTATTCTCAAGGAATTATTTAACAAGCAAACTGTTGCCTTTTTGGGTCTTTTTTTTCTCCCTGAAATAAGCTTATGGATATTGCCCTACGTGGGTACATTTACTTTTTTCTTTTATGAATACTTAAAAGTACAGCTTAGGATTTTTCATCTAAATAACTGCATGCTCCTGGGGAAATTGTCATAATTTGCTATTTTAGATGCATCTTTGCTAAAAAAGGACAAGGTATGAATATTTAAAATTATTTTGTTTAGGAGTAATTTGCCATCCGGAGAAGACAAGGTCACTAAACTTAAGGTGACTATGGTAGCCTGGGATCGCTATGACACCACAGTTATTACTGCAGTGAACAATTTCCTTTTAAAAGTATGGAATTCTATTACAGGGCAGCTTCTTCATACTTTATCTGTAAGTATTCTATTTTTAGAGTAATTGAAATGGTTATAAAGGGATTTATTCTAAGACAGGAAATTTAAGTTCTAGTTCATTTTCTATGACTTACTAGCCCTTGGGGAGGGTATTTAACTTCATGGGACATCTGTTGACATTTCTGTAAAGTAGAGATAATGTATAGTATATATGTATCAAGAAAACTTTTTGAGTCCCTTTCCTAGTCTAATGTTTATTATGGTATAATATACAGTCAAGAGTATATAAGTTATTTTGTTTTTAGCAGGAACTGGGAATTTTTGTTGTTATTACTGTTTTGGGAATGAGGCTAACCTTATTTTGACAAGCATGTCCTTTATATTCTTCCTTCAGGGATTAGTATATGCAAGAAGTAGAGGTAAGAGGAAGAAAGTTGTCTTTTCCTCTAATTTTTTAAGAAAATATTTGTCATAGTTAAAAGCTACAATATTTGTGGTTTGAAAAGTTAATAGAGGATTAGTAGAAATCACATGAATAGGGTTGATGATTGTCAGTTTATCGTTAATATAGGTTGACTTTAGATTAAATTCCATTTAAAAGTTTTATTTCCTGTCTGCTTCAATTATCGATTCATTAGCATTTTAAAGAGAGAGACACCAAGTGATTGCAATATGGTTTGTTCAGTAGTAGGTGACAGGGTTAAGGCCAGAGCCCAATTTTCATGGCTCTTAATTCTGTTTTTAGTATACCATGGTATACATCATAGAATACATCTTCATTTGACTCCTATATGAGATAATCTTAGCCTAAGACCTCTGAGGTTTCTAAAAATTTGTTTAATTTTAGAGGATTTCCAGTTTAGCTTTTATATACTCCCAAGTCCTCTTTTCTATATATATATTCCTAGCACTGTGCTAGTTGAGTCCTAGATTCTTCCTTTTATCTTTAAGCCAATGTTTACTTGGTTCTCTTTTTCCCTTTCCCCTGATCAGTTTCAATTAATTTGTCTGGAAAACCTGTATTGTTTGTTAACTGTTTATCAGGAAATGTTTATATCAACACTGTCCAATAGAAATGTAATGCAAAATATAAATAATTTTTATTTTCCTAGTAACCATTATAGTAAAATAAAAAGAATCATTTGATATTAATTTTCATAATATATGTCTATCCAAAATACTGGCATTTCAACATGTAATTAATAAGAAAAATTATTAGAGATACTTTACATTATTTTTTCATACCAAGCCTTTGAAATCTAGTTTGTATTTTGTACTTACAGAATATCTCTATTTGTACCTGCCACATTTCAAATACCTAATAGCCACATGTGCTGCTACCATATTGGACAGCAGAGGTCTTTGCCTCTAAAATCACAATTTCAAAGGTCATATTGTAGCCATTTGTTTTATAAATCCATGTAAAATTCAGTCTTAAATAAGTATTTTAATGTAAAGTCCTGTTTAGTGGCACTCTTTCCCGTGGACTGTCTCATGGGTCATCTGTTTTCAGTGAATTTTATTGAAGAAGTTTTAGAACTGAATATTTTTAGTCCTTGTAACAGTCAAATCTATTTATCTGTGTTGTAGCAATTTGTATGCCAGGGTCTTAGTGTAGTGTAAAGTTCTTGCAGTCAACAAATATTTATTGAGCATGTACTATGTACCAGATGCTGAACTATGTGTTAGTAATAAATGGTAAACTTGTTTAATTGTCCCTGTCCTGGAGCTTATGACCTATTAAGAGATATTTTTTTAAAATACTTTAATCAAATAAGGGCTAAGAAAGTAAAGATGCGGTGGAAGTTTCTAGCAACACGACATAATCTGGTCTGGGAGAGTTAAAACTTTCCTGAGGAAGTGAAGTTTGGGTTAAGATTTGAAAAGTGAGTAGAAATTACCCATGTCTCAGCTTAAATGTCCCCTCCTTGACAAGGCCTTCCCTGATCAGTCTAAAATAGCTTCCCAGTCTTTCTCTTATTATATCACCTTGCTTTATTTTCATCCTAGTATTTATCACTACCTGATATTTTCTTGTTATGTTTTCTTGTTTGTTTACTTTCTATCTCCACGTGGCAGGGGCTCACTAAATATTTGGTGAATTACATATGTGAGGAGGTTAACAGGTCCTTCCAAGAAGAGGGAACAGCACGTGCAAAGGTCCTGAGGTAGAAGGGAACTGAAAAAAAAAAAAAAGCCAGTTTGGCTAGAGCACAGAGAGCAGAAACAGTGCTACCAGATAAAGACTGAAGAAGTGGACAGGGGCCAGACCATTCAGGGTCCTGTAAGATCTATCCTAAGACCAGTAGGAAACCATTAAAGCGTTTAAAGCAAAGGAATGGCATGTGAGTTTTCCTTTTGAAAAATACCTTGTAATTCTGGCTACAGGGTAGATAGAATAGATTGGAATGGGATTAAGAGTGACTAGACCAACTGTAGAAGTCGATTGTAGTAGCCAGGATGAGATGTGATGATAATTTGGATTTGTCTTCTGGTGGTGGAAATAGAGGCATGCTTGTTGGGTAGAAATAGAGGCATACTTTATTAAAAAATATATTTGGTGAGGAAGTTACGAAAGTTATTAGTTCTTGGGCAGGGTGGGGGGGTCGGTATGATACACAAGAAGGTTTTAGGGTATAAAAAAGGCCAGTAGTTTAAGAAAAGAAACAGCAGAGAGGATAAATACAAATATTACAGATGATACATCTTAAGATATTACTGATTTTACCAGGTTTTGTAACCCATGATCCAGTGCTTATGCCCTCATCCTAAGGCACGTAACCAAAATATAAAACTCTCTATTTAAAAGCCACTATTTCTCAATGTACATTGAAGTAGTTGCATCATTTGAACAGCCTCAACAAAGTAAACCATGCTTCCCTCTGTTCACTGTAGCAATAGGTTTCCATTTCATTATCCTTAAGTTTAACAAAGTAATTTTGTTGTTTATTAGATAAGAACCTGAGAAAAAAATTGCTATATCAAATTGATTATTCAGTGAGGAATATTGTTATAACAAATAAATAAAGAACTTTTTCAGTAGTCATTGGGAAAAGAGTTTTGGTAAATTTTCATTTGTGATGGGATTTTACTATTCCTCTTAAAACTGCATTTTGAGTCACTCTACAGCTGTTTCTTAATCAGTTTTTTTTGTCTAGAGTGGTAATATGGCAGGATACTGTATTAATCCTTTTTTTCCATACAATGATTTGGGTTAAAGTGCCATTTTGAGGCTCATAGTATATGGTTACTTGTAGAAGCTCCTGATGTATAGTGTAATGATATTTTTCTAAGTGAGATGCAACTTCAGGATGTTCTGTGTGCTTTTTTGAGACTGCGACTGTTGTAAAACATATACTTTCTGGCTAGGCTTTAAGTCTTATGAAAATCAACAATGATCTAAATTAGGAGTTGGTAAACTTTTTCTGTAAGAGGCCAGATAGTAAATATTTTAGACTTTGCAGGCCACATGCATCTCTGTTGCATATCTTTGTTTTTCATATCCCTTTAAAAATGTAAACATCATTCTTAGGGTCACAGGTTATATGTACAAAAATGTCTAGGACCTGGATTTGGCCTGCATGCTCCAGTTTGCCAACCCCTGATCTATGGTCTCTAGACATGGATATACCTCAGTTGATTGGGAGGGAAACATGAATCAGAACAATGGTTTTCAAGCTAATTTTTTAAAGCAGCAAATCCAGTTTTTAGATAGCATCTTAAATGGAACTTTCAAGTATAAAACAGTTATAGAGCAGAATTACTGTGCTTTGTCCCTCGAATGTATCATTGGGCCTCCTAAAATACAGTTTGATTACCAGTGATAGAGAGTCCTAGGTAAAGAACAGTGAAGGTTTTCCTGTTTTCACCATGTCTGAATTGGATGTTAATGAAAGATTCTAATTGTCACTTTTTGTGTGTGACCTTATAAATAGCAGAGTCCTAGAAATACCAATTCTACTTCAGCAGCCTGGTTAATGAGCTGTGACTGTTTGGACTATGCTGTCTATTGATACTTTATACTTTATAAAATCAGCAATTATGCATATAAGTAATTCTAACTGAACTATATTTTTCATGTAGTCTCCATGTAGTAAATGCTGTTGAATTGGTATATATGGATTCATCTGAACCAAATTGATATTCTTCCAAGACCTTTTGACCAAATAAACCAGATGCTTGGTGTTACTTTTCATTTTTAATATTTTATCATAGGGACATGATGATGAAGTATTTGTTTTGGAAGCACATCCATTTGATCAAAGGATCATACTTTCAGCAGGTCATGATGGAAACATTTTTGTTTGGGACCTTGACCGGGGGACCAAAATTCGAAATTACTTTAATATGGTAAGGAAAATCTGCATTTTAGTTCATATTAAAACTGACCTTTCTTTTGTGACAACTTGGTAAGTAAAGTATACCTACTGCAAAGGAACCTCTTGACTTCTGTGCTTTAATCTGTAACATAATTCAGAAAATAAGTCAAGACCTGAGAGTAAGGTGTGTCCAGAGTAAGACTTTTCAGGGTGACTATATCTTGGCATTGTCAGCATTTTCCAAGTTCTGGCCCCCAACTCTGAAACTCCAAAAACTCAAATTCATTAAACTTTTGTAGCTAACATTAACCAAACTCAAAAAAGTATTAATGTTTAAACTATAATCCTAATATATGAATGGCAATAGTGACTCTCATACTTCTGTCTGTGTTTAGTAAGCCCCATATGGCTTAATCAGTAATTAGAAGATTGTTTGATAAATGGAATTGGGGACATGGATACTCTTAAAATATATTTCATGCAAACCATGGAAAAATCTGGTGAACTATCTCTTCTTTCAGTAGAAAACCCTTCTGTGATGATGGGAATACTCATGTCCTCCATATTTTGTGTCCCTCTGAATAAAAGTTCTGACTAACATTTCTAAATTGTTGCCCTTTGATCTCCCCTTTATAAGCTTTATACAGATCCAAAGTGTTTACCCTCTCTCTTTTATTAGTAAAACTGATTTGTGTGTTTTAATTTTAGGATGATTATTTTAAAAGTTAATTGCATTACAGCTTTAGATATGAGTATAATATATTGACTTTGCTGAGACAGCACCCTCATCAATTTTGTTCGGTATAGGTCTTTTAAAATCTCCTCAATTATCCATTTACTATTTCTTGAGGTAGGGCATTGCTAGTAATGATTGATGTCATCCATTGCATTTTGATTCTCCCTAATCTCTCTCAGAGCTTTTCTGACAAGGGTTCTGGCTACAAAGCCAGAGAGAGTACATTGGAATGTTGATGCATCACAGAATCCAAAGTATTAGCAAGGAGAAGCTATCATCTATATATTATTTGAAAATTATTCATAAGATGACTTAGAGAAACTCCTGAATTTCAGATTGAAGGTCAAGGCCATGGTGCGGTGTTTGATTGTAAATTTTCACCCGATGGAAACCATTTTGCCTGCACCGATTCTCATGGGCATTTGCTACTTTTTGGTTTTGGATGCAGTAAATTCTATGAAAAGGTTAGTATATTTAATTTTTGTTATAGACTGCACTTTGGGATTGTATCGTTTATTTCTGTTTGAAGACTTCCAGTTTATTTGGGTTATCTATCAATATATGTAAAATAAGAAAATTGCCTTTCTTGGTAAATTTTTCCATCACTGCCTGTACATGGAGCTTGGAGTGAGAGTAACTCTTAATATTTAGGGTGATAATAGATATAATTCATTAGGAAATCCTTTTGCTTAGAACAGATTCTCTGGACCGCTTTTCAGGTGTAATAGGGAATGACTCTCTCAGGTTGCATCCTCTGCTTACAATAATTTGTTTGCATGGGAATCAATATCTGGTGACTCAGTATATATATTTTCTTGCTTGGCCATTTTACCTAATACTGATCCTGTTAAAATAATTTGAAAGGTAACTTAATTGGTTCATTGTATTTTTTTTTCTTTTTTTAATTTCTTCTCTCTTCTATTCTTTTCCCTTTTTCTTTCTTTTTTGTTTGTTGTTTGTTTGGGTTCATTGTATTTTATTAGCTGTGAGTATGGTATAGATTTTTAGAATCTTAGAGTTGGAAGAGAACTCAGAAGCATGAATTCAGCTCAATGCTTGTATCACCTGTTAGGACTTTTGATGTGATTGTTATTGGCTTGTCTCACTATTTATATTGTACTTCATCTATCATTATTTGAATAAAAATAAGCAAGAAAAACATACTTTTGTAGGTTTTTACAGCTTAAAAATAATACCTAATATTATTCACTGTGTTGTTGCTTTACTTCATCCTGTCACAATTGGAGAAATATGATCTAGAGCCAGAAAGTAATGCAAATTTTAGGATTTTATAGAGAAAATATGGGGCCACCATCTAATTAATTTACTTCTTCTTAGAGGGATTATATGGTAACAGAAAAATGCAAGAGAATGCCTGATTTGAAAAACACATATTCCCTAGTAAAGAAAATAAGTGCTTATCTATAAGCTCCTGTGTATGTTAAATACTAAAAAAATCTGTCATTAAGATTCCAGATCAGATGTTCTTCCACACGGATTATCGACCTCTTATTCGTGATGCCAACAACTATGTATTGGATGAACAAACTCAACAAGCTCCTCATCTCATGCCTCCCCCATTCTTGGTAGATGTTGATGGAAATCCTCATCCCACAAAATTCCAACGGCTAGTACCAGGACGGGAAAATTGTAAGGATGAACAACTTATACCACAGCTGGGATATGTGGCTAATGGTATGTTACCTCCAAAATTAAATTTAAAACATTTTTATGTTTTATATAAAAATGTTTATACTTGTTACTGTTTTATTTATGATGTAAGCCCCCCTTGCTAAACTTTGGAGTAGGTTTTAATACATTTTGCTTAATACTTACATTATTTTCAGTTGTATAGTACTTTAACCTTACAGAATACTTTTATATTGTTTTTCTCACCTGGACACAAATAGGCAGGTTAGGACAAATATGTATATGCTCAATCAGAAAATATGGTGAGCTACTCCTTAGAATCCCTGAATATATGATTCTGTTGTCCCCTATAGAGTTCATGTCTAGTAATGATAAAATGAACTAACTTCAACATATTAAACTTTTATTAATGGCCAAATTCCATTACTCCTGGTATTGGTATTTTAGTTTGAGAGTCTATGGTTAATGGACTTAAGAAGAGGGAACTTCAAAAACCACAGACTGAAAAGTAGCTTACTTGCCTATCCTCATGTTTGAAATGCAAAGAATTATTGAGTGTTGGGGAGGAGCTTGTGAGTGTTTAATAACACTCAATCTTGGAGAATATTGAGGAAGCAAAGATAAGTGTGATGAATGATGGGAGGATAGTAGAATAAGAAATTGGATAAGCTGTTCTTTATCAAAACATCTTGGACTCTTCTGATAGACATATTTTTCCCTATTTATATTGCATCCCCCCACTCCCAGCCTCCCTAGAATACTTTCATGTCTTAGTTTGTTACTTGTAGGTTTACTTCCAGGTATGAGGTGGTATATTATTTATTTGCACATGGAATTTTATTTCTTTACCAGACCTTTATAGGGCGAAATGCTGCACATTGATTTATTATGTTTTCTCTGACAAGGGTTTATGGAGCAATGAAATGGTATTAAACCATGAGTTAATAATTACTCTGATAGTGTTTGTCATATTTATTAAGCCAGGAGGAAAAGTATGGGTATTAAATAAAAGATAAAACAAAAAATATCTGAATGAAAAGATCTGTCATTAGCACACTTCAATTTTTGTAATATCTTATCTCTTGGTTACTATATCAGACCATTACTCTGACTAGAGGACAAGGTGAAAAATGGGTCTAAGATGTATTTAAGAAAGAAAAGGATCATAGAAATCAATAAAGTTTTTATTCATAAATCATAAAATTTCAGTGTATCATAAAAAAACAATTTTTCTAGTCAGAAAAATACTGAGGTCATACCAAAACACAATATTCAAAAGACCAATATTTTGACATCTTTTCAAAAAGGAAATTCTCAAGCAAGAAAGATGTAAGCCATCTTAGGTATCTGTGTTTGAACTTAATTAAACCTTACTTGAATCTCTATTCCTGATGTATAGCTTATAATTTACCATGGAGAAAAAATTAATTTTAAGTTCAGTAATTATTCTTTACGATGAGAAGACCCCCTCAGTAATGACTAATTTGGGGACATAAGGGGTTAAATCAAACACACAATGTGGCATATCAAAAAAATTTAAAGTTCTTTAAGAAATGTTTTGTTTGATATATACTTTATTTTAATTTTAATTCTGTTTTTATTATTTGTCTAGAAATTAGTAGATATGCTTGGTTTTCCTTAATTTGGGGTATACGCTAGTGTACTTAATTTTGTCACTTTATATTTTTGGTCTTATTAAGGTGATGGTGAAGTGGTAGAACAAGTAATTGGGCAGCAGACCAATGACCAAGATGAGAGTATTCTTGATGGACTAATCAGAGAGCTACAGAGAGAACAAGATCTGAGACTAATGAATGAAGGAGATATTCCACATTTTCCAATTAGTAGATCATATTCTGTTAATGGTGGTAAGTGTTTATATATTTGTTAAAGGTATGATGAATATACTGTAATCATTTTACTTGTATCAAGACATTACATATGAGGAATAGTTTATGTTTTTAAATAAGAATAACAGGAACAAAACTATAAAGTTTTCAAAATTAAAACCACTTTAAGTTCAGAAATGACTACCAAAAAATATACCCTTAATTGTGGAGAAGAAAGCAGCATATCACCCTCCTCTCTTGAGTTTACAAAAATATATTGGAAGACAAAAAGCTTTCTTAGGAAATGCAGAGGCAACTTATCAATTGATTTTCTCAACAGTTTGATCTTAATACTAGTAGAAATTATTATATAATTGATTGTTCTGTCTTAAAATGAGTACTCTAATTTATTGTATTTCTTCCTTCACTTTATATGAAATGTACCCTTGCAGCTTTTATATAAATTATAGTGTAAAAGCTATTTTAGTTCTACTTTAAAATGCAGTCCATTTATGGGAATTTGGGTAGCTTGTTTGTTTTTGGATATACATAATTGGGATCATTTATTTGATTTTCATTTTGGTCTACAGAAATGAATAAGGCAAGTTTTAAATTCAAGGTGTGTCACAATGTATTCTACTCACTTCTTATTTCTTCAGTATCCCATGAAATTAAAATTGAAATGCTTCTTCATTCAATTGGAGCACCTAACTCAGATAAGCCTTCCTGAACTTGGAACAAAATGAAAAGTGGACTCATAATCCTACATATTCAGGCCCTTTGTTCCTAAGACATAAAATCTTCTTAGAACCTTGATTTAGAAACCCAATAACGAAGTCAACTTTCAGCTCTCCCTTCAATACTGGGTTTCTGAGGATAGATTTGTAATGCCCTTAGTCAGAAGGACCCCTTTTTTAAATTTTTAATTTTTAATTTTTTAAGGTTGCATAGGTTATACAGATGTCACATAAAAATATAGGGAATTCCCATATGCCCTACTCCCCACACCTCCCACATTTTCCCACATTAACAGCATCCTTCGTTAGTGAGGTACAGTCATTGAAATTGATGAACACATTTTGGAGCAATGCCACTAAGCGAGGATTAAAGTTTGCATTGTAGTTTACACTCTCTCCCAACCAATTCTGTAGGTTATGGCAAGATTATAATGGCCTGTATCTGTCATTGCAACGTCATTCAGGACAATTCCCAAGTCCCAAAAATGCCCCTGTATTACACCTGTGGACCCCTTTGACTTCTATTTGCAATATTCATTTTTTATTTTCAGTTTTCGTTTTTGTTTTATTTGCAAATAGAAAAATAAATTAAGAAGGATCTTTCTGGAGGATTAAAAATAATAGTAGAAGTTTTGTTATTGTTATCTTTCATTTTTTACCAATCTTGAAATGAAATTTTGATAATTAACATTTTTTGTTTATAATTTTTCTCTTAACTGTTTTTGAAAAATTTTTATTTAAGCTTTATTCAGATACCATTTAATGGAGTAAAAAAAGAAAAAGATTAGATTAAAAAGCTGCTTCCTGATTGACTTAGTGCAATTTAATACTAGTGAGCATTGAGAATCTCCCAAATCATGTTAAACACATATTTTTTTCATTCTTTGAGGACTTAATAGATGACAGATATGAAAGTGTTTTGATAAAATTTTTAAAAACTATGGAAACTTTAAACATTTATTGAGTACCTGCTTTATTCATAATACTATAAAAACTATATTGGGGTTACAAAAATGTAGAACAAAGCAATAGTAATATTGTCCAGCAGTACTATCTTTGAATCTCCTATTTTACTTAGAACTCTCATCTAGAAAAGTTTGGTGCCTTTGCTCAGAAAGTGGTGCCTTTCTTTGTTTTTTTGTTAGCTCTGAGAAGTCCAAATATGGATATATCTTCCCCAAATGTTGGACTCCGACGTAACGGTCAAATTGAAGGTGTCCGACAAATGCATAATAATGCCCCTCGGAGCCAGATGGCCACCGAACGAGATCTCATGGCATGGAGCAGAAGAGTGGTGGTCAATGAACTAAATAATGGGGTTAGTAGGTGAGTCGATAAGATAACTTTCATAAGAAAATTTAAAGCTTTTTTTTTTAGTAAGTAAATTAAAGTAAGCCTCATTAACTGAGATATTTCTTTATCCAGATAAGTTGTACATTAGAATCCCCACATTATTCCCATTAGTTCATTAAGAAATATTTAATGATTATCTTCAGTTTTGCTAAATGCTTTAGGGGATACTGAAAAATGCAAAACATGGTTCTCTGTCTTCCATGAGTTTATAGTCTAGACTATAAATTTTATTAAGTAAGAATATGAGACCAAATGTGATTAAATTATATGAGTCATGCATATGGACCCCAAATTCAACAGTGGTTCAGAGATGAAGGACACCAACTCAGTCTTGGACCAGTATGGGAGTGTAATATAGATATATACTTAGGGGTATGTTTTAGAAATGGCATTTAATTAGACCTTATTGGATGAAGGGATTTCATTAGGATAAATTCCAAACTCAGAATTCCATCCCTATTTGTAAACTTTAACATATTTTGTAAAATCAACTCCAGATAATCCATGGCAACAGGAAATAGATTTAGAAGAGAGATATATCTCCCAACCAAGTCTTCTACTTGTAGCAAAATTGATTTGGTTTCATCTATTCTTTTTACTGTAGCAATAGAAGCAGGCAGCAGTAATAAGAAAAATGGTGACATAGCTAATTTATGAACTGAATACTAACCCCTGGCAGTAGAGCAATTTAGAAATTTTATTTTTACTCAAACTTTAAAAGTATTTTCATCTGGCTCTTAGACTATGGGATGCTTTATGATAATTTCCTGTTAATTACGTTGACCTTTGATTTGTTATTAGGGTTCAGGAAGAAATTCGAACTGCAAAAGGTGACATAGAAATTAGTCTTTACACAGTTGAAAAGAAGAAAAAGCCTACTTATACTACTCAAAGGGTAAGTTTTGTTTTACAGTACTTTGGGACACACTATTTCTTGCAAATACCAGGTTTTTGAAGGTAGCAATTGTATAGATAAGGGACTGTTATTTGTGTGTCATAGATGTCTGCATTCAGGAAATATTTTTGAACCCCGAGTTGAGGTATATGTTTATTATTAGTAAGAATAAGATTATACAAAGTCATTGCTATCCCCAAAAATCTAGGAAATGTTGTTGTCATCATCAGTATAGGATATTGCATTAAAATGCCATTTTTTAAAACTCTATTTTTAGAGAAGTCTTAGATTTACATTTACAGAAAAATTTCACCAAAAGTATAGAGAATTCCCATAAAACACCCCATACCCACACATATGGTTAAACTGGGACCTTAAAATATTGCTCATCACAAATCACAAAATAAAACAAATGCTTATCAGAGGTTGGCAAACTCTGGTCCATGGGCCAAATCTAGCCTGCCACCCTTTAAGAAAATTTTATTTGAACAGAGTTAGGCTTATTTGTCTATTGTCTATGGCTTCTTTCATGCTATAAAAATAGAGTTGAGTAATTGCAAACATTTACTATCTGGCCCTTTGTAGAAAAAGTTTGCCAACCCCTGCTCCAAGTCCATTCCTGGCCTACCTTATCATATGGGAGCAAAATCAGATTTATACATTGGGAAGTACTGGACATTAGAAACTGCTAAGCAGGGAGTAGGATTTTAGCACTCCATTAGGTTTATGGTAAGCTCCTTTCTAGGACTTTCAGATTCACCAAGCTAGGGGCATAAGAATGTACACTTTTGCTCTCAGATCTAATGATAACTCTTGAAGATTTAACTTGGAGGATCTAGTATGATTTATTAAAGAAATCTAGGCAATGGACCCTAATTTTAAATTATTTTTCAGTATTAAAAGCAATATGAGTTATTTATATAAGAATATATCTATTCTTAGATAATTTTGATGCTTGATTTTAAAATTTCTGTTGTGGTTTTGTTGGCTCTTTTGATATTCTCTGATAAAATTATTTTGTAGAGATTTTGAAAGACTCATCCATGCTTTTTATCCTTTTTTTCTTGCTAAACTGATTTGTTAAGGATCAGACTTGATTGAGGTGATGGAAAAGATAGGTTCTGTAGACATTTGTATTTATATTGAAAATGAGAAACATTTACCTATAGGATAAGAAATTGGTCTCTGACATTGATTTAAAATAATTAAACTTGATTACTTCTAATGTAAACATAATTTCTTCTAATGCTTAACAAGTTATTATCTTGGTAAGGGTATCAAACATGCCAACAAAAGTTTGGCTTTGGGAAAGTGAGAAGACAGTGAAGAGCAATCTGCCTAGAAATGGAAATTAATGGAATATAAACAGTGGTAACAAGTTCTCCTAAAAGTTTTTTTAATAGGGCTAAAGAAGTACATGCTATATTAAGAAATATATATAGACACATACATACAGATATAGATATCTGGTTCTTCCTATAATAAGTTTGAATAATACAGTATTTTTAAATTCTGAGTGAGTCAATTCTTACAGCACAGATTTTCAGTACTGTCTTTAATCACAAAATTCTCAAAAATAGGAAAGTGATCAATATTAATGGAAGGTGGGTTGAATATATATAAGGCTAATTATATCTTGGCTTTTATTTTTTTTAATTCATCCCTAACCCTTACCTTTCCATTTATCCCCCTTGAATTGATTGACTTTGTGTATGTTCATTTTTGTATGTTCTTTGAATTCTTGGTTTTCATTGCTTTAAATCTCTTTTCCTTCTCTTTTACAGAATGATTATCAGCCTAGCTGTGGGCGGTCTTTACGAAGGACACAGCGTAAGCGTCAGCATACTTATCAGACACGTTCTAACATAGACCATAATTCACAAGCATCATGCCAAAATTTAGGGGTACAGGAAGACTCAGACACCTCTTCAGAGGTTAGATATCTGCTGTTATTTATTCAATGTAATTTTTTGTTTCCCATTTGGTATCTTCAAATTGGGTTTACTTTTAAGAGTCACTTCGTTAATAGAACATTACTTTAGTCCTTTTCTTATAAAAGAATAAGGCATTTAATAGAAAATTAGAACGTCATATTGAATTCCTTTATATTTCTTACCTAATGTGTACCGAAGATATTACCTTGGTAAGGGTATCAAACATTGCCAGCAAAAGTTTGGCTTTGGGAAAGTGAGAAGACAGTGAAGAGCAATCTGCCTAGAAATGGAAATTAATGGAATATAAACAGTGGTAACAAGTTAAAAGAGTCCCAGAAGTGGTTGGCTCTATAATTAGTATAAATATTTTCTGTTATTGTTGACTTTACCAGTCATGGAAATTATTGGCTATAGATTTTTCTCAGATCTACCTTTTTCGTATTAAGGGAATAAAGGTGATAGCAATTCTTTTCTTTACATTCCTCTTTTCTCCAGTCCTTTCCTTTTGTTCTCTTAACAACTTTAGTTGTTAATTGCATAATGAGTGTTTAATCATGCTTTGACAATAAATGGCACTATCATTCTTCTCCTGCCATTTACAATTCTTAAAGTTACATAAAAGATGTCCCCCAGCATGAAAATCTTGATCTTAAAAGAATTACCATGTATTCAGGAATTGATGGTATTTTTGTAATGTAATAATGGTATTATGGTTGTGATTTTAAAAGAAAGAATCCTGATCTTTACTAAATAAATATTTATTATGGCTAAAATGATTTTTGTCTTGGATTTGTTTCAAAATAATCCCTGGGGTGTGAGGCAGTGGATGAGAGTATAAATTGAGACAAGATAGGCCTTTAGTTAATGGTCTAAGCTGGATATTGTATACAAAGGATTTATTATCTATTCTCTTTACTTTTATATATGTTTGAAATTTTACATAATAGAAAATTTATTTTTTTTTCATGGAGAATAAATATATTAACTTTGTGGAGGCATATAACTAATTTTAAAGCAGTGGTTTTGGCATTTAAGAGGGCTTAAGGAGTTTCTTCATTATTTGAAATAATAAAATATATCTCATATCAGTAAGATAGTATATGCCAGAACTTTTTATTAGCCTGATAGGCTTCATTGTGAGTGACAGATATATTTATAAAAATGATTTGTGTACGTTTTAACTAGAATGTTTTGTTTTGGGATGTAATATATAAAGTGTTAAATAAGGAATGTTTGCTAGTTAATAATTTGCTAATGAATAATAACCATATATATAGATCTCAATTGTTTGTTCTTTGTTGCAGGAAGATGAAACTGTTGGCACAAGTGATGCTTCTATAGAGGATCCTGTAATTGAATGGCAAAGTGAAAGTTCCTCCAGGTAGTTCTAATATTTTGTGTTTGGTCAAAATTATTTGTCAACAAAATTATGTTCTTGGGGATTTTGGTAAAGCCAGAGTTAAAATAGTATAGTATAGTAGAAAGAGTACCAGGCTGTAAGCCAGTAGATCTGTTGTTGTCTTATCCTGTTTTTCTGATATCTTTTTGGGCATGTCACTATGGACTATAGTTCCAGCATCTATAAGATGAGGTCCTTTTTTAAAATCCATGATTCTATGTCTTGGCAGGCTGTATGTATTTATTTCAGTTTTTAAAAACTGTATTGAACCATTTCCAGAATAAGGTTCATCTTTATTTAAAGAAGCTTTTGTGATTTAGATAGTAATTTTAAATCCTGTTCTAGGAAACCAAGCATTATACTTTGTACAAGAAGCATTTTATTAAAATTATTTAGATAGCTATCAAAAATCTCTTGATTATCTTTTCTCTTACTTCGAACAAAATCAAACCATGTCGTTTATATTGTTATTTGATTACAAAATGATCATCTTTCAATTATGAGGCAAACTATTCTTCTCCATACTTAGGTATTCATAATATTAATTTAATTACAGTGATTCATCAAGTGAATATTCTGATTGGACAGCAGATGCCGGAATAAATTTACAGCCTCCAAAGAGACAAACTAGACAGACAGCACGGAAAATATTGAGCAGCTCTGAGGAAGAGAATTTGAAGTCACTAGAAGAAAGGCAAAAGAAACCTAAACAGACTAGAAAGAAGGTCTGTTATTTTACAATTTTTTTTTCCTTTGATACTTGAATATTTAACAGTAACATATGACTTTTTCCTAAAAATAACATTCCATCTGTGAAACTAAGTAAAACTCATTATTAAAATGTCTAAAATATAAGGAATTTTTGAAATTTTTTGGTAATCAAAATTATAAGGTAGAATGTTTTTTTCATTGAAAATTTAATTGCCGTTAAATTAAAGCATATTGATAATTGTTAAAACGTGGCCACTATAGTATTTAAAAATATTATTCTTGTTCACATCACCATTCATAAACTCATACATTTTTTACATGAAAATGAGAGAGTATGATAATTAAATTGTATAGGCCTCTTCTTCCATTTCTTTGTTTTCATTTCGTCCAAATCACTATTTGTTTTACCCACTTTTATTTAGATGAAATAAAGACTTAATCCACATATTTTCTTTTTATGTTAATTTAAAAATTTGTCATCAGTGCATTCTGTATCCTGTTGCTGTAGTAGACAGGATTATCTTCTTGCTTGTCACTATTATTGGCATAAAAAGTTATGGTGTAATTTTATTTGAATTCATGTGGTATTCTGGGTATACAAAGAGTGAAATTTATGGTTTTTAGATTACATATAGTATTAAATAATTATCCATCAGCCAAAATTGAGGAACACAGAGAATTCACTTGATTATTTTATTGTTATGAAAGTTGTGAATAATAAATTGTTATAGGAAAATGTTTAAAATTTGTATATTTTAGTTTTTATTGTAAACTCATGTTTCTAATGCTCTCTACCTGTTATTTTTCATACTACTGTTCATACATAAATACATATATATTTGTGAACTGTGTTTTAGAAAGGAGGACTGGTTTCTATGGCAGGTGAACCCAATGAAGAATGGTTGGCCCCTCAGTGGATCTTGGATACCATTCCACGACGTTCCCCATTCGTCCCACAGATGGGAGATGAGGTAATTGTTACCTGTTGTATCCTTTTTCTCTTGAAACCTCAATAACACTTTAATCAGTCTTATGGCATTTATATTTTAATTCTATTATAGTTATATATATACTTAGCTGCTCTGCTCAATTGTATATTTCTTGTGTATAGTGACTGAGTCTTATTAAACTTTGAATCCTTTGTAGAGTCTAATACAGTGTTTTTAATATAGTAGATGCTCAATGAACATTGAAATAAATTGATGTGCTTGTGAAGTCATGAAAATAATTATCTTTGTTTTTAGATTAATTGCCATTTACTAGAATTGAATGTTATTTTGAGTCCTAATTCAAATCCTAATATTGTTTTTAAAAATGCCCAAGCTCAATCCCCTTTCAGTACATATGAGAATGTCATTTCGCAAAAAAAGGCATTCCTATTGAGTTTATGATTGAACATAAATCACCATATGATTGTTCGGTCAAAAATCAATTAAAATTCTACCTGGTGAAAAAAATTTTCATTTTCATTTTCTTATGGAAATTTTGGTAACATCTTAGAATATTTGACCTCCAGTTGGCTTGTATAGTCTCTACTATATCTACTAATCATTAATTTCTTTCTAATTTTTATTAGAGAAATTATAGCATTACAGAAAAATCATGCATAAAATACATAAAATAAATAATTCATATATACCACCCTATTATTAATACCATGCATTAATGTGGTACGTTTGTTATAATTCATGAAAGAACTTTTTCATAATGGTACATCAAATATAGTTCATCATTTGCAATAGGGTTCACTGTTTGTGTTGTACAGTCCTATGTTGTTGTTTTTTTTTAATATTTCCTCTAGTAACATTTATACAAGCTAAAATTTCCCATTTTAACCACATTCACATATATAAATCAGTGCTGTTAATTACTTTCTCAGTACTATCATCACCACCAACCATTACCAAAACTTTACAATCAACCCAAGTAGAAACTCTGTACAATTTAAACATTTTCTCCCCATTGCCTACCCTGAGCCCAGCCCCTGGTAACCTATATTCTAGACTCTGACTCTATGAACTTGTTAATTCTAATTGTTTCATATTAGTGAGATCATACAATATATGTGCTTTTGTGTCTGGCTTATTTCACTCACTATGATATCTTTGTTACAATTAATGAAAGAATATTAAAACATTGCTGTTGGGGTTCCTGGAAGATGGCATTGGATTAAGCAGGTAGGGCTCAACTCTCACAAAAACAATGGAGAAACAGCCAAAAGCTGTCCGTGGGAGCTGCTTTGGGGGTCAGCAGACCAGGACAGTGCTACACAACTTCCAGGAGGGCAAGGGACAGAAAGTCGAAGAACCCAAAACAAAAAGTATGAGTTACCAAATCCTCGCCACAGCCAGGAAGGGCTTCCATCCCCCACCCCCAAGATGTAGAACCTGGATAAAACCCCTGGCTCCCTGTAGCCAACTAAAAGGGGTACAAATGTATTCCTGTCAGCTGTTACAAGGGAAAAGGGAGGGTAAGTGGGGGGCTTCTCTTCAGTAAACTCAGCCAGCAAAGGCAGCTTTGAATCTCACCTCTGGCCAGACCAAAAAAGAGGAAAGTGGAGATTGAGAGATTGAAAGAAGAACCTCCATGGAAAGGTGTGCCAGTGAGTACCATCTGCTGGCTGGTCTGGAAATTGCATGGGGAAAAACTGCTCTTAGATCTCTCTTAACCCGAAATCTTGGGAGAAAATCTGAGCCCCAGTATTAAGTCCCTGGCCTGATTTTGATAACTTATGGTCAATTTTAAAGACTTAAAATAAGTTGAACCAAATATAAAAGAAGAATGGTGAAAAAAACAATAGGCAAGAGAGATATTGACCATTAGAGTAAATTCACCAACATATTCAGATGCCTAGACATCAGAAAAAATTATAAGTCATAATATGAAACAAGAAGAGATGGCCCAGCCAAAAAAAAACAAACCAAATATCCTGAAGAGATACAGGATTTAAAACAATCAATGATAATCACACAACTCTACTAAATCAATTCAAAGAGTTTAAAGAAAATATGACTAAAGAAATAAAAGGATATTAAGAAGATGCTGGGTAAGCATAAAGAACAATTTGAAAGCCTGCAAAGAAAAGTAACAGAGCTTATGGGAATGAAACAGGATTGATGAGATTAAAAATACATTGGAGGCATGTAAGAACAGATTTGAATTGCTCAAACACAGAATTAGTGAATTGGAGGACTGAGCATCTGAACTGGAAAAGACAGAACAGAAAGAGAAAAGAATGGAAAAAATGGAACAAGGACTCAGGTAATTGAATGACAACATGAAACGCACAAATATACGTGTTATCAGTGTCCCAGAAGGAGAAGAGAGTGGAAAAGGTGCAGAAAGAATATTAGAGAAAAAATGACAGAAAACTCCCCAACCCTTATGAAAGATATAAAGATCAATATCCAAGAAGTACAATGCACCTCAAACAGAATAAATCCAAATAGTCCTACCCTGAGATACCTACTATTCAGAATGAGAAATATCAGAGATAGAGAGGTTTCTAAAAGCAGCAAGAGAAAAGCAAAACATCATATATAAGTGAACCTCAATAAGATTAAGTGCCGACCTCTCATCAAAAACCATGGAGGTGAAAAAAAAGTTGTGTGATGTAATTAAGGTACTGAAAGAGAAAAACTGCTAGCCAAGAATTCTGTATCTGGCAAAACTGTCCTTCAAAAATGAGAGTAAGTTAAGTCTTCACAAACAAAAACTGATTGAATGTGCTACCAAAAGACCAGAATTACAAGAGATGCTAAAGGGACTGTTGTAGACTGAAAGGAAAAAACAAGTGCCAGAGATTTGGAGAAGAGTGTAGAAATGAAAATTATTAAGAAAGGTAAATTAAAGGGTAAAAAGAAAATCAATAATAAGATATGAGAGCAGAAAGCCAAAGGACAAACTGGATGAAGTAAGTAATAACTTTACAGTAATAACATTGAATGTTAATGGCTTGTACTCCCCAATCAAAAGACATAGACTGATAGAATGGATAAAAAAATATGAGCCATCTATATGCTGTCTACAAGAGACTCACCACAGACATAAGGACACAACCAGGTTAAAAGTGAAAGGTTGGAAAAAGATATTCCAAGCAAATAGTAACCAAAAAAGAGCTGGACTAGAGATATTAATATTGGACAAAATAGATTTTAAATGCAAAACTCTTATAAGGGATGAAGAAGGTCATTGTATATTAATAAAATGGGCAAGTCACCAAGAAGAAATAACTATACTAAATATTTATGCACCTACCTGAGTGCCCCAAGATACATGAGGCACACACTGGCAAAACCGAATGGAGAAATAGATATCTCTACAATAATAGCTGGAGACTGCAATACACCACTCTCAGTATTGGATAGAACATCTGGATAGAGGATAAAGAAAGAAACAGAAAGCTTGAATAATATGATAAACGTACTAGACCTAACAGACATCTCTAGAGCATTGCACCCCCAAACAGCTAGATACACATTTTTTTCAAGCACTCATGATCCTTCTCCAAGATAAACCATTTGTTGGGTCACAAGACAAGACTTGATAAATTTAAAAAGATTAAAATTATAGAAAACACTGTCCCTGATCATATGGTATGAAGCTGGAAATCAATAATAGACAGAAAAACAAAAAATTCATAAATATGTGGAGATTAAACAACACACTCTTCTAATTTTTTTTTTAAAGATACTTAGATTACATAAATGCTACACAAAAAAATATAGTGATTCCTATATGTCCCACTCCCCACACCTCCCACACACTCCCACACAAACATCTTTTATTAGTGTGACACATTCATTGCAATGGATAAACACATCCTGGGGCATTGCCATTAAGCATGGACCATATTTCACATTGTAGTCTACACTCTCTCCCACACAGTTCTGCATGTTATGTGATGATATAAAATGGCCTTTATCTATCACTGCAATGTCACTCAGGACAATTCCCAACTCCTAAAAAAGCCCCCGTATTACAACTGTTTATCCCTCTCGCTGCCCCCGAGCCTCCAGTGGCCACTGTCTCTACATCAATGTTGTAATTTCTTCCATTGCTAGAATCACAATATGTCTTAGTAGAATACCAGTAATTCTACTCTAATCCATAGCTCTTCCCCCAATCCCGAGGATTCTGGGATGGTGACATTCACTCCACCTCCAATTGAGAGGGGGCCTATATCCCATGGGGAAGATGGAAGGGACTATCCTGCCTGCAGCTGCAGACCCTCTCCATTCCCTGGGATGGCTGTTGTCCATCATCATTGCCCCTTCAGTTGTCCTGGGTGAGTCCAATGAGCTGTAGAGTAGGTGTTGCAATTCCGCCGAGTTTCTGGGCCCATCTGGCACATGGACAGCCCAAAGCCTCGAGTCTCTGAATGTACACCTTCAAACTCCAATATTAAGTATAGGTTTAAGTAGAAGGGACAGATGAGCCATGTGCAGGGAAGACATAATTGAGTCCAACTCTGTCACTCTCAGGAGCACAAACTCTAAAGTAGGGCCCACTGGCAAGGCACCAAACTCTGGAGCCATCCACCCTGACCATAGGATGTGGGTGTCTCCAGAGCCCTCAGGAGCCCCACTATTTGGGGTAGTATCCACTTTGACAGCCTATGAGATCTTGATGAGATGTGCATAAGTGTTACCTCTGGGATGACCTCCCGACTCACTTTGAAGTCTCTTAGCCATATAAATTCATTTGTCTTTACTTTTTCCCCCTATATTATCAGTGGATCAAAGAAGTAATTGCAAGAGAATTCAGCAAATATCTTGAGACAAATGAAAACGAGAACATAGCATATCAAAACATATGGGACACTGCAAAGGCAGTGCCGAAAGGGAAATGTATAACCCTGAATGCTTACATTAAAAAGGAAGAAAGAGCTAAAATTGAAGATCTAACTGCACACTTGGAGGAATTAGAAAAAGAATAGAAACTAATCCCAAACCAAGCTGAGGGAAAGAAATAGTAAAGATCAGAGCATAAATAAATGAAATTGATAACAAAAAATTAATAGAGAGAATCAACTAAACCAAAAGCTGGTTCTTTGAGAATATCAACAAAATCAACAACCCTTAGCTAGACTGACAGAAAAAAAGAGAGAAAATGCAAATAAATAAAATCAGAAAGGAGAGGGGGGACATTACAACTGACCCCACAGATATAAGACAGATCATAAAAGGATACTATGAACAACTGCATGCCAAAAAAATTGACAATGTAAATGAGATGAACCAACTAGAAACACACGGACCACCTACACTGACTCTAGAAGAAATAGAAGACCTCAACAAACCAATCACACTTGAAGAGGTTGGAATAGTCATCAAAAACCTCTCAAAGATGAAAAGCCTAGGACCAGATGGCTTCACAGGTGAATTATACCAATCATTCAAAGACAATCTAATACCAATCTTGCTCAAGCTCTTCCAAAAAATTGAATAGTAAAGAATGCTACTAAACTCATTCTGTGAAGCCAACGTCAACTTAATACCAAAACCAGATAAAGATATTTTGAAAAAGTGAATCACAGACCAATATCTCTAATTAATATAGTTGCAGAAATCCTCAACAAAATACTTACAAACCAAATCCAAAAGCACATTAAAAGAATTATACACCATGATCCAAGTGGGTTTTATCCTAGGGATGCAAGGGTGGTTCAACGCAAAAAATTCAGTTTGTGTAATAAACCAACACTGATAAATGAAGAAGAAAGATCACGTGATCCTCTCGATTGATGCAGAACTGGCATTTGACAAAATTCATTACCCTTTCTTGAGCAAAAACTCTCCTAAAGATAGGAATAGAAGGAAGCTTCTAAACATAGAAAAGTGCATATATGAAAAACGTACAGCTAGCATTGTACTCAATGGTGAAAGCCTGAAAGCTTTCTCACTGAGATCAGGAACAACACATGGATGCCCAATGTCAACACTGTTATTCAAATTGTGCCAGAAGTTCTAGCTAGATCAATTAGGCTTGATAAAGAAATAAGAAGTATCCAAATAGGAAAGGAAGAAGTAAAACTTTCACTATTCACTGATGACACCATTCTATATCTAGAGAATCCTGAAAACCACTACAAAGCTACTTCGACTAATAGACAAGTTCTGTAAAGTGGTGGGACACAAGAGTAATACACAAAAATCAATAACCTTTCTATACACTACTGATGTGCAATCTGAGGAGGAAATCAGGAAAAAAAATTCCATTTAAAATAGCCACTAAAAGAATCAAATATTTAAGAATAAATTTAAGGACAGAAAGGATCTATATTCAGAAAACTACAAGACATTGCTAAAAGAAACCAAAGATTTAAATAAATGGAAGGACATACTGTGTTCATGGATTGGAAGACTAAATATTGTTAAGATGTCATTTCTACCCAAACTGATTTACTGATTAAACGCAATCCCAATAAATATCCCAAAGGCCGCTTTTTTTTTTTTTTTCCAGAAATGTAAAAGCCAGTCATCAAATTTATTTAGAAGGGTAAGTGGCCCTGAATAGCCAAAAACATCTTGAAATGGAAGAATGAAGTCAGAAGCCTAATACTTCCTGACTTTAAAACTTATTACCAAGCTACAGTGGTCAAAAACAGCATGGAACTGCAGAAGGATAGCTATATTGACCAGTGGAGTCAAATTGAGGGTTCAGAAATTGACCTTTATATCTACGGCCAACTGATTTTTGACAAAGCTGCCAACTCCACTCAATTGGAAAAGAATAGTCTTTTCAGCAAATGGTGCTGTGAGAAATGGATATCCATATGCAAAAGAATGGAAGGGGACCCCTATTTCACACCATAGAGAATTAACTCAAAACGTTGTAATCAAAGACCTAAATATAAGAACTGGGAGTATAAAACTTCTAAAAGAAAATGTAGGGAAGCATCTTCTGGATCTTGTGTTAGGTAATGGTTTCTTAGACTTTATATCCAAATTCCAAGCAAAATAAAATAAAATAAAAAATAAACAGGACCTCAGTAAAGTTTTAAAACAGAACTTTATCATGAAAGTAAAAAGACAACCCACTCAATGGGAGGAAATATTTGGCAACCACATAGACAATAAAGGTTTACTATCCAGAAAATATAAAGAAATCCTACAACTCCAATTAAAAATGGGCAAAAGACTTGAATAGACATTTCATCAAGGAGGAAATACAAATGGCTAAAAAGCACATGAAAACATGCTCAACATCACTAGCTATTAGGGAAATGTAAATCAAAACCATGAGATATCATTTCACACTTACTAGAATGGCCACTATTTAAAAAAACAAAACTACATGTGCTGGAGAGGATGTGGAGAAATAGGCACACCCTTGCACTGCTGGTGGGAATGTAATATGGTGCAGCTGCTGTGGGAGACATTTTGGCAGTTCTTCAGGAAGTTAAGTATAGAATTGCTATATGATTTGGCAATCCTGCTACCAGGTATATATTCAGAAGACTAATAGCAGAGAACAGACATTTGCACATCAATGTTCATAGCAGCATAATTCACAATTCCCAAGTGTCCATCAACCAATGAATGAATAAGCAAAATGTGGTATATACATACATTGGAATATTATTCATTTGTAAGAAGAAATGCATCTTGCATCAACATGGATGAACCTTGAATACGTTATGTTGAGTGAAATAAGTCAGACACAAAAGGACAAACATTCTATGATCTCAGTAATACGAACTAATTATAATGAATAAAGTCATGGAGTTAAAATGTAGAGTATAGTTTACCAAGAGATAGAATGAGGGTAGAGAATGAGGAGCTGAAGCTTAATTTGCACAGAATTTCTAATATGGTTGATTGTAAATGTTTGGAAATGGAATAGAGTTGATGGCAACACCTTGTTATGAGCATAATTAATAATGCTGAACTGAGTGTGAATGTGGTTGAAAGAGGAAGTTTAGGGTTGTATATGTCACTAGAAGGAAAGCTAGAGGATAATACATTGGACTGTATAACTCAGTGAACTCTGTTGTAGACGATGACTGTTGTGAATAGTACAAATATAAAAATGTTCTTTGATGAATTATAACAAATGTATGACACTATTACCAGGTGTTAATAACAGGGTGGTATAGGGGGAAAATATACCCACTGCAAACTACAGGACTATAGTTAACAGTAATGGTTTTTTTTTTTTTTTTTTTTTTTTTTAATTAATTTATTTTTTTTTTATTATGGGTAAAAATCAAAATTCTCACAATACATACAAACATTTGTAAAATGATATATAAATTTTAAGAGGTGCTTAGATTACCTAAAATATTACACGGAACCCACTGGGATTCCCATGTTGCCCACCTCCCACACCTCCCACCACATCCCACACAAACATCTCCCACAGTGTGGCCCACCAACCTCAATGAACTTACACATCCATAATTCATATACCATAAGATTCACCTATTTAAAGTATACAGTTCTATAGTTTTGGTATATTCACAGAGCTGTGTAGCCATCACCACATTTTTAGAACATTCAGAACATTTTTACCATCCCAAAAAGAAAAAAAAAAGCCCTGTTAGGTCTAGTTCATATTATTCAAGTTTTCTGTTTCCTTACTGATCTCTGTCCAGATGTTCTATCTATTGATGAGAGTGGTGTATTGAAGTCTCCAGCTATTATTGTATAGGTGTCTATTTCTCACTTCAGTTTTCTTATTGTTTGCCTCATGTATTTTGGGTACCATAGTTAGATGCATAAATATTTATGATTATTTATTCCTGGTGAAGTGACTCTTTTATTAATATATAGTGTCCTTCTTTGTCTCTTTTAACAGCTTTTGACCTAGTCTATTTTGTCTGATATTAGTATACCTAACCCAGCTCTTTTTTGGTTACAATTTGTGTGAAATATCTTTTTCTATCCTTTCACTTTTAAACTATTTGTGTCTTGGTTCTAAGATGAGTCTCTTACAAACTACATATTGTTGGATCATGCTCTTTTTAATCCATCCTGCCAATCTGTGTCTTTTGATTTGGGAGTTTAATCCATAAACATTCTGTGTTATTACTGTAAATACTGTAAAGGTAGTACATACTTCAGCCACTGTGGGTGTTTTTTTTTGTTTGTTTGTTTGTTTGTTTTTTGGTTGTTGTGGTTTTTTTTTTTTTTTAGGAGGCACCGGCAATCAAACCCAGGACCTCCCGTGTGGGAGGCAGGAGCTCAACTGTTTGAGCCACATTCACTCCATCCTTTGTTCCCCATCCCCCCCACGAGATGGCTCCCTCATCTGTCTGCCTGTTGTTTCTACTCGTTGTCTGCTTGCTGTCTCTTCTTGTTGTGTCTGTTTATTGTGTCTGCTTGTTGTCTGCTCATCTTCTTTAGGAGACACCGGGAACCAAACCTGGGACCTCATGTGGGAGGCAGGGGCCCAACTGCTTGAGCCATATCCGCTCCCCTCCTTGTTTTTTATATGGTCAATTCTTTGTTTCTCTTCTCCTTTATTGCAGCCTCCTATTCTATATAGTTGATCTTTTGTGATATATTTATCTGATCCCTTTCTCATTTCTGTTCGTGTATATGTTTAAAAATACTTTCTTTGTGGTTATCCTGGGTTTTGTATTACACAAACTATGTCAATAACCTAACTAATTTGAAAAGATACCAACTTACGTTCAATTGCATATACATTCTCTGCTCCATATTCCTCCGTTTCCCCTCTTTAAGTTTTTTTTTTTTTGTCCAATATTGCCTCTATATTTTGTGTATCCATTATTTGGATATATGTTTTTTTCTTATTCAATTGTATTCTGACTCTTATAGGAATGAAAGAGAAGAATTATATATTTAGGATACAGTCCTATTGGGTTTTGCATTTACCCATTTAGTTACCTTAACTGAATATCTTTACTTTTTCACACTGTTCAAGTCACTCCTGTTTTTTCCTTTCAACCTAAAGAACACAGTTTAGTAATTCTTGTAGGGCATATCTTTTGTTGACAAACTTTGTCAATTTCTATTCAATCTGTGATTGTTTTAAACTCTCCCTCATTTTTGAAGGACAGTTGTGCCAGATAAAAAAATATTTGCTGGCCGTCTTTCTCTTTTAGTACCTTAACTGTATCATTCCACTGTCTTCTTGCTTCCATGGTTTCTGATGAGAAATCGGCATTTAGTCTTATTGAGGATCCCTTGTATATGATGGATATCTTTTCTGTTGCTGCTTTCAGAATTCTCTCTTTATCTTTGGCATTTGACCTTCTGATTAGTATGTGTCTTGGAGTAAGTCTTTTGGGCTTTATTTTGTTTGGAGTGCCTTATGCTTCTTGGTCACATATTTATGTCTTTCCTAAGACCTGGGAAATTTTCAACCATTGTATCCTTAAATATTCATTCTGTCCCTTTTCCCTTTTCATCTTCTGGGACACCCATGTTGTGTATGTTTGTATGTTTCATGCCATCACTCAGATTACTGAGATGCTGCTCATTTTTTTCTATTCTTTCCTCTCTGTTCCCATGCCTGTATGATTAAATCTGCTGTTGAATTCCTCTCTTATATTTTTAATCTCCATTATTGTGCCTTTCATCCCCATAATTTCTGTTATATTTCTTTTAAAACTTTCTAATTCTTCTTTTTAACCCTAAAGTTATGTTTATATACTAAGATTTAAAATTTTTTTTTTTCTATTTTTATTTTTAGCTTTTCTGAAATTCTGATTTAGATTATGGTGATTGGTAGCTTATGTCAGTGTATATTTTTTTAAATGCATAGTATGGTACTTTTTATGTTACTTTCTTCTAGTTATTTATCTCTACCACCACTTTAAAATTATCGAGGAATTAACCTTTTTTTATTGAATTGAGAATATGGTTTTAAATGCTATCTTAAAAGTGTAGGGCCTTACCAAACATTTGAATTTATTTTCATTCCATACCATGCCAGTTCTGACATGAATTCTTATAACAGAAAACTTTTTTTTTTTTTTATTGTGGGTAAAAATCAAATTTTTCACAATACAAACCAATATTTGTAAAATGATATATAAATATATATGCATATATGTGCATTCGCTTACATAAATGTTATTATATATATATATATATATATATTTTAAAGGCGCTTAGATTACCTAAATGTTACACAGAAATTACAGGGATTCCCATTTTCCCCACCTCCCACACCTCCCATAACATCCCACATAAACATCTTTCATTAGTGTGGCACATCACCTGCAATGGATATACACATCCTAGGCCTTCGCCACTAAGCACAGACCACAGTTCACATTGTAGACCACACTCTCTCCTACACAGTTCTGCATGGTATATTGCTGATGTAAAATGGCCTATATCCGTTGCCGCAACGCCACTCAGGGCAACCCCCAAGTCCTGAAAAAGCCCCTGTATTACAACTGCCCTTCCCTTCCCTGCCCCAAAAGCGTCTAGTGGCCACTGGTTCCACCTCACTGTTGTAATTTCTTCCATTGCTTGAATCACATTATGTCTACAACAGAATACCATTAAGTCCACTCTAGTCCATAGCTCTTCCCCCAATCCTGAGGGGTCTGGGATGGTGATGTCCACTCCACCTCCAAGTGAGAGTGGGCTTATATCCCATGGATACGGTGGATGGGATTATCCTGCCTTCAGCTGCAGGCTCTCTCCATTCCCTGGGATGGCCATTGTCCATCATCATCTCCTCACCAGGTGACTTGGGTGAGTCCACTGAGCTGTAGAGTAAAGAAAACTTTTAATATAAGTCTTGAAATTACTTCATTTAGTATACTTTGATTAGGACTAAATATATTATATACATACACACACACACTTTGTATAAATTAACTATTAAAATGTTGATATTTAGAATATCAATTACATTTACAATATAGTACTTTAAAATAGGACCAATATTTTACATTTTTTACAGTGTGCATTTGTCATTAGTCTTTGTTTCTTCAGCTAATTTATTAAGCTGCTAGAGAAAAGGGACTATATGTGCAGTATTGATATTATGTGATACTTAGCACACGACTACATAGGTGTGAGTACTCCTTGAGCATTACTGGAATATGAAAAGCTCCTTTCTTATAAAATTTTTATCAATTATAATTTTTCATTTTTGTTGCAAATAGAAGAGAATGTGTGTTTGAATGCATATTAGGATATATAGGATTGTCAAATAGGATTTTACTACTTAATACCTTATGTATTTTGTTTTAGCTAATCTATTTTAGGCAAGGACATGAAGCTTATGTGCGGGCTGTAAGGAAGTCAAAGATATACAGTGTTAATTTACAAAAACAACCATGGAACAAAATGGACCTCAGGGTAAGTTTGCCAGATTCATATGCTGTTCCATTTAAGTAGCTTTGGGATTAAGTTACCTGCATATAGAGGTTTTTCTCAGTTTCATGTCAACTTCACTATTGATTATGTAGTCCAAGGTGATGTACAATTCTCTCAGCAGCTAAGTATTGTGGATTACATTTTATATTTTTCTTGAAATTTATATGCCTTCTGTTGGTTTGATTATTTAACCTAATTTCTTTTTTTTAATTTTTATTAGCATAGTTGGTGGTTTACATAAACATCATGCAGGATATACACAGTTCCCATATATCCCCCCCCTCACACACACACACAGTTTACCTTATTAACATTGTGCATTAGTGCAGTACCTTTGCTACAATTAATGAAATAATATTATTATAATGATTCTGTTAACTTTAGTGCACTGTTTCCATTGTGTTATACAGTTCTATGGGTTTTTTTTTTGCATGTGTAGTAAATTATATACAACCTAAAATTTCCCTCTTTTCCCTTTGAATATACAATTCTGTGGTGTTAATTATATATGCAAAGTTGTGCCTCCATCCCCATCCTCCATTGCCAATATTTTCCGTCATCCCAAATAGAAACTGTGTATAAATTAATTAACTCCACATTCCCCTATCCCCTTGACACTTGTTAACTTGTATTCTAGTTTCTGACCTCATGACTTTGCTTACTTTGCTTATTTCATATAAGTGAGATCACACAATATTTGTTTATTTCTGGCTTATTTCAATCAATATGATGTCTTCAGTGTTCATTCCTGTTGTAGCATGCTTCAGAACTTCATTCCTTTTTATGGCCAAATAAAATTCCATTTTATGTATGTGTATATTTTGTTAATCCATTCATCTTTTGATGGACAATAAGGTTGCTTCCATCTTTTGGAAATTGTTAATAATGCCATTGTGAACATCAGTGTACAAATATCTGTTCAGGTCCAGTCTTTCAGTTCTTTGGGGTATATACCTAAAAGTGGGATTGCTGGGTCATATGGCAATTCTATACTTAACTTTTTGAGGAATCATCATACTGTTTTCCACAGGGGCAGCACCATTTTACATTCCCACCAACAATGTATGAGTGATTCTGTTTCTCCACATCCTCTCCAACACTTCGTGTTTTCTGTTTTTTGTTTGTTTGTTTGTTTTTACTAGTAGCCATACAATGGGTATAAGATGTTATCTCATAGTTTTGATTTGTATTTCTTTAATTTTGGATATTAAATGTTTATCAGACATATGGTTTCCAAATGTTTCCCCCTATAGGTTGTCTTTTTACTTTATTGATAAAGTCCTTTGGTGCAAAATACTTCTTAATTTTTTTTATTAAAGAAATTGTGAGTTTACAAAACAATCATACTTAAAATATAGGATACCCGAATACCACCCCACCACCAACACCTTGCATTGGTGTTGAACATTTATTAATATTGATGATAGCACTTTTTAATAATTATACTTTTTCTAAACAGTAGTTAACCTTTGATACAATTGATGAAAGATTATTAAAATAGTTTTCTTTTATCCATTATTTACATTAGGTGTATTTTTCTTCCTATATAAACCTATTATTACTACCTTGTAGTAGAATTGTACAATTTGTTATAATTCATGAAAAGACCTTCTTAAACTTGTACTATTAACTATAGTCCATCATCCTCAATAGGATTAACTGTGTTGTACCTTCCTTTGTTTTATCTTTTAATTTTTATTACATCCTGCCTCTTTTCCCTTCTCTTCTCCTTCTGGGATACCTGTGAAACCTATGTTTGTGTGCTCCATGCTGTCATTCATATACCTATGACTCTGCTAAATTTTTTTCCATTCTTTTACCTTTCTGTTCTTCTGATATTTTTCATCAGGGTTTTCTTTGTGGGTTGGGTTACTGGGATCAGGTGGACCAGAATGAGGTCTCCTGGGTCCCGCCCTGATGGGTTGTATATTCCGATCCCTAGTTTCAGTCCTGCCTGGTCGTTTAAAAAGGTATTTTCTGATCTGGAGATTATGTTTAATAAAGTAAGTTTTATGGGGTCACAGATTTCTATGCCATACCCTGCCGGGCTGGGGATTTTTTGTAGTAGATATGGAGAAGTCGGTAGGACCCCCTTCCAAGGAGCGGTGGCACCTACTAGCAAGCTCCAAGAGCGGCAGAATCCTCCGCCTTTTTGTGGGTCTCGGCAGAGGTATTTGTCATAACTCCCATAGCTGCGACCCCTACACCCTCTCCTGGGGGCAGGTATGGGGGCGTGGGGGTATGGGGCAACCAGCAAGGTGTAAGGAGTGTGATCTTGGATTGTCCTGTAAGCGTCAAATATTACAGAGGCTGAAGTTGCACCTGCCTAGAATGGGACTGAAGCATTCAGCATGGATTGTTTGCCCCAGTTTTGACTAACTTGCAGCTGCCATAGATTTTGGGGGCAGGTATCGGCTCTTAGGGAGGGGGCAAGAAAGTAAAGGATAAGCAAGTTAAGGCACAGAAGCATCCTATTATACACCAGTAAGCAATTGCAATTAAGGCTCTATTCACAACAGTCCAGTCTGCAGGGCCACAGCAGCGAGTCCAACCCCAAATACCAAGGCGAGCAGGCCATATAAGCACAGGATCCACCAGGAGCAGGAGTCCATTCAGCAGGCGTTTGACAAGGTCAGTGCCTTCTTGAGCCTGGAATGATGGATCCAAGCGACTATGCCTGCAACTTTAAGAGCAGTAGGAATTACAAGGATCACAGTATGTGGACCTGTCCAGGAAGGCTGAAGGGGTTCTTTTTCCCAGTCTTTGACCCAGACTAGGTCCCCTGGCTGGTGGGGGTGCACTGGGTGTCCCAGGGGGATGAGATTCTGGGACAAGACAGTTTTATGTATTTTGGCTAGAGTTTTCCCTAGCTGCTGGAGAATGGAATCTTGGCTAGCCTCCCCCAGAAGTTTGAGATTCCTCTGAAGGCCCGGATAATTGGGGGTGGCCGCCCAAGTAGAATTTCAAAGGGTGACTAGCCAGTGGGTCCTGGGGTGCACCTGACTCAGACAAGGGTCAAGGGAAGTAAGTCTACCCAGGGGAGACCAGTTTCCTAGCAGAATTTGGCTAGGGTGGCTTTAAGGGTTCGATTCATGCGTTCAACTTTCCCTGAGTTCTGGGGCCTGTAAGCGGTATGGAATTTCCACTTGACTCCTAATATTTTTGCTAGCTCTTGGACTACAGCAGCCATGAAGGCCAGGCCATTGTCACTTCCAATTGGCAGTGGCAGCCGTGTCATGGAATGATTTCTCTAAGTAAAGCCTTAGTCATTTCTCTTGCCTTCTTGGTGCGAGTGGGGAAAGCTTCGACCCAACCTGAAATGCTGCATATCATCACCAACAGATATTTGTACCCCTGACTTGGTTTCACTCCCATGAAGTCTACTGTGATATCTTCAAAGGGGGCCATTCCCGTGTGCTGTACACCTGCCGGAGTATGGGGGCCCTGCAGGGGGTTGTTTTGGGCACAAACTTGGCACTGGCTGCTAATGGTGGCACAGAGAGAAGTTAGCTGGGTTGTGTACTAGTATCTCCCGAGTAAGACCTCTAGTACAGTTTTTCCTAGGTGGGTGAGTTAATGGTATCGCTGGATGAGGGCGTGAGCGGCTCCTTTTGGTACAAAAATCCGGTTATCTGGGAGCAGCCAAGTTCCTTTGGTGGTTCAGCTTCCCCCTTCTCTTTCAGCCCACTCCTGTTCTTCCCGGGTATAGCTTAGTTGGATCAGTCTCTTGTCCTAAGAGGGACAGCTGCGCTGTTAATTCCAGGACTCGTGTTCCGTGGGTTCCTTCAGCCACTTGCCGAGCTGCTTTATCAGCTAACCTGTTTCCTTGAGCGACCATATCCATTCCTTTCTGATGTCCCCGGCAGTGTATGATGGCAACTTTTTCTGGTTTCCAGATTGCTTCTAACAGTTGGAGCATTTCTTCTTTATTTTTTATTTCCTTTCCCCCTGCGGTTAGGAGACCTCTTTCTTTATAAATTGCCCCATGGATATGAACGGTAGCAAATGCGTACTTAGAGTCTGTAAATGTTTACCACTTGCCCAGGGGCTAGATGCAGGGCTCGAACGAGCACCCAGAGTTCTGCCCGTTGCGCAGACCATTCCCGCGATAGAGACGCTGCTTCCACCACCCGTTCGGTAGTGGTGACTGCATACCCAGCAAGCTTTTCCCTGTGTTTAACAAGACTGCTCCCATCTGTAAATAGTATCTGATCTGGGGAAGGGAGCGGTTTGTCTTGGAGGTCGGGGCGACTGGCGTAAACTACTTCTGTCACTTCGACACTCATGTTCAGGAACCCCTTCTTCATCTGGCAAAAAGGTGGCAGGGTTTAGACTGTGCACCGTTTCTATTGTCACTCTGGGGTTTTCACAAAGCAAACCTTGGTAATGTGCGAGCCAGGGATTCAATATCCACCGATGCCCATGTGAGTTCATTAGGGCAGTGACTGCGTGTTGGCACCATAATGTGAATTGCCTGTTCGAGAGTTAATATGCCGGCTTCTTTGACAAGGGGATGGTTGCTGCCAAGGCTTTTAGGCAGGGCGGCCATCCTGCAGCCATGGAGTCCAACTGCTTGGAGAGGTAAGCAATAGGTCTTTGGCAGGGGTTGACTGTGTGAGAACCCCCAATGCTACTTTGTTTTTTTCATGCACAAACAGGTTAAAGTTTCGAGTTACATCTGGGAGCCCCAAGGCAGGGGCTTGGCCAAGTTGTCTTTTGATGCTTTGAAAGGCCCCCTTTTGAGCTTCTCCCCAGGCAAGAGGCTCTTTTTCCAACTTCCTAAAGGGGCTTGGCCATGGCTGCAAACCCGGGAATCCAGATGCGGCAGAACCCAGCAGCCCCGAGGAACTCGTGAAGCTTTCTTTTGGTGTGGGGTTAGGGATGGTGCAGATCACTTTCTTTCGTTCAGGTTCGAGCATCCGGTGCCCTTGTGTGATGCTGAACCCCAGGTACTTGACTTGCTGTTTATAGATCTGGGCCTTTCTCCAAGACACTTTGTACCCAGTCTGTGTTAGAAGTTGTAGGAGAGTCTGGGTCCCTCTCCAGCAGTCCTCTTCCATTTCACTGGCAAGTAGGAGGTCATCTACCTATTGTAAGAGAGCACACCTGCAGTCTTCCTGGGGGTAGGTGGCCAAATCTGCTGCCAAGTTTTCCCCGAAAAGGGTAGGGGAGTTTCTGAAGCCCTGCGGGAGCCGGGTCCAACTTAGCTGAGTTTTCTGCTGGGTTTTGGGATCTCCCCATTCAAAGGCAAACAGAGGCTGGCTCAGGGGGGCCAACCGCACACAGAAGAAGGCATCTTTCAGGTCCAGGCAAGTGAACCAGGCAGCTTCAGGTGGCAGCTGTCCTAACAAAGTGTACGGGTTGGGAGCAACCTGATGTAAGGTGAGAGTGGAGTTATTAATGGCTCGTAAATCCTGCACTGGTCGATATCCAGTCCCATCTGGCTGTTTTACTGGCAATAATGGGGTGTTCCAAGTTGACTGGCATTCAGTTAGGATCCCCTCTCTCTTCAGGCAATCTATATGTTCAGCTATGCCCAATTGCGCTTCGTGGGGGATCGGATACTGCCTCTGCCAGGCCAGGATCGCTCCAGGCTTCAGGTCGATGATGATGGGTGCATGGTTCTGTGCCATTCCCGGGGAAAAAGTTTTTTCTGCCCAAACCTGGGGAAAAAGTTCCAGCAGTTTTTGCAGATTCTGACCTGAACTTTCTTCCACATGAAGTCTCCATTCACTTTGGGGCATGATGACGAGGAGAGTGAGGCCGGCCCCAAAGTTTAGGCTTGCTGGCCCTTCAGGTTTGAAGGTAATCTGGGCTCCCAGTTTGGTTAAGAGGTCCCTACCAAGCAGGGGAACTGGACATTCAGGCAGGTACAGAAATTCATGAGTTACTTCATGGCCACCGAGCTGGCAAGTTCTTGACTGGCAAAAAGGCCAGTGGCTTGACTGGTCCCCAGTCGCTCCTATGATATTAGCGGTTTTTCCACTAAACGGGGCGACGGGGGTTGTGACCGCAGAATGTTCAGCGCCAGTGTCCACCATGAAAGTCATTGACTGGCCCCTGACTTGTAGTTTGACCATGGGCTCGTGGGGACCAAGTTCCAGTAAGCTTGGACTCCCCTTTTCAGGGTTGAGTCCTGCCAGCCCGAGCAGATGGTCTTGGGGCTCAGGTCGGTATTTCCCTTTAGGGATGTTCCCTCTATGTGCCTGAGTCTTTTGGGGGCACTCATTTTTCATGTCCACTTTCTTTACAGTAAACACATTGGTCTCTGGCCAGAGGCACCCTTCTGGCGCTTGTCCCCCCTTTTCAAGGTGGTCCTTCTCGTCTGGTGGGGTCAGGATTTCCTAAGGCTGCTGCTAGTAGGGAGGCATGATGTTTTATTCGCTTCTTGGCTTCTCGTTTGGCGGCTTCGTCTCAATTGACGAATGTTTTTTGGCGACTTCCAGTAGTTGAGAGATGTTCATGCCTGCAAACCCTTCTAATTTTTGGAGCTTTCTTTTAATGTCTGCTGCTGCCTGTGCAACAAAGGCGGCATTCACCATCCTCTGGTTTTCTGGAGCTTCTGGGTCAAAAGGAATGTAGATTCTGAAGGCCTCACAAAGCCGTTCATAGAAATCTCCCGGAGACTCGTCGGGCTTTTGACTAAAGTCATCTTTGTCATATTTGTGGGTTGTTTTACCCCCTCTTGGACCCCTCGGAGGAGTGCTTCCTGGTATTGCTGGAGTGTAGCCGGTCCCTGTTCAGTATTGAAGTCCCAGTTCAGTTGGGCTTCTGGTGCCGCTTCTCGTGCCCAATCTTCCGGGTTTAAGATGCCAGTAGGGTCCTGCTCCTGCAGCCACTTTCAGGCTTTCGTCAGAATTTGTCATCTCTCCTCTGTATTAAACAAAGTCAGGGGGAGTTGGCAGCAATCATCCCAAGTAGGATGATGGGTTTGGAAAATGGATTCCATGAGATCAATAAGGGCCTGGGGCTTTTCTGAGTAGGAGGGGGTATCGTGCTTCCAGTTTAAGAGGTCTGTAGTTGTGAAGGGCTGGTAGTATAATACAGGCTTCCCGGGTTGGAAGGTCCCATTCTCGCCGATCTGGACCAGACCCTGTGTTTCACAGAGGGGCATCTGTAACACGGGTTGTGTCAACCGGAGTCTTCTTGCTAGTGGAGTTGCAGGGCTTCCTCAGAGGGGGTCAATGTTCCCGGAAGGACCGAAGGTGGAGGTGTTACTGGGAGATCTGCCTGCATTCCCGGGCTAGGAGGAGAGACTGAAGGTGCGGGTGTTTCTGGGAGATCTGCCTGCGCTCCCAGGTCAGGAGGAGAGGCTAGAGTGGCCTGAGCGTATGGCGGTGGGGGTGGGGGTGAGGGTGGGTCCTCCTCCGAGGACCCTTGATGAATGACTGGCTTCTGGAGCCCTGTTCCCTGTGCAACCAAGACCCTGCTCTGTCCCTTTTTTCCAACGCACAATCGAACCCAAGGGGGCAGAGTCTGGGCTATCTCCAACCAAGAGTTGATGTAGGGAAACTGATCAGGGTGGCCAGGAGTTCCTATGACCACCAGCCACACTGCACGGACCCTGGCTATATCCAGGGTCCATTCCGAGGGCCAGTCAACATTAAAAGTGGCACTGTTGGATATATACTCAGAAGAATTAAAAACAAGGTTGGAGGAAGAAAAAAAAAAAAAAAACATTAAAAGTGGGCCACTCTACTTCACATAAGGCTCGGAGGGTGCCAGGGTTCATCTGGATGCCATACTCTCCAGAAAAACCCTTCTTGAAATTCTTGATCATACAGTTTAAGACAGTAGGTTTTGACTGTGATGAGCCCATACCCTGCATCGGTGGTGCAAGACATACAAAGGAAGAGGTCACCTCTTTCAAGGCCACTCAGATACCCACCTGTTCGCGTCTCTCGCAAGAACTTAGGCTCGTCTTAGCTAAGGCGCCCGGGTAAATTTCGGGGTGGCTGTTATGCCGTATGATGTAGCTGCAGAAAACAGGTTAGGGCTCAAGCGAACTCCGTAGCATAACACTTTGGAGTCACAGACTGGTACGGCAGATGCAAGCCTCTGCCATCCTCACTCACCCAGTCACTCAGAGGTTATGCAGTCCCTCCCACAGGGATTGCCCTATTCTGGAATCTCGGTACTCAAAATTTCAGGAGGTGATCAGTCTCCTCTTCTGTCCGGAGACGGGCCTGACTGAGGGCTTGGCACCCGGGGCCTTACCTTTCCGTAGTCTTCTGGCACTGTTCAGTCCGCCTCCCTACTGAGTCAGGCTGGGGTGTAGGGGCGTGGCCTGTGGGGACCCCCTCAGAAGGAGGTCCTGTCAAGAGGACAGGTGGCGCCCACCTCGTTAGCTCGGAGATCGCAGTTGGCCATGCCTGTCAGCCCCAGGCCAGAGGCACAAGGGGCCTGCTCGAATGGGTCTTTCCTGGTCAGGGAACCAAATGTTGCAGCCAGGCGGAAGTAGCCCAAGCAGTACTCTTGGGAGCACGGATGAACAAAGTTTTATTACACGCGGGCCCAGAGGAGAGTTCGCTTTCCAAATTCTGAGCCCTGTTTTCCAATTTTCATAAGTTTATATAGGTACACTAAGTGGGCAAATTCCTGAGCAAGCGGGCAGGCAGGATTACAAAGGCAGAGAAGCAAGGTTAGCTTATCTTTCTAAAAGCAGAAGGCCATTAGGGAGGAAAAGAGTCATTATCTATATAGAGTTGTAAATTTCAATTCAAAGGGGCAGCCTGGGGTGCTTATCTTCCTGATGTGTATTCCATGGAGAAAAGGGGAGGAAGGAGGGGAGAGAAGAACCAGGGACCAAGGAGAATTTATTTTCTTAAAGCTGTGGATTTCTGCTGAGGGTGGGGTTGGGGTTCTGGCACTTCCCTTATCAGTCTAACATATGATCTATCTTGCAGAATAATCTGTGTGCAATTGTAAGGAATGTGTATTCTGCTGTTTGTGTGTGCAGTGTTCTGTATATATCTGTAAGGTCTATCTCATTTCTCATATTGTTCAAGTTCTCCATTTTCTTACTGATCTTCTCTCTACATGTTCTATACATTGTTGAAAGTGGTGTATTGAATCTCCAACTATTATTGTAGTGGTGTCTATGTCTCCCATCAGTTTTCTCATTGCTTGCCTGATATTTTGGGACAATGCATTCAGGTGCATAAATTGTTTTGATATTTTTTCTTGATGTATTGATTTTTTTTTAAATATAATTACCTTCTTTGATTCTTGTAATAGATTTTGACATAAAGTCTATTTTCTATTTTGTCTGATATTAATATACCTACCCCAGCTCTCTTTTCATTACTATTTGCAAGGAATATTTTTTCCATCCTTCACTTTCAACCTATTTGTGTCTTTGGGTCTAAGGTGAGTCTCTTGTAAACAACATATAGTTGGATTGTGCCTTTTTATCAATTCTGCCAATCTGTGTCTTTTGATTGTGAAGTTTAATACATTCACATTCAGTGTTATTACTGATAAGGCAAGATTTACTCTAGCTGTTTTGTCATATATATATATACACACACACATATATATATATGTATATATATATATATATGTATATATATATATACACACACACATACACAAACATATATATAATCCTTATATCTTTTTTGTCTCTCTTTTCCTTTACTGTGGCCTCCTTTTCTATATAGTTGATCTTTTGCGATGTAATTGATTGATCTCTGTCTCATTTCTGTTGCTGTGTATCTTTTAAATACTTTGTTGTTACTCTGGAATTTGTATCAAAAAACATAAGTCTATAACCAAATAGTTTCAGACGATACCAACTAACTTCAGTAATACAGAGTCTCTATTGCTATATCCCTCCTTTTCCCTTCTTTATTTTGTTTTTTCCTCACACATTAGCTCCTTATATTTTGTGTGTCCATTACATGGAAATATTATTATTTATTTTAAAACTGCATTTTGGCTCTTACAGAAAACAAAGAGTAGAGAAAAGTAGTAGAACTATGTATTGAGGATACGGTCCTGCAGGGTTTTACAGTTACTGGAGATCTTCTCTTCTTCATACTGCTGTAAGGTGGAATCTCTTGTCCTTTCCTTTCAACCTAAAAAATTTACCTTTAGTATTTCTTGTAGGGCAGGTCTTTTGGTGATGAACTCTCTCAGTTTTGATTATCTGTGAATATCTTAAACCCTCCCTCATTTTTGAATGACAGTTTTTTTCTGGATAAAGAATTTTTGGCTCGTAGTTTTTCTCTTTTGTACCTTCAATATCTACCTTTTTGCCACCATGGTTTCTAATGAGATGTCAGCACTTAGTCTTATTGAGGATCCTTTGTATGTGACAAATCATTTTCCTCTGGCTGTTTTCAAGCTCTGTCTTTATCCTTGGCATTTGACATTTTGACTAGTATGTGTCTTGGAGTTGGTCTGCTAGGGTTTTTCCTCTTTGGAATGCATTGTGCTTCTTGGACATTTATATTTATGTCTTTCATAAGAGTTGGGAAATTTCAACCATTATTTCTTCATATTTTTTCTGCCCCCTTTCCCTTCCTTCCTCTTTCTGGGATTCCCATAATGCATATGTAGATACACTTCATATTGTCCTAAAGATCTCTTAGGCTCTACTCACTTTTAATATACTCTTCTCAGTCTGTTCCTCCAACTATTTGGTTTGGTTTTCCTGTCTTCTAGTTCACTGATTGTTTTTTCTGCCTCTTCAAATCTGCTCTTTATGCCACAAGTGTATTTGTAAGCTCCAATCTTGTGTTTATCTCCATAAGTTCTGTTATGTTCTTTTTAAAAAATATTTTCTAATTTTTCTTTTTGTCCACACATCATTTTCTTAATATCCCTTGGCTCTATCGCCATATTTAGTTTATTTCCAGCTACATTTTCCTTTTGCTCCTTGAATTTATTTAGAAGATTTGTTTGAACTCCTTTGATTAGTTGTTCCAATATCTGTGTTTCCTCTGAAATTTCAATTTGTTCCCTTAAATGATCCATATCTTCTTGTTTCTTTGTATGGCTTGTTATTTTTTGCTGCTGACCGGGATTTGATTATTTTGATGTGCAACTCTGAATATCATTTTCTCTCTCTTGTCTAGGGTTTTATTGTGGCTTGGCCATGTGTTAAGGCTTTTTTCAACTGGTCTAGCCTATTCTGAACCTTTAGAACAGCCCATGTTTAATAGTTCATATTTTCACAGGTCTCCTGCACCTGTCTCTTACTCTGGGTATGCACTGCAACTTTTTAGAGTAGGCTATTATATATAACTTTAATTTCTTGGAGATTTCCATTCCTCTGTTCCTTCTCCTGGAGTCCTGGGCTCTTCTGTTTGTTTTTATGTAATTTTTCCTTCCCAGCATCTATGATTTGCTCAACTGCTCTCCCAAGCTCAGGGCTGCCTTTTCACTACACCTTTCAGTCCTTTGTTCACCCTACCTTACAGCATTTCAGTTTTTCCACTTTTTTCTGTGCAGCTTTTCTGCCTCTGGTAACTTCCACTTTAGGGTATCCCTCCTCAGGCCAATGGGGACAGCATTCAAAAATGCCATTTTTACATTTAGGTGTACCAGCAGTTAGGGTCCAGGTTGGGAGTGTGCACCATTTTCCAACAGTTCTGTCATGGATCACTCTTATTTCTTGTTTCCTGGGGGCCACTTTGAATGTATGTGCTCAGCAACTGCTAGGACCTTGCCTGGGTCTTTGTGGCCTCGATTCTCCATGCCTGAATGTGGAAGGCTCTTTGGTCAGCAACCACAGCAGGAGGTGCCCATGCTGGAGAGTTGTTACTGTGACTCTTAAACTGTGGAAGACGAGGTGTGGGGGAGGGGTCTGGACTGGCATGTCTGAGTTACAAATCCCCTACTTCCTTTTTGGTGTTATTTTTTCCTTTTGATTTGTCGTTAGTGGAGTCTTTATCCAGTCTCTATCATCCTCCAGAGTTCTAAGCAAGTGGAATATGCCCTTTTATTTAGTGTCTCTATAGGGAAAATTTCTCAGGGATGTCTTATCTGCCATCATGATGACATCATTCCTGACCTAATTTCTTTTAAGCTTCACATCCTCTAGTCTGTTCCATTCCACAGTTAGAAAAAAGCAGGGTTCTCTCATCTGGATATTTTCCCTATAAGCAATCTTGTACATTTTGAAGGCTCTAGAACTGACTGGGTGTGTGGAATACAAACACCCTGAAGGTTCTGCTGGCTATAGGCTATATTAAATACCGTAAATCCTAAGAAGCTCAGAAACTTATGGTGCTTTATGGAGTATCTCTTTTGATAGATAGTTCCTATGTAGTTACATGGTTTTGAGTAAAATTGGCATAGATATGCATTTTTTTTTGGAAATGGATTTTCCTTCTATGTCTGTATAAGTGCACATTCATTCACTCATACATAAATACATATGTATCAAATGTCATCATTTCTCCTTAGGTTTATGTGTTTTGTTTTGTTTTTCCAACTAAGAGAACAAGAGCCTGAAGAGCAACGTTATAGTGTTTTTTGTCATGTAATGAAGAGATATTGTGTGATAATTCTTAGAAGAAAGGTTGTATACTTATAAAAATATGGTATTAAGGGTTGTAAGGTGCTAAAATATTTTATCAAGTAACCTTTATATAATCACTTCCTGGAAGATAGGGATGGCTACCATCTATTATGAATCAGATGAAAGTAGAGTTATTTTTTAGCATCAGGGGAATTAATACAGCGTATGGTTTATTTTTAATTCTAACCTTGTGGTTTTAGGCAACTGTTAGATGCAGTATGTATGTGGTACAAGAGCTTGGGCTTTGGAATAAGACCTGAATTTGAATCCCAGCTTTGCTGTTTGCTAGTGTACAACTTCAAGCAAGTCACTATAACTCTGAGGCTCAGTTTTGTCATCTGTTAAATATGTGTAATAATAAACTAATGTGAAGGGCTGTTGTATGATAATATTCTAGGCCAGCGGTTCTTAACAGGGGTTCCACGAGCTTGAATTGAAATTCAAAAAAAAAACATTATTCTTGTGGGAACATGTTGGTGCAAGTGTGGTATATTTATTAAATAATGCACAGTATAGTGTGGTTTTAGTAAGGGGTCCGTGGTTTTCACCTGACTGGCAAAGGGGTCCGTGGAACAAAAAAGGTTAAGAACCCCTGTTCTAGGCATTCAAAAGTGGAAGTACTCTCCCTAAACACATACATGTACATGTACCCCTGCATAATTATGTATTTTATTTCTGCTAGAGGGATGATTCTTAACAGGGGTGATTCTTAACTAGGGGGACCTACTGAATTAGATTCTGTAAGATTAGGTAGGGTTTAGGTATATGAATTTTGAAAAGGTTCCCCAGGAGATTCTGATTCTTATCCTTGGTTTAGAGCCTTGCACTAAACTATAACCTCCAACTAAGGGGGAAGAGCCGTGTCTTATTACATTTAATAATTGGTTTAGTACCTAGCACTTAGTAAGCATTCAGATAATCATTAAATACTTCAATTATTAATGAAATATTATTTGAATGGTAGGGTTATTTATATTGAAAGTAACAATTTATTGGTATTCTCATGAATAGGAACAAGAGTTTGTTAAGATTGTAGGAATCAAATATGAGGTTGGACCACCTACACTGTGCTGCTTGAAGCTTGCATTTCTGGACCCCATTTCAGGCAAAATGACTGGGGAATCTTTTTCCATTAAGTGAGTAGTTATCTCTCATTGGGTGCTTATATGTGTGTGTATTTTAATACTGTGTATTCTGCAGAGTATAAGGCTTGATGGGAGAAGAGACACTATAGGCTTTTTAGGGTTATAAAGACTGGTGTTTAATTCTTGGTTTCTCCTCTTACAAGCTATATCACAATGAACCAGTTACTCAACCTCTGTGAATCTATTTCTTCATCTGTAAAACGGGGATGTTAATATCTCAGAATAGTTGTGAAGAGTAAGAGAATCCTTTATGAAGTGACTAGTAGTGTGCTTGAAACATGGCAGTTGCTTTTATTTTCTGTTAAATAATAGTAATAATAAGTCAAGGCACATTTCTTGAAATTCAGATGAACTCTAGGGAGATGAAAGAACATCAATTCATACCCTAATTGAATCCCTTTATAAAAAGTCTTTTATATAAAATACCATATATTAAGCTTTGAGAGCATTCATTGGCATCTTTATATTATTAAAATGATACGATAGTAAGCAGGGCACTCCCAAACAAATCATAGCAGATGGGGTTTAATTTAAGTAAAGACATTTTTAGGAACTGTGAGCATTTCAAAATTTTACTTGATGGCTCTACCGTAAAAATATGTCATTGTAAATATTTAGTAAGTAACATATGGTCTTCTATCTCTTTGCTGATTCACATGTGCTTTATTTTCTGTGCAGGTACCATGACATGCCAGATGTCATTGACTTCCTTGTGCTGCATCAGTTTTATAATGAAGCCAAAGAAAGGAACTGGCAGATTGGTAAGTAGATAATTGTTACTTTTTTTTTTTAAAGATTTTATTTATTTATTCATTTATCCCCCCCTTGCTGCTTGTGCTCGCTGGGTCAGCTAACCACGCCGTGCAGGCGGGCTTGCCTTCACCAGGAGGCCCCGGGAACCGAACCCGGGGCCTCCCATATGGTAAACGGGAGCCCTACTGATTGAGCCACAGCCGCTTCCCGATAATTATTACTTAATAACTTAAGTTTGAAGTCCAATAAGTAACTTTTTTACTCTCATTTAACAGAAGGGAGCTAATTTAACAGGTAGCTGGGGGAAGCTGTCAGTCAAATTAGAAAAATTAAATTTTCCTTTTCAGTTATGGTTCAGTTATTTTATGTACATTGTACATGGCATATAATCTCTACGCCTTCTACAAATACCTATTCAGTTAGATTACAAATCTGAATAGAAAGTAAATCCATAAAAGTCAATTGCCCTAAAATAGAGCACTTTACACTTGGACTGTTAAACTATGGTTTATTGATTTATGGTTTATGAGTATGATTTCCTCTCTCCTTCCCTTTCTTCAAATATAAAAACCAATGTAACAATAATGTGAAGAAAAAAGATGAAAGAAATTTGCCTGTTAAAAAATATACAGATTTTTAAACTATCTGCTTTTTTTTGCACATTCAGTTATATATGTCTGAATTTTTAAAATGTATTTATAGCCATAGAAGATACATAATTTTGAGAGGACTGGGCCTGATGGCCTGACTTGGAATCCTGGCTGTATCACTAGCTGTTTGATCTTGGGAAAGTTTTTAACCTCTCTATGCCTCATTTACTTCATCTTTAAAATGAGGATCACATCAGCACACATCTATAAGGCTGATGTGAGGTGTAAAGGTGTTAATATATAGAAAGCACTTAAAATGATACCTGGGTCAGAACATTGAGTGGGAAGATGGTAGGGTAGGAAGCTCCAAAAATCAGTCCCTCCATCAAAACAACTACTGAACTGGCAGAACTGTCTAAATCAACTATTTTAAAAGTCCAGAATCTAGTGGAACACTGTTCAGCATCCAAGGAAAAACTGGAGGGTAAGGCTGGTAAATTGTAAATGCCAGTGAATTTCACCCTTCCTGTAGTGGCTACCATCCCCTATTCCCCAGACTCATGGCTGGCAGAAGTAGGGACTTCAGCCCAGGATCCTGGTACAGCATGCTGGTGCCAGGGTGCGATATAAAGAACTAGTTCACTAAACTCAGGGGTGTAAGGTCTGATCCCTCATGACTGCTTTTGATCATTTACTTGATTGCTGGGGGCTGGCTCTGAGGACTGTCATTGTTCCAAGCCCCCTCAGGCAAAAGTGGCAGACTTCCTAAAATCTACCAAGAAAAATTTAAGGTCTAGAGTAACTGGGGAAGTACCCAATCAAGAAAATGCAGCTTTCAAAGCCATGGAGAAGCTCCCAGTGCCCTTGCTGGCCCTTCCCCCACACCCTCCACAAGGCAATGTGCAGCCAGATGGCAGTCCCATTGTGGGTCCCTAGCCTTGTTCCACAGGGAGTGAGTAGTAACCCCTATGCACATACTGGGGTGCCTATATGTAAGTGCCTGTCTGTTCTGTGGAAGTCCTGAAGGCAGGGAAGCAGCTTGCAGACAGCTAAAGCAGTGTAAGAAACAATTAAGTTGAAATGGCCTGGGGCAAAAGACAACCTGCCTTAAGTCACACAATAGAGAATTTAGGAGGGGGTGAAAGTCTATTTCAAAGGGATTAGAGGGGGCATTCAAACTCAGGTAATCTGTAAACAGGGGGATTCCTAAGGCTACCAGCAAGCAAAAGCCCAGGAAAAGAAGCAGGCTCCAGGGCTCCACACAGGCTCAGATAAGACCTAGAGGACCCTGAACTTTCCATTTGCATTGGGCTGATCTTCTTTGGAGGTAATGGAATAGTTTTGGTAATAGATGGTGGTGATGGTAGTACAACATTTTGAGTGTAATTAACACCAGTGTAGTATGCATTTTATGTGGGCATTTTATGCTAGACATAGTGAGGATAAAGCTAATATTCTCAAGAGCATCCTTTTAAGAATTTCTTCAAATATTATAGGTGATAGATTCCGTAGTATTATTGATGATGCCTGGTGGTTTGGGACTGTGGAGAGTCAGCAGCCTTTTCAGCCAGAGTATCCTGATAGTTCTTTCCAGTGTTACAGCGTTCAGTAAGTGTGGCTTTGGTCTTTTATGTCTGCTATAGTACTGTAATAGTATATGGGCTTTCTGTAAACCCTACCAGGAATACCTTTTTTTTTTTTGCCAGACTTGTTTTTTAATATATTTAGTTTCAGGACTGTCAAAATTCAAAACGAGATTTGCATATACATTTCATAAAATGCATTTATGTGTAGTATACAAGTTATTAAATAACTTAAGTATGCAATATACTGTGTATTAAAGTTTTTTTTTTTTTTTTTGGTATGTCCAATAGATTTATTTATTTATTTATTTATTTATTTTTATTATTATTATGGGTAAAAATCAAAATTCTCACAATACATACAAACATTTGCAAAATGATATATAAATATATATGCATATATGTGTATTTGCTTACAAAAATGTTATTTATATATATTAGTATTTAAGTATATTATACAGAATTCATAATTGTAGTAGATTATACAACAGACATCAATGAATAAACTTTTATTTCTTAAGTGTTTAAGATTCTTTGTAGCATGAATAGAAGGAATACCTTTTTATTTGACTTATCTCATCTTCCAATGTACCTGTAAGAAAGGAATTTGATGATATCCCTTTTGGTCCAATATGCATGCTAACATAAAGTCAGAATTGAAGACTTAATTACTACCTCTCCTCTGTCCTTATTTTTTCTTAAGCATTTCTACTTTAGACAAGAATTGCAACTATTTTTTTTCATGGAGAATACTGAAATTAATTCAGTGTTTAAAGTAAATGTTAGTATTTGGTCTTTAATGGCATGAATTCAAGGTAGAAGTGATTGCATTAGTTTGGTAGATACTACTTGTCTACAACATTTACTATAATTCTTCATGAGATCCCAGAGTTCTGAGTCCTAATGAATGAAGTATATCTTCTCAAGCATGATAGATGAAATGTATATTCTATAAAGATTGACTTTAGTCTCCATATTGCAGATCAAAATGGAATAATAAAAATTTTAGAGGTTCTTTAACAGTTAAACTATATAAGGTAAATTAGCTAAAATATGTTTCCCAAGGGATCTTTTTATTTTTTTTTCTCTGGCCTAATATTGAATATATGCTTGATGATTGGGAGAAAAAATATTACAAGTAAAACTAACAGTAGGCTTACTGCCCTCTAAGTTTCTTATTGCTGTACCATGTTTTCTTTGTTAGAGAAACATTGCTATCTTTATATAAGCAACAATGTACTTTAAAGAAAACATTATTGCCCTTTTCCAAATTTTACCCCAGAAAAGATATACAAATTATGCTGTTATATGAAAGCAAGTGTCATTTGACTTTGATATGCATCTTGTTATTTTTTAATAGTTGGGACAATAATGAGAGAGAAAAGATGAGCCCCTGGGACATGGAGCCAATTCCAGAAGGAAGTAAATATGCTTTTTAAAATGAATTATAATTCTTTAAAAAAAAGTTTATGAAGTATCTCATAGTACCATAAAATTTGCCATTTTAACCATTTTGAAGTATGTTATTCAGTGTATAATTCTTATAAAAGTAAAATGGCAATAGCATGGTATTGGAAACTTATTATTTCTAATTTTTATTTTACACCTAGCTGCTTTTCCAGATGAAGTTGGTGCTGGTGTTCCTGTTTCCCAGGAAGAACTGACTGCTTTGCTGTACAAACCCCAGGAAGGAGAGTGGGGTGCTCATTCCAGAGATGAGGAATGTGAACGGGTTATTCAGGGCATCAACCACCTTCTTTCCCTGGGTATGATGATTGAATAAGAATATTAGAAGGATGGAAGGAAGCTAGGAAAACCAGAAGAATTTTAAGTTCTGTAAAATAAAATGTGTTTTTTCACTGTATGCCTCACTTTTTTGTTTCATGTTAATCATGTTGCAAGTTTATTTTCATACTGGTGCCCAAAAAGGCCTGTCCTTTGGTTTGCATTTGTAGTTTCTCCTTGGACAACTTGCTGATAATTATAGTTTTACTTGTTATTATTTACATGCTTCTTGCTCTTTCCAGGTATAAAGGGCTTCTCCTATTTGATTGCTTCAAAGCACCTCACTTTTAACTCGAGGCACAGTTGTTCTAGTTTTAATATTGACATTTTTATATGCTTGACCAAAGTAATGACTAATAAACTTTTCACACTCTGAGGTCTGATAGTAAAGGCAGGCACACAGGTATCTTTTTCTCAAGTCATTTTGGCTCTCTAGCTATTTCCAGAGCCTGACTTTGGATGGGTTCCTTGACAAAGACAGTGGGCTGAATAGTGTATTTTACTTGCATGAATAATTATATTTCTTATAGCATATCACTTTAGAAGTTTGACATATCTTCAGAAAAGGCATACAAATGTAAAGTTAAACACAGTACTCTTTTGGATTTGTCTTGTTTTATCTGATTTGAATCAGTGTATCATGCATGATACATAGATTTTATGTCCAAATAAAAAAAAAAACACATTAAGATAGTATTGGTGCAATATTTATACAATTGAATCATTTTATAAATATAGTATATTGCTTTCCCTACTTGCTTATATATGAAATTGTGTTTATTAACATGAAATGTTAATGTCTTTTATAACTACCTTTTTTTTATTTTGGTAATTTTGTAGATTTTGCCAACCCTTTTGCTGTTCCAGTGGATCTTAGTGCCTACCCCTTGTATTGTACTGTAGTTGCTTATCCAACTGACCTCAATACCATCAGGCAGAGACTTGAAAACCGCTTTTACAGGTCTGTTTAGTTTTATCATTTAATATAAAATTTACAGGTTCATGCCTTTGGCTTTTCTTTTTTGCAGAGTGATAAATTGATATCTGTTTTCATAGTATAAAATAATCATTCAAAAGACCAACTCCAAAATTTCTTCTAAAAATTTGGAACACTAATTTCTCTTTGTTGAATACATTCTCGGTCTTCCAGGATAAAAAGTGGATAGGGAATAAGGACAGGGAAATAATTATGGATAGCATAATTCATATTTAAAACAAAACTACAGTTAACTTCAGATTATTAAGGGCAGATTAAGTAGTTTGTAGATTCATCATGATTAGGGTGCTACATAGACTTGGAACATGCTTAAATCCCCTGCTGGAGAATTAGGCAGCAGTTAATTAAATTTAATTGGATGTCCCAAAATGTGTATAGAAAAATAGCCAAGTAATTTTTTGCTTGGTTTTGATTGGGTTCAGTGATTGTGGGTAGGTTTTGGAGGGCAGCTCTTAGCTTCTCTCTTAGGGTCCACTATGTCATAACCACAATTATTCCAAGAACATTGGTTAATAAGCCTCTTTTAATTGAGAATTGGTTGTCTTTTTGTAACATTATATATTGTTTCATTTAGAATAAAAATAAATAGATTAAAAATCTGACATTTTCTACAATATGGGTTTTTTCCTTGCTATTTTTGTCTCTTTCCCTGAAAATTAAACATTCTCTTGACTTTATAAAAAACTTTTTGCCTTTTTTTTTTTTTTTTTTTTTTGGTCAAATTACTATTTACCTTCTTTATCAGTTTTATTCTAGGTTTTATTATACAGTACAGTGGTTCTAAATTCTTGCCTGTGCTTCAAATACTGTGACTATATCATCTCTCTTTTTTAGTGCATTTCAGTCACACACACACACAAATACACACAATCTTTGACTTATTGTAAGTGCCTAGTTGTCCTATGTTGCACATTCCTAGAGTATACTTTAAATATATCAGTCAAGACTAACAGAGGGTGTCTTTTATTTCACAGGAGAATATCAGCATTAATGTGGGAGGTACGCTACATTGAACATAATGCCAGGACTTTCAATGAGCCAGATAGTCCTATAGTTAAGGCAGCCAAAATTGTAACTGATGTCTTGCTTCGCTTCATTGGGTAAGAAGTTGTTTTATATTCCATGGGGGCTAAGTTCTGATTTATTTTTTTAATTATTGAAATGTATTTTCAATTATATTGTTTCTTAGGGATCAGAGCTGTACTGATATACTGGATACTTATAATAAAATTAAAGCAGAAGAACTAAACAGTACTGATGCAGAGGAGGTAAGAATCACAACATAATTAATAGGAATGAATTTCTTACTGTTATCTGAAGTACAGTAACTTCACATGTAAGTGTTGTAATTGGTTATGAGCAGAGAAGCAGATTTCTGAAGGCTGGCTAAAAACCTGCATCTTTTTATATTAAACTCTTTAATTTGTATTTAGATGACATATGCCAAAAATGCAGTAGTGCTTCAGTATTTTATCAGATAGGTGGCCAATCATCCTGTCTGATGCAGTGGGTTTCATTGATGAGAAATAAACACTACTTTTCAGTCCTTAAAAACAAAACAAAGCATTCAATATTTTTAAGAATGTTTAATTGATGTGAATTTTAATATGAATGTAATTGTCTATGCATGTATATAAAATGTTAAAATATTTTAAAATATCAAATTTGAACATCTCAATTTTTAGTAGTTTAATGGAATTGCTACTTGATTTGCTTTTTGGAAATTTCTAAACATAAATGAGTCTTTTATTAATGTAATGGAACTAGTACTGTCAGCAGACCCCCCATATCTGATTTCCCCACCTATCCATAACCCTAATTTAAATAAAGTTAGTTTTGACTTGAGGCTGCAATATAGAAAAGCAAAAATCTAAGAGGCTGGAACAAGAATGGCAAGTGATAATTCAAGAACTCTTAGAAGAAACCAATTTATGACAGGGATGAATGACTCACATTTGCTAGATTCTAGATTCTATTGCAGTGTCATGAGATATTTTGCATGTTTATATTGTCTGTGTTGTTAATTTCCAGGAGAGTAAATCTACAATGTTTCTTTTTTTTTACTATTTCATGAAATTGTATGTGACTATCAAATGTTATAAGTATTATTGGATTTAAATGTTATTCACATAATAATAATAAGGAAAACAGATATGCCCATTAGATATTATCCTCCTGAAACCTATGAAAAATGTATTATTCATGTTCCTTATATTTTCTCTGACCTTTCACATGAATGCATTTTGATGCAGGATTTGATAGGGTAAGAATTTCTCCTCAAAGTAGCAGTACTCAGGTTAGAATAGAAAATTAAAGTAAAATGTAATTCAATGGTTTTATTTTATTAGAAAGGAGTTAAAATAGCTCATTAGCCACTTTTATTTTCTCTTAGGAATAATTCTAATAATTTGAGTTGCCATCACCAGATGAATATTGGTGCCTGGGCTTTGCCTCTTTAATATCAAAAACTTATACACAGAGGGATACTTAACTGAATATTGGATTATAATATGCATTTATCTTTTCCCTATAAAATAGAGAATTATTTTTTAAAATAGCAAAGTATTAATCATGAGTAATTTATGTTACAGTATATTAAATTAGTATATACCATATAGAATAAGTTAAAAATTAACACTTATGTAAGTACAACTTTAGCAGATACTAATCACTACTCCTTTTCCCTCATTTCCTATTCTGATTTTGATAAACCTTGTTCAACTCTTCGTCTCTTGGTGTATTTTCCAGCTTATATACAGCCCGTTGGCAAAGTTTAGAGTTAGACTCTCTCCAGCCTTTGTTCTCCCTGAGAGAAAGTTATTTGTAATTATGTTTGCTATTTATTTGTAAATGTCCATCTAACATATAAAACTTTAAATGTAACTTAACACCTTCTCTCAACCTCCCTGTTAATTTTAGGATACAGAAATGGTTGATTTAGATTCAGATGGACCTGGAACTTCATCTGGAAGAAGGGTGAGTAAATAAATTACTGCTGAGAAAAATTATTTTCAGGCTTCCTGTCTTGGGGGTCACTAAGACCAACCCTACATCTGGAGAGTCACTAGAAGGATTCACAGGATTTAGTATATAGCTAAGATTATAGATTAAGATTATATAATCTAAGATTATAGATTATATATCTAATCTTATAGGTTAAGATTATAGCTAAAATTAGTATATAGCTAAGATTTAAGTATATATGTATTAAGTATATAAGTATATATGGGTAAGATTTATTACAGCAACATAGTAAGGATATGCAGCTAGATCATAAGGGAAAACGAAATAGGTAGATCTGGAAGAATCCATGTGTAGGCTTACTTATGCTCTCTCCCTTCTGTGAGGGGTCACGTTGAGCACACTTTTCCCCCAGCTATGAAAATGCAGTGTTGTATGTGATGCTTCTACCTAAGGAAGTCCATTAGAGACAACACCCATGATTTTTACTGGTGGTTTGTCACGTTATCACCCTCTGCTTAACATTTATCAAAACTCCAGATTCCTGAAAGGAAAGCAGGTGTTCGGCACTAAGCACATTATTTGTACAGTTGAGGCACAGTAAACCACCCTTATCATTTAGGAAAAAGCTCAAGAACCAAGGTCCAGGTGCTAGCCGAGGGCCAACCCTGCAAGCAGGCCCTTCTAAAAACAGAAGTCTCAGGCCTGCTATGTTAACTCTTTTCTGTGTCTGTCCCCTCTATGATAATTAATTAGACATATAGTCATTCTCTTTTAAAAAAAGAGCTTCCTTTGAAATACCTAAAGAGGTCATTAAACAAAAAAGGCATCAAATGGTAAATACCAGAATTTTTAACATGACCACAAAGGATTGACCTATAAAAATTCTTTTAAGTATTGTTTTAAGAAAATTATGGTGCCATTGTCAAGTATCCTTGCCTACCAGCAAACACTAAGGCATTATAACTATTAATCTGATGGAGCAAAAGGCATTTTGTTTCTCTATTCTTTTTTTGAGATTCATATTTTTTTAAATGAAAATCCAGAATATTAGCATTCTTGCCGTTTCCATGAATGTAGTATCTAGTTTTTGTTTGTTTATATTTTGTGAGGGACAATGATGTCTAATCTGAACTAATAAACTTTTAAATAGCAAGCTACTCTCTCTTAGATATATTAGCATTAGGAACACATGAGAAAATCAATGTCTGAAAAAAGTTAGAGAAAGAGCATTTAGATATAATTCTATTAAATTCTACAGGTCAAATGCCGAGGCAGAAGACAGTCTTTAAAATGTAATCCTGATGCTTGGAAAAAACAATGCACAGAACTTTTGAGCCTCATTTATGAACGTGAAGACTCAGAGCCATTTCGCCAGCCAGTTGATCATCTTTTTTACCCAGTAAGCATATAGTTGTTTAAATAATTGCCAATACCATATTTTTACATAAATGTGCATGCTGAAGATCTAGTTAAGAGCCATTATTTCCTTTCTTCCTCCCTCCCTCCCTCCCTCCCTTTATCTCCTTCTAATTTGTGTATCTCTGAATCCTGAACTTTTTAAAATGCCTGTCATGTACTAAGTGTGTAAGTTATACTGTTGTAAACCAAATTTGGATCTAAATTTCCTTGATCTTCTTGCCTGCTTTTATTTCAGTTGTTTTTTTTAATAACTTCTAATACACTGTTCTACATACTATAGATTGTCAGTGACATATGTTTGTCCTGTTTAATTTGTACTAGATATGTTATCCAATATAGTCACTTAGAGTACCAATGTACCAATATTACTTTTCACCAAATAGCAAAACATGAGAACTTATAGTATTCCTTTTCTAGAGTATATCTATTTATATGTTGAAGTACCTTTTAGTGAAAATAGCAAATCTCTTTTAATTTTTGCATCAGACCATCCTCTGAGTTTATTGCACATCAGTATTTTTCTCTGCTTAACACAGGTTTCAGTTGGATAAAATTGTCATTCAAATAAAGGAAAAATTTGTTCAACAAAGCCTGTTTGTTTGTTTGCAGGGAATTTGGATAGAATAAATTAACTTGTGTTTTTCATGTAAGAGAATGGTGAATGTAGAATTTCTTCACCTTAAAGCATAGCCAGAAAAAACAAAACTTCTTTTTATGGACCTTTGAGCCTTAAATCATAGTTGTATTACAAGTCTTGATATTTTGATATTTTGTTGTGGTGGTCTGGACACAAAATATGTGCTCTTTACCCTAATAGGGCCATCAAGAGCAAGAGGGAGAATCCTCAGAGTCAGGTGTTCCAGTAAGACAAGATCCATCCCTTTCTGAGGTAGGCCTAATAGTATCTTAAAAGGCATGTACTAGTTGTTTTTTCTCTTTAAAGTCTCTGTACTGCAAATGAGTTTTTATAATGTGTTAAAACTATATTCCAACTCTGCTTATTATATTTTTACCCTTGTTTGGCTTTTTTGTTATTGTTTATTTTTTGTCTTTTAAATCAACATCTGTTCTCAAGAGTGTTCTTTGTAGCATCCACATAAATGTTTGTTTATTTAGATCTAAAGCTAGTACAGCAGAGTAGAAAACATAGGTTACAACAATATAATTGTGTCTGAATTGCAGCTGATTTTTCCCACTGGGACTTCAGTCACCAGGCTACCTGGGTCTTTTGACTTTTGATCATCATATTACACCAGTTTCAACATTTTTTTTTCTGTGCAAATTTTAGTGTTTCATGAGCCATAATGTGTTGGAATACACCTTTGGTTTTTCTGGTTTAAGCAAAAAATAAGATGCATTTAGGTCAGTTGTGGTTTTTCATACTTTGAAAAATATTTTCTTTTTATAATACCTTTTCTCTCCTCCTTCATCTGTCTCGTCGGCTTTCTCCTTTAAGGAAAATTTGGTGATTTTACTTCTTAATGATTCTAAATAGAATGAGGGATTTGATACTGATAATAGTTTTCACCCCAAAATATGTTTATTTAGGGGTGCAGAGTATATAGGTGTATATTTCAGATGTAATTTCATTTAGTAACACTAGGAATATCTTAACTAGACTTGAAAGATTTAGGTTAAAATAGATAGACTATCCCCCCTCCCCTAAACAAAATGAAACCTGATTCTGAATCTTTGAGACTAAAGATCTGATATGAAGCAAAAGTGTCATGTTGATTAAAAAAATTAAAAGATAGGGGAGGTGCACAGGTATGGCCAATTCGACCTTGGCCCTCAACTAATAACACTTTAGGTAAAATGTCCTCATAGCTGGGAATATTTTGGAAAAATATAGTTTTATATATATTTGTGGCATGTACTATTTATATGTGAATAATCCCATCTTCTACCGTCATTAAGCAGTTTGCCAAACTGGGGGTTATACATCAGCCTTTAAGCAGAAACTGGAATTCATATTTTGGATCCTAGGGAAGGAGCCAGTGGCTGTGGGTTTTCTATTCTGTCCTTCAGAATCATTTATAGTTATTTATTGCAGGGCAAGAACTAAGGCTCCCCCACAGATCCCTACTGTTTTCCTGAGTCTCAAAAGAGCTTTAAATGGATGGTTCAGATTTGAGGGGTAATTGGTGAGTTGAAAAGCAAAGTGTTAATTTCATTGCAGATTGTAGCAATAGGTGATGCAAATCTCAGTCCCATTGTATTATTTAGTATTGTTACCAAGCTTGGGGATTTAATTACACATTCTTCTTTGTAGGATTATCAAGATGTTATAGATACTCCTATGGACTTCAGCACTGTGAAAGAAACTTTGGAAGCAGGAAGCTATGCTAGTCCGCTGGAATTTTATAAGGATGTTCGCCAAATATTCAGCAACTCCAAAGCTTATACCTCTAATAAAAAGTCAAGGGTATGAGAAAACAACCAGATGGGTTAATTATCTGAGCAATTACTTATATATATCAGGCAGTTTTCTTGTACTACTTTTAAAACTGCTAAAGTATATACTACAATTTTAACATAGTTACTGAAGTTTGAGTCTCGTTATTTTCTTTGAAATATGGCTTTGTGTATTAGGCATACATAAAGATTCAATTAGCATAGTCATTCTGAATTTAAGCACCCCTTTCTACTAAATGCCTCTCCTTTAGTCTTTATTAATACTTATCTCTACCAGAGAATGGTCAAGGAAGGGAGAGGTACTAACTTGAGTACCCCTTTTTCCCCCTTTATTAGAGAAGTTGTGGTTTTGTCAGAACTTAAATATCTTGAAAACAAAGAAGTACTAATAACAGTTTTTGTGTTTTGAAATCTCTGGTATCTGATTAACTTTTTTTTTTTTTAATTTATTTATTTTTTATTGTGGGTAAAAATCAAAATTTTCACAATACATACCACTATTTGTATAATGATATATAAATATATATGCATATATGTGCATTTGCTTACAAAAATGTTATTTATATATATATAAATATATTTTAAGAGGTGCTTAGATTACCTAAAATATTACACGGAACCCACTGGGATTCCCATGTTGCCCACATCCCACACATCCCACCTTTTTTTTTCTCTTTTTTTTTTTTTTATTATGGGTAAAAATCAAAATTCTCACAATACATACAAACATTTGCATTTTAACTTTATTTTTAAAGAAGTTTTAGGTTACAGAAAAGTTACATCAAAAATATAGGGGAGGGAAGCGGCTGTGGCTCAATCAGTAGGGCTCCCGTTTACCATATGGGAGGCCCCGGGTTCGGTTCCCGGGGCCTCCTGGTGAAGGCAAAGCCCGCCCGCGCGGCGTGGTTAGCTGACCCAGCGAGCACAAGCAGCAAGGGGGGGATAAATGAATAAATAAATAAAATCTTTAAAAAATATATATATATATAGGGGATTCCCCTATACCCCACCCCCTCCCCCCTCACAGTTTCTCCTATTATTAACATCTTATATAAGTATGGTACATTTGTTACAATTGATGAACAAATATTGAAGCATTGCTATTAACCATGTCAGTTGTATAATAGGTATATACCTTCCTACTTCCAATTCATATAAAATGAGTTTTCACTAGTTTCTGCAGGCATACTTTTTTTCACATTTTCTTTTTAAAACCCCTTGATCCTGATTATTAAAGTAAAATATATTCACTGAAGAAAGTTTGGGGAAATGCAGAGAAATATAAAGAAGAAAACAAAATTCACCTATACATCCCATGACTTGTTTTTTTTTTTTAACTCTTTAATTTGAAATACTTTCAAACTTACAGGACAATTGCAAAAATAATACAAAACGCATACAGAGAACTTCAGCATATACCCACCCAGATCCACCAGCTTTTAACATTTTGTCATATTCGCCATATCATTCTATCTATCCATTCATACATCATCCATCCATCCCATGACCTATTTTTATTTACAATTAATATTTAATATATATACTTGTAATATTTTCTACACATAAATATATATTTACATGTTTATGTATGTAAATCTATATTCTTTAAAACAATAGTTTTTATATTTTGAAGGCTTTTTAGAAAATGTATGCATAATGAACATTTGCCCTTGTCATTATGACTCTTGTAAAGCAGGGTTCTTTAATGGCTGTATAATATTCTACAGTGTGGTAGTTTTATGTATTTAACCAGGATCCTGTTGCTAGAGATTTAGGTTCCTAGTTTTTCACTGTACATGGAATGATGCCTTGGCTAACATCTTTAACATCCATGAACACTTGTGTGTGTATGCAATTCTCTGATACTGCCTTAGGATAAATTCCCAGAAGTGAAATTATTACCCAAACAATGTGCATATCTTTAAGGTTTTTGGTACATGGTGCCAAATTTTCCTTTAGAATGTTGTTCAATTTAAAATTTCCACTGGCAGTATATGAAAGTCTTTTTTTCCTATTCTCCCAACATTGATATTTTCTTTTAAATCATCTTTATTAAATTTTAGATGAAAGTGGTATCTTGTTTTAATTTTGCAGGTAGAATTTTCCAAGTGTATAAAATAGTACATACATTTTGTCTGGAATATTGTACCAGATATTGTTCCAGGCATGTTAGTACCTTTCATTTTTTTGTATAGCTGAAATAGTTGGTAAAACAAGACTATAATTTTCATCTTTTCAGATCTATAGCATGACACTGCGATTATCTGCCTTATTTGAAAATCATATTAAAAATATCATCTCTGAATATAAGTCAACAATCCAGAGTCAGAAGAGGAGAAGGCCACGATACCAAAAACGTCTAAGAAGCAGCAGCAGTTCCTTATCTAGTAGCAGAGTTCCTAGGTATATTACATTAATGTAGCATTTTATGTTTTCAAGCATTTTGTACATATTACCTCATTACTTTAAGTTTATGAATAATTTGAGGGGATCCCAAGATATCTTTTTTTCTTAGGACTCTTGTGTCTGTAAAGATAGAGTTAGCAATCCAAAGCATTGTTTTTGTGGATTTTACTCTACTAAAACTTTTTCTTTTACAGTTGAAATTTAACTTTGTCAAATTACCAATTTGAGATATTTCATTTGAATTTTAGAGTATTTCTTCTTTGGTCAACTTAAGCATTTATGTCATACTGTCATAATATATTGCTAACATGGAAAAATGCTCATTTTTACATCTTTTTACTTGTAGTCCAAAAGGAAAACAGAAACAAATAAAGTTCCAGCCTAAAAATGACCAGAATACCTCAGTATCTTATGTCAGAACTAGCTCTCCTTTCTCATCTCCTGGTAAATAATGTCTTTTGTTTCTGGTATTCTGTATTTAAGTTTAGTACTGATACTAAAGATTAGAAGAGGCAGCATGTTTTATTTATTTATTTTTTATTTTTTTATTTTTTAAAAGCTACTTAGATTACATAAAAGTTATACAAAAAATACAGGGATTCTCATATGCACCACTCCCCACACCTCCTACACCCTCCCACATAAACAACATCCTTCGTTAGTGTGGCTCATTCATTGCAATTGTTAAATGCATCGTGGGGCATTGCCACTGAGCATGAACCATTGCTCACATTGTAGTTTACACCCTCTCCCACACAATTCTGCAGGTTATGGGAAGATATATAATGGCCTATATCTGTCATTGCAATGCCATTCAGGACGATTCCCAAGTCCCAAAAAGGCCCTTGTATTACACCTGTTTTTCCCTCTCCCTGCCCCCAGAGCCTCCAGTGGCCACTGCCTCCATATCAATGTTGTAATTTCTCCCATTGCTAGAATCACAATAAGTCTATAATAGAATACCAGTAAGTCTACTCTAGTCCATAGTTCATTCCCCAATCCTGAGGATTCTGAGATGGTAATGTCCACTCCACCTCTAATTAAGAGAGGGCTTTGATCCCATACAGCTGATGGATGGGACTGTCTTGCTTGCTCTCTCATTCCCTTGGTATGGTAGTTGTCAATCCTTACCTCCTCATTAGTTGTCCTGGGTGAGTCCAAAGACCTGGACAGTAGGTGTTTCAACTCTGTTGAGGCTTAGGGCCCAGCTGGCGCATGGATAGCCCAAAGATTCAAGTTTCTTGAACGTACACTTACCAACTCCAGCACCAAGTATACATTCAAATAGAAGGGACAGATGAGCCATGTATGAGGAAGACATAATTGAGTCCAACTCTGTCACTCTCTGGAGTACAAACTCCAAAGTAGGGCCCACTGGCAAGGCACCAAACTCTGGAGCTACCTGCCCTGACCATAGGACCTGGGTGTCTCCAGAGCCCTCAGGAGCTCTGCTATTTGGGGTAGTATCCACTTTGGCAGTCTATGAGATCCTTCTGACAGGTGCATAAGCGTTATCTCTGGGATGACCTCCTGACACATTTTGAAGTCTCTTAGCCATGTAAACTCATTTGTCTTTACCTTTTCCCCCTTTTATTCAAGGTCTTTTCCAGTTGCATTGCTAGTTGGTGTTTGGTAGTAATCCCTCAGTGCCGGGGAGGCTCATCCCCGGGAGTCATTTCCCACGCTGGGGGGATGGTAATGCATTTATATACTGAATTTGGCTTAGAGAGAGGCCACATTTGAGCAACAAGGAAGCTCTCAGGAGGCAACTCTTAGGCACCCCACAACACTAGGCTAAGTTTCAATTTCAAGAGCAAAGGCTCACAAGCATAATTGTCAATAATAAGGGCCAATCAATGGACCATCCTCCTTCACCAGTCATGCAGCATGTTTTATAGTACAAAGAGCAATGGGTTTGGATTTAGAAAAGTTGTGTTTTAGCACTAATTCCATTTGCTAGCCATGTAATCCTAGGTAAGAAATTAGGTCTTAGGTCTGTAGCTTCTTCATTTATTAAATGAAGATATTAGACTAGATGAATTTTAAAGTCTCTTCTATTTTTAAATTCTGTGACTTTATGATTTTTAAATATTTCAGTACACTCATCTATAATATATTTGCCAACATATGAATTGGGGATTCATTATTTGTGGAAATGGATTCCTTGAACAAGTGTTTCTGACACTTCATGCTTAAAAGTTTGTGATGATAAACCATTTGTTCTCAAAATATTCATATTTTCTTCCTAGAGCAACTTGGGTAATTTTGATGTAAGAGTAAAATAATTAAGGTATACTTTTATTTTTTTTATTTTTTTTTTTATTTTTTTTGTTTGTTTTTTTTTGTTTGTTTTTTTTTGTCTTTATTTTCTTTTTTTTTTTTTTTTTTTTCTATTTGTTTCTTATCTTTAAGGTATACTTTTAAATATAGAGCATGTTTAACTTTTCTGAAAACATGATAGTTATGTTAACATTACAATCCTTTTAAACATAAGTTTCAGATGCTGCTGAAGGGCTTTCGCTATATCTACTGGATGATGAACTAGATGGGCCATTTTCTTCATCAAGCTTCAGTGAATATAGCCGAAGTGGAAACAGCCATGATCCAGGGAATGCCAAATCATTCCGGAATAGAGTTTTGCCAGTTAAAAAAGGTAGGAAATAAATATGGACAGGGTATCTTTGTTTCCTTATGAGTACAGATGAGTCATTGAAATTCTGATATATTTAGATACTAAAAATCTAGTATGTCCTTATGAAGATTTTAATATTGTGAAATTTTAGTCCAGTAGGGTTTCATATGCACAACAAGGAAGAGACTGCTAATAGATTTCTAATAACTATTTTCAAACATATTTTAAGTCATTTAAAATAAAATATAAAATGAATACAGAAAAAAAACTAAATGAACAGTTGTTTTCCCAAACACTAAGAACCAGACATTTAGGATTTTTCATATATTAAACCATATTAATAAGAATGGAAAAAATTTCCAAAGTCATCTTTAAATAGTTCTCATTTGTATGGGCCACCCCCACAAACAAGGGTTTAGGTTGAGGAATGAGCCTAATTTAAGTTACCTCCTACTTCTACTACCTCCCTTTGGTTTTCCAGTTACATAACTCAGATTCTACCATCCCTAGAGACCTGCTATAGCACTAATTCAGTGGCTTTCAGCCTGTGCTTTGCCTGCTTCTAGGGGATCCACAGAAGTACAGATATTTTTATTGGAATATAGATTTTATTTTGTATGAATTTTTAATGAAAAATCAAGTAACTTAACTATTGTTATTTAAGCATCAACTAACTTAAAAATAGACTTTCTAAAACTATATTTTATATTGTTTATGTGAGAGAAGTCATTGAAACATATCTGATTACTTTAAAATAATTAGTGCTTTTAGTTTTCCCAATTTGTATCTCCACTCTCTCTTCTGACCGTGCTGCACTTTGCACTCATGCCACTGCCTTCCCTCATTTTGCCTTTTCCTTCATTGTCAAGCTTTTAGAAAGAGTAGCCTATATACACTGTCTCTATTTTCTTTCCACCCATATATTTCTTCATCCTTTGCTGTCTGGCTTCTATCCCCTAAAGCTCTTCTCCCCAAAATCACTAATAATCTTCAGTGCCAACCCAGTATCCTTTTCTTAGTTCCTATTTCCTTTATCTCTATACATCATTGCATGCTGTTCACAACCCTTTCTATAAATTTCTACTTCCTGGCTCTATACTATACTGATTCTCTTATATCTTTGTTATGTTCCTGTTTATTTTTCTTTGGCCTCATTTACTCCCTAGTTTCAGTGTTTCCCACCTTTTTTTCCTACAAAAAAAAGGAATCTAATGGTTGTAAAAATATTCTTTATGTTGATAACTCCCCAGATTTATATTTCCAGCCCTAACATCTCTTTATTCTACTAGTCTCATTTTTAATTGCTTCCTAAAAAGAATTTCCCTTGGGTGCTTATTTCTGTCTCCAGCTTGCTTTTTTTTTCAGTCACTGTATTAGTTAATGGCACCATCTTCTTCTTAATTGTCTACCTTAAAATGTTGCACTGTTTTTTGATTCTCCCTTTACCCCTCATATACAGTCAGTTTCCAAGTTCTGTGAATTCTACAACTCTTTAATCATCTTGTCTATGGTTTCTAATATCAACTTAGTCTATAACCTGGACTATTTAAAATAATCTTGTAATAACTGCTCACCACAAAACCCTCATCTTCCTTCCTTGCAATCCTTCTAATCCACTCTCCTGTTTTCCCCCTACCTCACTGGTCATTCCTTCTCAATTATCTTTAAATGTTGATGTATCCCAGGTCTCAGTCCTCAGCCACTTTCTTTCTCTTTACTTGCTCTCTCAGTGAGCTCACCCAGTTCTCATGACCCTAAGTATTTAATCTTTACTGAAAATTGCCAAAATTATATTTCCAGCTCCCCTAATATCCTTGACTGCTATATCCACATGCTTTTTTTTTTTTTTTTTTTTGATACCTCTACTTGGATCTTTAGTAGCATCAAACACTGGAATTTTGTTCTCTCCACCACACTACCCAAACCTGTTCCTTCTCAGTTGTTCTTCAACTTTGCAAAATTATTCACAGGCCATAAAACTGTAGATTCAGCCTTTTATTCCATTCTTCACACTTGCTATCCAATCCCCCAGCAATTTCTATCATTTTGACCTTCAAAATTAAAGATTGGTTCTGGTGGCCCCTTAAGAAGGAAATATTCCAAATTAATCACTTTTCATCACTTCTATTGGTACAGCCATCCTCGTGTCTTACCTAACTACTGCAGTAGTCTCTCAACTTGTCTCTGCTTCCAATCTTACTCCTTCTACAATCTGTTCTCTACCAGAGTACTTTTAAAAATGTAAATCAGACCCTGTCACTCTCCAGCCTAAAACCCTCCATTAGCAGTCTTCTCCTACCACTCCCTGTTTTTGTATTCCACTCTGACCACACTGGCCTTCTTTCTCTTTCCTTTGCTGGAATGCTCTTTTCCCAGATCTCACTTCATTCAGTTCTTTGCTCAAAAACCACCTCCACAGAGAAGTTGTCCCTAACTAAAATATACCCTCTTCTCTCCCCATATACTCACACTCTTTTTTTAGCCCTCTTTTCTTTTTTTTTAATAGTACTTAACACTGCTTGAAATTATATAATTTATTTATTCACTTGATTATATGTCAGTCTCTCCCAACTAAAATATAAATTATAAGAGGAGGGGCTTTGTCTCATTCATCACCATATTCAGAGCTCCTAGCAATGCCTAGCCCATTATAGGTAGTCAGTAAATACTTGTGAGTGAATGAATGAATTCTTGTTCCCAAGAACAAGTTCAGCCTTAAAATTTCTGCCCAATTCCCTCACCATCCACCACCCACCCTCCCCCAATAATCCCCAAAAAGCAGAAAAAAACACAACTTTAGTATTTTACATTTCCTACAAATTTAAGTTCATGCTCCTAAACCCTCCATAATCTTACCCCATTTATCTCTGGGCACTAAATAGTTTTTGATAGACTGTTTATTTTACTTTTGAACCAAAATAATCATCATGTTAATGTCAAACCTTAACCTTTAAAAATCATTCATCTTGATTTAGATCACTTCCTTGATGGACCCCTTACAAACGGTGATAGCAGAGAGCTCCGGGCAGGAATCAAGAGAAAACTACTTAGTGCATCAGAAGAAGATGAAAGCATGGGAGGAAAAGAGAAAGAGAAAAAAGAAACAAAAGAAAAATCACATTTATCCTCCTCAGAGAGTGGAGAGTTAGGATCCAGTTTAAGTTCTGAAAGTACCTGTGGTTCTGATTCTGACTCTGAATCAACGTCCAGAACAGATCAAGATTATTTAGATGGAGACCATGACTATAGCAAATTCATACAAACCAGACCTAAAAGGAAACTCAGAAGGCAACATGCCAATGGAAAAAGAAACTGGAAGATGAGAGGCACAGGAGGAAGAGGCAGATGGGGCAGATGGGGTAGATGGAGTAGAGGAGGCAGAGGAAGAGGTGGCAGGGGACGAGGGGGTCGAGGAAGAGGTGGAAGTGGCACAAGGGGGAGAGGGAGAGGGAGAGGAGGAAGAGGTGCTTCTAGAGGAGCCACCAGAGCCAAACGTGCACGGATGGCCGATGATGAATTTGATACCGTGTTTTCGGCACGTTTCAGCAGACTGCCTCGAATTAAAACAAGAAACCAAGGCAGGAGGACTGTTTTATATAATGATGATTCTGATATTGACAATTTTGTATCCGCTGAGGATCCTCTGAATCTTGGTACATCTAGGTCAGGCAGAGTGCGTAAAATGACAGAAAAAGCCAGGGTTAGCCATCTTATGGGATGGAATTATTAACAGTTGATAAATTTAGAAAAATTTTTAAAAATTCAATGGCCTTCTACTGCAGGGAATTTACCAGGAAATCTATGAAGCAAGTTGTGTGGGGACATCTGCTTCCTTTCACATTGGTGCTTTTCCATTATGCCAGTATATATTTGTTTCAAGACTTCAGATCTCCACACTGAATTCGTTCAAATAAGCCTTACTCATTAGGCCTTAAATTAAAAGAAATTCTGCACACACACAAACACATATACACATACACAACATACAAACACACTACAGATTTACTACATTAAAGGAGCATCTGCTTCTTAAGAGTAGCATGACATTTTTATCTCAATGGAATATCAATATCCCTCTTTTGCTTTTGTATTACAAAAGTATAGCACCTTCTTACAGAGTTTTATATAGTTTGTTTTTGCCATTTTGATTCCTATACCCAGTAATAATAACTTTTGCACAATACACCAATCCTAAAGGCAGCTATTAAATGTTTACAGTTTCTATATTGTAAGAGCGATCTGGATTATTTTATTCTTCCCAGGCCAAACTTTCATGAATTGTACTGAACTGAAGTATATATTTATACTACAGTTTGCTTTATTTTGGAGGGGGGGGGTCTTGATATGCTTTTCATTGATTTGCTTAATTCATGTTAAAGGTGAGAAAGGGTTGGTGCCTTGTAAATATGGAGCAAATCTTTGTGGTGTGTCCTGATGTGTGCATTAACTTTATTAAAAAAGAATACTTGAGGTATCAATCTAGACAAGGTGCCAAATGCAAAAGTTTCTTGCATCTATTTTCTTTTTCCTCTTACATTTTATTGCATTAATAGAAATTGTGTAGCTTAAGGAAAATAACTTAAACATTTGAAGAATCCTCATCCACAAAGAATGACTTCCTTGAATAGTAGCTCAGCTACCTCTATTAACTACAACTACTGGAAACATTAAGGAAAATAGATGCTATTATTCATTACTGACCAAGGAAAAATAGAGCTTGGTAGGAATGAATACTCATAAGTTATAAGCTGAGAGATTGTTAATAATTATATGGCTCTCAAATTAATAGTTGTAATTACAAGCTTTCATAAGTATAGTTTGCTCTACATTAGGCTTTTCTTAGAATATATTTGTGTAAGTAGACTTGGACTACTGCTTATTTATCTCTGCTACCACTTACTATTTAACAACTGTGAGTTACTGGTTTTCATTTGAATCTTAAAATTTAAAAAAGCACCTAGTTTGAGTTGGAATGTTACCTGCTAACTAATATTTTAAATCAACTTTAATAGGCTAAGTTTATACCATTCCAAAGGGTTCTTCTGTTATAGTCTTTCAGAAAAGAACCTTGTTGCATTGCATACTGATATTTTGAATCATTATTTTGTAGATAAAAAAAATCTTAAAAACCCTTATGGTGATGTTTACAACAGTAGAATGCACATGGTTCAATAAATGAGCTTGAATTCTAAGATCAATTTTACTCCTCAAATTTGAGAGATTGTGAATAATTTGTTATAACAAGATACTTAGATATTTGAGATGAGAGGAATAATATTGATCTCTGTTTTTGTAGTAGAGATTTGTTGCAGTTAGATCAGACTTGCAGGATAAAACAAACTTTTTACTGTATACCTAGGCATCCCAGGAATATTTCTTGAGCTAATGTGTTTGTCTCATATTTTCAATCATTTCATGCATCTGAAAATCTGTAAGTGCAGAGGAAGAAGTACACACATAACTTTGCTTTTTCGGTAGGGTGAGGGAGTGGGGGTTATTTTCAGACTAACATCTTTAAGCAATTTTCACTTGCAGTAGAAATGATGTTCAGGCTTTAAGAAAGTATTATTGTGAATTGTTAATGGCACTAATTTCTGTTACTGGATTGTAGACCAAACTTATATTTTTCTGTTGTAGTCTTTTTTTCACTAAACCAAAACTACTTCTAGTTGTAACACAGCTTCTATTTTTAACCATAATATAGATTGAAAAATGTTTCATATTTGAAATTCTGCATTTGATTTTTGCTAAAATGTACTACTTCAGTTTTTCATCTCTTGGGCATTTACACTAAATTGTGCCTGTGTTTTTCTGGAATCAATAACACTTTGGCCTACCCTAATCAAAGTAACGTGGTTACTTAAATTCATGGTTCTACCCAAATGTGTATCACGTGTATCATTTTAGTGTGAAATTTTTGTTGATATTCTTCTATGAAGAGCTGACCTCTTGAAATATAGAAGAATTGCCATTTGTGTGATTTTACCTATCTGAAGCTTTATTTATAATTTATTTTCAAGAATATAAATGCCACATATATTCCCCAAATGTCAAGATTTCCTAAGTTTAGATAATTAGAATAAGTTTGAAGACATTTTTAAGCTTATTTTATATGTAGTGAAATACTGTGAAAATACTAGTGACAACAGCATTTTGCTGTAGTGTTGATTTCAGTTATTAGGATTTTAAAAGTTAGTCAGCAGGGTATGTTGGATAAGCATAATTATCATTTATTATAAAACAAACAGATAATTTTCTGTTTGCATGCAAATTATTTTAATAAGTGTGAAAATAAAAGTTTGGAAGATAGTATTTTTACTTTTATATCTGGGCTTTTTTGGTTTTCACTTTATATTTTGCTTTTTTTGTAACACCGCCTCCTGTGAATGTTTCATAATTTGTATCACATTTAATACTTTATCACTTTAAATTTTTAGAGGCCTTTTAAACCTAAATAAGATCTTGGTTCAGCCATAGCAAAACAAGTAGGAAATGAGCTAAGAATTTTGAATAAAAGTCTAAATCTTTGAATTGCTAAGAAAAACCACTGTTACATTTAGGTCCATGAGCGCATACACATGTTTAAGTCTAATCCTATGCTAGATATTAATAGTCAGTGAGCTGTAATATTTCTCATGAATGCTAATAATATTTAAATTCCCAGCTTTAAGAACTTAGCATGTGTATATGTTTATGAAAACTGAATTGTGTGTTTCATCAATACTATGGCTTGCTCCGTGTATCTCTTCCAGCAATGTTATGTGCTCCAAACTCTCATTAGCCTACTAGCCTAATGACTAAATTTGTGTGTGTGTGTGCACACATGTAGGTTTCTCCCCAATTCAACACAGTTGATCTCAGACACTTAAAAATAAAGAGTATTTTATATGAAGGGCAGCCATATTCACTGTCTACCAGTTCTTTGCCTCTACATTACTCCTAGCCTGTATATACACTGTGTGATCATCCATTTCATAATACCTTCTAGATAACCATTCCAGTTTTTGTTGTATACCTGTGTCCCTCTACTCTTAAAATTTCATTTGCCCTTTTATTTCATTCTTTTTCTGTTTCCTTCCCCAATGATCAGGCTTGTTCTGGAATTCTTCTGTATCCCCAAAGGCTAAAGAAACAAAGTAAAATTCACAAATCTCATTCTACACAACTGTGTGCTCAATATCTAACTCAGCTTTCCAATACTTTGAAGTAAATTTCAGTGATTTATCTTTATTGGTTGTTTTTGCTTTAATTCCGTAGATAGTTTGTCATCAGACAAGAACAGAGTGATTGAAAGAGAAAGATGTGAATGCCACTTCTAACTTTTTGATAAAAAACCTTTTTGAGCATTTTTCAAAATTTGTATGTTTGTGGTAATGATGAATTAAACACCTTATTACTTATATAAATTTGGGAATCATTTTATGCACATTTACCAGCGGGTATTTATCTTCAAAGTTGGAATTTTTGTATCCACAAAAAGGAGATTTTATCATGTTTATTACCAGTATACTTTATGTCCAGAACCTTTTAAACAATTACAGTATTTTGAGTTCTGAAATGAATAGTTTTGTTCTGGGGGAAGGATTAGAACTTTTGAAATTTAAATTTCTTTTTAAAAAATACTAACCTCATCCCCAACATTTTGTGGTACATGAAGCTTTGTGAAAATTTTATTGAAAATAGAATATTCTAAAATCTCTTTTAAGGTTTGTATTAAAAATTAGTGTGAAAATATTTTGATGCTTTTTTTGCTTTTCATCTCTTAGCAAAATTTCTTTTTTAGCTTACCAACTTTTGATTAAATTCCAATATAAAGTTAAAATTTTTCATGGTGCTGTATTTTGTGGAATATGGATAGCACTCAGGTTTCCTGATATATATTTCTTATATAACCTTATCTTTAACTATTTCCTTTTCAATTTTTGCTCCATTCCTTACTTTTATCCTCACTTTTCACTCTGCAATAAAAACTGCACCTTCCTTAGCATTCTTCATCAACACTGGCAATTTCTGATTCATTAATGGAAGAAATACAGCAGTAAGGCTGTTTAAATCAGTTTAGAGTTAACATGTGTTTGTTTATTTAGATGTATGCCCATTTGTTATACTTATCTTAATTAAATCTAGAATGTAAGACTTTGACATAAAAAAGCATGATAAGTATTTTCTAAAAAATTAAAACCATACATATTGAAATCTCCATTGCTAACTGACTTTTAAAAAATCACATACAAAAACTTCCAGAAACCCAATTGGAAAATGTCTTTTTTACATATGTCACCAAACACACAATAAGCAGTACAGAAAATGTTAATTCTTTAAACAATACTGTGGTGATGGCAATCAGTAATTTATTTCTTTGTCCTGTAACTTATCAACCTTGTCCTTTGTAATCCCTTACACAGTATTAACAAAACTGTACCTTATGTTCTTAGAATCCATAAATTTTATGATGGAAAATCATTTAGTTAATAGTTGATGTAATGTTGTATATATGGGCAAAGTGTCCATTAAAATTCAGTAAAGAAAAGTAAACTAAATTGGCTTGGTTTTTATAAAAAAAATGTTTTGTTTGGCAGTTGTCAGTCATTAAGCAATTATCTTCAAAGAAAAAACTGGACTAATTTGTTGCCATTCTTTATGAGATGTTTACAATAAAATTCCAAGTTGTTTGGAATCAATTGCATTCTTGCTGCTTTATGCCTTAACTCATGTATAGGAGATAAATGAACAAGAATAAAGAAATACAGTTATTTTTCCGTTATCCAGCTTTAGAGATTGTTTCATGTAACCCTTGGGACTTTCATTTCTTGTTTTGTTTTGTTTTGTTTTTGTCATAGAGTTTTGTTTTTTTTAATCTGAGAAACCAGGGTTCTTCCTATCAAAGAAAATTAAGACTTTTTTTTTTTTTTTTTTTGCCTTAGTCATTGCAGATATTCTTTGGGGAACTTTTAGGGAATAATTATGTTAAGACTTCAAATGTGGGCTGCTTGGTGTGTTAAATAACAGCCTGCAAAGCATTAATCTATACTTTATAGAACATGTAGAAATGAATAGTTTTCTAATGTTTTTATTTATAGACTGTAAGTTTTACCAGCTGAGCATGTAGCCCTAACGTTTTTTATTTATACTGAAATTGCCTACAGACAGATGATATAATTCAACGTAAGTGTGGGAGGGAGGGGAGAAGTGGGCTGAGGTGAATTTTGAGTCAAAAGCTGAAAAACCCAACAGGAACATTCATCTAGTTTTTAACTGTATGGCTTCCCACAGTTTTCCTCCCAATGGCAAGAATTCGACTGGCTTCAATATAAATAAGCTGGCCCAAGACATAACTGGGTTTTATAAATATACTGCCTTTTTTATGTACTTAGAATCAAGAAATAAGGTGTTTAGAAAAATATTACCTCTATTTCTGGCATATCCAATAGCTATCAAAATAGCCCAATCTTTTCACAATATTTGGAGATTGGGAGGTGGAGATACTTGGTTTTGTTTTATTGTTTATTTGGTAAATTGGTTAAAGGTATAAAAATGTTACATTAAAAATTCTTCCTTAGCAGGCTTTGATGTTTTCTTACCCACCAGGTATTTTTCAATAGGAAATTTAGAGCATTTTTATGACAAAACATTAGAGCAGTATTCAGAAAAAGATCCATTTTTTCTTAATTGAGGAGCTCAAGAACAAAGTGCTCTCTGCCATAGTTCTCAATTATATGCTCTCAACAATTTAAAGCTATCTAAAAATGCACAAAATAAATTGAAACCAATATATTAAACATGTGATTTGATTTTCCAGGTATATTTAAGACCATACATTTATAGTTTCTGTCTCAGTCCTTTATATATAAAAACTTAAAAGATTTTTTCATGGTACATAATGTAGGCAGGCCATATGCAACGTTAAAAATGCACTTTTTAAAAAAGTATGAGCAATTTCTTTCCCGAAGTTTTGGAGAAATTTTTATTCTTTCCTTTCTTTGTAATTTTAGTAGCTTTTCCTTTTCTAGCTATGGTAATTGTTTTAATAAAGTTACTTATCTGAAAATTCCAAACATCTAAGAGATTATTTTAACAAAGTTATTAAATCTTTAATTTGATATTGGAGATTTTTAAAAACAACTTTCTGAAGCTAGTATCCTTTCATTTATTTATAAATTTTGAATTGCCAACTTGCCCAGCTCAGCATCTTTATGGTTCTCTTCAATTCTGTAAGTTTTGTAGTGACTATAGGAAGGAATAAAAACCCTTAGTTGTTTCATTTAGGTTACTAGTATTAATTTGTAGGGTTAATTCATTTTTAGGAATGATTTCCTATTTGGCTTTTGTCATGTTGCAATTCTAAGCAGAATTTGTATAGTTAAGTATCTTGTGTCAAGTAATTTAAAACCTTAAAACGCTTTTATGTTTTTGTTTTGTTTGGGGCTAAGAGGCTTATTTTCATTTTTTAAAAAAATTATTGAAAGATATCACTCATACATGAACATGCATAAACAAAATGAAAGTTGAGCATATTAGGCAAAAAGGAGATTCTCAGCTCAATATTTACAATAATTTTGAGGGACATAGGTTGTTACCATTGATATAATTCATCTAAATATTAATAATGAAGTGCTGGTAGTTCTGAATTATCCCCAGGTGTTAAATTTTAATTCATAAATTAGAGCAAGCTGTGTATATGAAAACATAAGTTTCTAATTTTGTCTAGTTGGACTCTACAGAGCAGAAAATGCCATGCTCTTGACGCTCCTATAGTCATATCACCAAAGTAATCCTTTCATTTTTTGGGTTGGTATTCATTTTTAGTCTAAATGTAATTAGTAGTTCTCATGATAAAGAAAAATAATTAGGGGAAATCAACAGTTCAAGTAGATACATTTTTGCTTACCAATTCCCTCCAAAATGTAAGACTGGTGAGTACAGTGAGTTTTAATACTATAAAAATACTAATCTTTTATAAATTTGCTTATAATTATTCAAGCAGAAATTGTGCCAGAGAGTAATCTTCTGAAATAATGAGTCAGTTTATTTCTCCAGATGTATGGGATCTCCTTAATAGAAAATATTTACCAGTGATAATTTATAGCTTATACTCTGTTTACATCAGTGATGTAAACAGATGGCTAAGAGAGACTAGACTATTCCTTCACATTTATTTATCCATTCATTCAGCAATTACTGAGTACCTGCTTTTTGCCAAGCACTGTAAATTTATGGAGAGCTTTATAGTTTGCAAAGTACTTTTCTTGAACATAGTGTGGGAATTATCATGAGTATGACAGCATCAGTAAACTCCCATTTTTAGATCAGAAAAATGAATTTTGTGAATTCAATCAAGTTTGCCTCAAGCCACATGACAAGTAAATAAAAAGGCCTTGATGCATCTGGGATAACTGATTTCAGGTTTCTAATTATGATCTTGATGGGATGATGTTTGGTTCCATTGTTCTTCCCAATCTCCATGAAAGCTTGAAGACCACTATTCCTTTTGCATATAGCTAAGATTTAATAGAAAAGACATTGAGATGTGGCTCTTCATGCCTTTGGGGAGGTGGTAGTTGGGGGATGTGTGAAAATATTTAAAAAGATGAGGTTCAGAAGTAGAAAAATGAAGTTCATCAAGTGTATCTTTTTGTTCTTTTTTATTTCTTTAATTTTTTTTATTAGAGCAGTTGTAGGTTTACAGAAAAATAATGCAGAAAGTACAGAGTTCTCATTTACCACCCTCCACAATTTTCTGTTAATAATAACATTTTGTATTAGTGTGGTACCTTTGTTGCATTGATCAAACAATATCATCATAATTATACCATTAACTGTTGTCCATAGTTTATCTTAGGATTTACTCTTCATGTTGTAGAGTTCCGTGGGTTTTTAATTTTTTTTTATTCTGGATTTTTAAAAATTCTCATTTTAACCACTTTCCAAGTTTACAATTCAGTGGTGTTAATTACTTTCACATCACCACATTAATTAGCAAAATTTTACCATCTCCCCAACCAGAAGCTCTGTACCAAGTAATAGTTTTATTTTCTAACATTACTGTGGGCATGTCTGTAAATCTAATTATGTCTCCTCCTGGTTTGAGATTTTTGTGGCCCCCAGAAAAATATGTTCTTCAGCTAATTCAGTTGAGAGTTTTTTTTTTTTTTTTTTTTTGGTGGTACAGGGTGTAGATGATTGAAACCGGGACCTCGTATGTGGGAAGCCAGTGCTCAACCACTGAGCTACACCCAGGGACCTTTTGATTAGATCACCTTTGATTAGATTTCTTTAGTTAAGGGCCTTTGATTAGATTGCAGGGCCCAGGGTAGGTCCTAATCCTTTTACTGGAGTCATATATAAATGAAGGAGAAACACAGAAAGAGCTCTGCCATTTTACCCTGCCATGTGAGAGAAGACTCCAGGATCACCTACAGCTTCAGAAAGAGAAACCCCATGAGGTTGAAAAAAGAGGCCAGAGGCTGGAAATAGCGGAGAAGCTGAAGCAATGAGGCCCCCAAGGGGCTAGGCCCACGGAGCAGCTCAAAGCTGAAAGAGAAGGTAAGCCTGAAGAAGAAGGCAGAGAGAGACTGACCTATCATTTTGTCTTTCCACATGGGAGGAGACCAAGATCCAGCAGCCAACCTTTGATGAGACAACATCTCTGATGATGCCTTGATTTGGACATTTTCGCAGCCTATAAGATTTTACCCTAATAAATTCCATTATAAAAACCAACCCATATCTCATATTTTGCTCCCAGCAGCTTTAGCAAACTAAAACATTATGGAAGTTATGAATTTGCAGAAAAATCATGCATAAAATACATAAAATAGAGAATTCCCAAATACCTGCCCATTTACCTTGCATTAGTATAGTACATTTGTTGTAATTCCTCTATCAGTTATGCTGCCATCACACTATATGCCCCTTTGCCTTTTGGCAGAACCTAGAACTATTTTTCCTTTTGAATTCCAATGGGTTATAGGTACAGTTTTTAGAAAATGCAGCAAAGTTCCTGTATTGATGCCTTTGTTTAATTTTTTTTTAAATGATATATAAATATATATGCATATATGTGTATTTGCTTACAAAAATGTTATTTATATATATATATATATATATATACACATATATTTTAAGAGGTGCTTAGATTACCTAAAATATTACCCGGAACCAACTGGGATTCCCATGTTGCCCACCTCCCACACCTCCCACCACATCCCACACAAACATCTCCCACAGTGTGGCCCACCAACCTCAATGAACTTACACATCCTGGAGCCTTGCCACCAACCATAGACCACA
>JAKSZT010054177.1:42223-127140 GCA_026826555.1 Tolypeutes matacus
TTTGTAAGCAAATACACATATATGCATATATATTTATATATCATTTTACAAATATTTGTATGTATTGTGAGAATTTTGATTTTTACCCATAATAATAAAAAAAAAGAAAAGAAAAGAAAACAGTTCTGCTTTAAGTTGGGGCTCAAAAGTAGAAGCTGCTTATTAGTGAAACCTCAGTAGAAAGAGAATTTTATAAGAAAACATTCTTGGCATGAAAGCTCTAACAAATTCTGTAATGAAATATTTACCATGCAACTTTATCGGCAGAAAGGCCGGTTTCTGGTGGCTGGAATTTTCTTTTCAGTCTCTTAAGACATTAACATTGAAGATACTTAAACCTGCAATAGAGTTAATTGTATATAAATATGGTGTCATGATGGGTAATCTTTCCATAGTCCACCTATTTAATTGAGGAGTTCTAAGTAGGTAATTGGCACCTTGCTCTTCTGATTTCCCCTTTCCCCCATTAGCCAGTCTGAATCCATTCCAACGACACTGAAGACAGTGATCACCTCATCTGCCAGAAGTGATAATTCACTACTGTTTGCAGCATCATAATCATAGGGAACCCTGGCCTTCCTGCTGCCACTACACTCCTTAAGGTCATGGAGGTTGGAAGGAGAGGCAATTACTAGACCACTTGTTGAAGCCATGGCAGAAGAACCAATCACATTTGATGAAGCAGAAGGTACAGATGTTACAGAAGTCTGATTGTTGTTACAAAGATAATTGGATGGAAAACTTCCCAGCTGTTTCTGGAGGTCTAACATATACTGGTAACACTGTGCATAGTAAGTCATCTGGGCTTCTACAAAGTCATTCAGACAGCGGAGGTGGTGGGCATGTGTACTGCTGATTCCCTCTAGGAGAAGTCTGGTAATCTCTGCTTGACGATCAAATTCACTTTGAGTTATTCTTAATTCCTGTTCAGATGAAGCTCTAGTTTCTGCAGATTTTGCCTTTTTCAGTCTGGTCTTTGCAGCATCCAAATCCAGCCGCTTATTTTGTAATAGTTTCCTTTCTTTAGCAATTGTTTTGTAATCTCCTTCTATAAAGTTTCTTAAAGGTGTGAGAAAATTTAAGGCTGATGTTTGAATCAGCTCTCTGTCTGCTGTTCCAATTCGTTTTTGTGTTTCTCCACATTTAATAAGGGCATTACCATAAGCTGTTCCTGGGCCAAACTCAGTCCCTGCATCAATCATATATTGTCCCAAAAGTTCTGGGTTGTTTATACGACTTGGAGCTTTTCTATCCAGTTTCTCATAAACAAATTCTTCTATCCTAGCATTTGGATTTGGCTGCAATAACACTTCAGTTTGTTTCATTATTTTTTCTGTCCATATTTTGGTACATTCAGCTTTGCTAAGGAGGTTCTCTAAGTGAGCATCCAACTCTGTCTTCTCTGCCTGGCCAAGCTTTTCTTCTGTGAACTGCACTGCACGACTGAGAAAGGTGCCCGCGTCAGCCGCCAACTTCTTTACGTTGAAGTCCATGATGTTCATCCTGGGCGGCAGCCGGGCGGGGGCCTAAATATATCTAAATAAAACTGAAAATAAAGAAATAGAGAACATTAAAAATCAAAACTCAGTTTTTTGAAAAGATCAATAAAATTGAAAAATCTTTATCTAAATTGACAAAGAAAAAAGAAAGAAGCAGCAAATAAATAATATCAGAATTTAGAAGAGAACATTACAACTGACCACACTGAAATAAAAAGGAGCATAAGAGGATATTCTGAACAAATGTATGCCAACAAATTCGACAACCTAGAAGAAATTGACAAATTCCTAGAAACACACAAACCACCTACACTGACTCTCAAAGAAATGGAAGACCTCCACAGACCAATGACAAATAAAGATTGAATCAGTCATCAAAGACTTCCCAACAAAATAAAGTACAGGACCAGATGGCTTCACAGGTGAATTCTATCAATCATTCAAAGAAGAATTAATACAAATCCTGCTCAAACTCTTCCAAAAAGTTGAACAGGAGGGAACAATCATTCTATATGCCCAACATCACCCACACACCTAATTCAGATAAAAAAAAAAAACTATAAGAAAAGAAAATTTCAGACTAATTTCTCTTTTTTTATGAGATACTGGGGATTGAAACCAGGACCACATATGTGGGAAGCATGTGCTCAACCACTGAGCTACATCTGCTCCCCAATGAGAGTTGGTTTTTTCATTTGTTTTCTTTTTAGGAGGTACTGGGTATCGAAGCTAGGATCTCATACATGGGAAGCAGGTGCACAGTCACTTGAGCTACATCCACTCCCAGTCAATTTCTCATATCTATATATATTCAAAAATCCTCATCAAAATACTGTCAAATCAAATACAGCAGTACAGTAAAATAATTATAAGGATTGTGGGAAGATTAGGAAGACAAGGCTCAGCTCTCTCTCAAAAATAAAGGAGAAAGAGACAAACTTCCTGAAGGACATGCTTTGGGGGTCAGCAGATAAAGACAGTGCTGCACAACTCCCAGGAAGTTAAGGGACAGACAGACAAAGAATCTGAACCAACAAACTGAGTTACTAAACCTCCCAGACAACGGGAAGTCCCCCCTCCCCAATCTCCAAGACATTAAGCTGGAGCAAAACTGATAGCTCATTGCAGCTGCCTGAGAGGGTAGCTGGCATAGTCCTCCTTGTTAGCTGTTACGAGGGAAAAGGGAGGGAGAGTTGGGAGGGATTTCTTCAGTAAATTTGGCCAGCAGAGCCTGCTTTGAAACAAAATAAAGGAAACCCAAGAGGTAAACTTTCATAGAAAGGTGCTTTAATGAGAGCCATCTGTTGGCCAGTCTGGAAATTGCATGGGAAAAAATACAGTCTCTCTGTTCTCTAACTTCTTGAAGAAAAATCTGTGCCCCATTAATGAGTCCCTGACACGATTTTGATATCTTAAGCTGGCAATTTTAAAGATGTAAGATAAATTGAACCAAATATCAGAGAAGAACTGTGAAAAAATAATAACTATAGGCAAGAGAGAGAAATTGGTCATCAGAGTAAATTCACCAATATTTTCAGATGCCTCAACATCAGCAGAAAATTAAAAACCTTCCTAGGAAACAGAAAGAAATGACCCAACCAAAGTAATAAACCAAATATCCTGAAGAGATACAGGATTTAAGCCAATTAATCAATGATAATCACACAACTCTTCTAAATCAATTTGAAGAATTGAAAGAAAATATGACTAAAAAGATAAAGGATATTAAGAAGACACTAAGTGAACATAAAGAACAAGTTTAAAGCTTTAAAAGAAAAGTAAAAGACCTTTTGTAAATGAAAGACACAATAGACTAGATTAAAAATACATTAGAGGCATATATTTTAAAATATATATAAAAAAATAACATTTATGTAAGCAAATGCAAAAAAAAGTATGGCACTATCATAGATGTAAACATTGTTCGTTACACAAAAAATTGAATACAACAAAATTCAAAGGAGAAAATGAAAATTGTTCATAAATGTTAATCTTTAGATGCATCTGTGCTTATAATGCTTATTTTATATATACTGATGTTTGCATAATTTTTATTGCACTGTATGTATGGAAACATATTGATTTTATTATTAAATAATTATAATTAAAAAAAATTTTTAATTTAAAAAAGGAAATAAATACATTAGAGGAACAAAAGAACAGATTTGAATTGTTTGAGGACAGAATTAGTGATTTTGAAGGCAAAATATCAGAACTGGAAAAGACAGGAAAACAGAAAGAGAAGAAAATGGAAAAAAGGAAAAGAGACTCAGGGAATTGAATGACAATGTGAAAAGCAAAAACATATGCATATTGGTGTACCAGAAGGAGAAGAAAATGGAAAAGGGACAGAAAGAATATTTGAGGATATAATGACTAAAATTTTCCCTACCTTTATGAAAGACATAAACATCAATATCCAAAAAGGACAATGCACCTCAAACAGAATAAATCCCAATAGACCTAACCCAAGACAACTACTACTCAGAATAGCACATATCATTGATAAATAGAAGATTCTGAAGGCAGCAAGAGAAAAGCAAAACATCACATACAAGGGAACTTCAATAAGATTAGGTCATGACCTCTCATCAGAAACCATGGAGGATAGAATAAATTGGTATGATGTATTTAAGGTACTCAAAGAGAAAAACTTCCAGCCAAGAATTCTATATCCAGCAAATCTGTACTTCAAAAATGAAGGGGAATTTAAAGTCTTCACAGACAAACAAAAACTAATAGAATATGTTACAAAAGACCAGAATTACTAGAGATACTAAAAGAAGTGCTGCAGCCTAAAAGGAAAAAAAAACAAGGGAAAGAGACTTGGAAAAGATTGTAGAAATGAACATTATTAGCAAGGGTAAATTAAAGGGTAAAAAGATAGACAATAGTACAATATGAAAACAGAAAGCCAAATGTCAAAATGGATGATGTAAGTAATGACTTTTCAGTAATAATATTGAATGTTAATGGTTTGAAATCCCTAATCAAAATATTGACGGATAGAATGGATGAAAATTATGAGACGTCCATATGCTTAATGCAAGATACTCACCACAGACATAAGGACACAACTTAGTTAAATTGAGGGGATGGAAAAAGATATTCCACACAAATAGTAGCCAAAAAAGAGCTGGAGTGGTCATACTTTATCAGGTAAAATAGATTTTAATTGCAAGACTGTAATAAGTCATGAAGAAGGTCCTTATATATTAATAAAAGTGGCAATTCAGAAAGAAGAAATAATTATACTAAATATTTATGCACCTAACCTTAGTGGCACAAGATATATGAGGCACACACTAACAAAACTGAAGGGAGAATTAGATGTCTCTACAATAATAATTGAGTCTTCAATACACCACTCTCAGTGTTGGATAGAACATCTGGACAGAGGATCTATAACGAAACAGAGAACTTGAATAATATGATAAATGAACTAGCTCTAACAGACATTTATAGAGCATTGCACCCCATTACAGCAAAATATACATTATTTTCAAGTGCTCATGGATTCTTCTTCATGATAGAGCATATGTTAAGTCATAAGACAAATCTCAATAAATTTAAAAAGATTGAAATTATGCAAAAATATTTTCTCTGATGATAACAGAATGAAGCTAGAAATCAATAATGGATGGAAAAAGGGAAAATTCATAAATACATGGAGATTAAACAACGCACTCTTAAATAATCAGTGGGTCAAAGAAGAAATTGTGAGAATTCTGAGAAAATGGCATTGATGTAGGTAGGCACTGCTCAGCTCTTTTTCAACAAATGACAGAGACGTGGCTAAGCCCTACCCCAGTGAGCAATTTTGGGAATCCACAGTGCCGGAGGCTGCAGGGCATCATTCTGGAGGGAGCTGGACAAAGAGATAAAGAGCCCCAGGATAAAGTATGAGTTGCTCACCTCTTTGGCTGGAAAAGGCTGGTGGGAAAGCTCCACCCTCAAAGTAAATCACCTACATGGAACCCCTGGCTCTCACTAGCCAGTTGAGTAGGAAGTAGCATGCCCTAGAAAAGGAATCAGGTGAAGGGTGGAGAGTGATTTCCTTTTCGTGGGTCTGGCCACCTGAGCTTCCTTTGAACGTTGGGGAGGATACCAGCCAGCACTGAGGTGGCCCCAGGGACAGGGGAGAGGAGAAACTGCTCAGGCAGGCAGTCAAAACCAGCCACCCTGGGATAGAGGACCTTGGTCAGGGAGGGGGCAGAGACAGGCACTTAGCTAGCCGGGCCCCTGAAAAATGTTAGAAGTCCAAAGTGCTTAAGGTTTAATGAGGGCAGGAAGAGCCCAAAAAGCTTTCAAAAGCCTATTCAGTCTATAGAGCTGCTGTAGTACAGTGGAGGAATTCCTGCCTTGCAAGTAGAAGGAAGCTGGTTCGAGTCACAATACCTATCTCCTTTATGTTTTCTTTTTCTTTCCTTCTATTATATTCTCGTTTTTCTGGCCTTTTATTTCATTCTATTTTTTCTCTCTATTTTGTTTCTTGTTTTCTACTAATCTGTCTGGCCTTTTAATTCATTCTAATTTCCCTCTCTATTTTGTTTCTTGTTTTATTTTTTCCCTAGCCACCTGTCTGGCCTTTTAATTCATTCTATTTTGTTTCTTGTTTATTTTTTCTATTCCACCTCTTTTTATTCTTATTCTTTTGTATTTTTTATGAGGTTTTACTTGTATTACTTAGTTTCCTTGCACTTGTATGGTTCTTCTTCAAGCTTTTTTGGATTATTATTATTACTATTACACTTTTTCTCTTCTTATCTCTTTCCTTTCCTCTGGTCCTAATATTTTTTTTTCTAAGGGAACAAAGACAACTACAAGGATATAGAACAAGAGGAATCAAGTATCAAAAAGTAACATTACCACACACACACACACAAAATAAATCCCTAGAATAGAAAAAGAAGCTAACCAAATCAATAAGCCCATCAAAATAAGCAGATGCATAGACACCAACAAAAAATTACAAGCCATACTAAGAAACAGGATGACATGCCCCAGTCAAATGAACAAACTAAAACACAGGAGGAGATGCATAATGTGGAAATATTAATCAAGGATGTCCTAACAAATATCACGAATCAACTTAATGAAGTGAAGGAAGAGATAAAGGATATTAAGAAGACATTGGGAGAACATACTGAAGAAGTTGTAAACATACATAAAAAGATAATGGAGTTGGTGATGAATTGAATTTGCAACTTATCCTGGTGTTGGAGAGTGCCTAAGAGTTGCCTCCTGAGAGATTCCTTGTTGCTCAAATGTAGCCTCTCCCTAAGTCAAACTCAGCATATAAATGCATTACCTTCCCCCCCCAGTTTGTGACATGACTCCAGGGGATGAGCCTCCCTGGCACTGTGGGATTACTACCTAGCACTGGCTGGTGATACAACTGGTGAAAGATCTCAAATAAAAGGCAGAAAATGTAAAGACAAATGAGTTTATATGGCTAAGAGACTTCAAAGTGAGTCAGGATGTCATCCCAGACATGCGTACATCTCAGCAGGATCTTATAGACTGCCAAGGTAGAAACAACCCCAAATAGTGGAGCTCGTAAGGGCTCTGGAGACACCCAGGTCATATGGTCAGGGCAGATAGCTCCGGAGTTTGGTGTCTTACCAGGGGACCCCACTTTGGGGTTGCGCTCCTGAGAGTGACAGAGTTGGACTCAATTATGGTTTCCCTACACATGGTTCATCTGTCCCTTCTATTTATTTTATTTATTTATTTTTTATCTTTTTTTAAAAATTGTGATTAAGTTCCTTTATTTTTTTAATATATATTTTAAAAGATGCTTAGATTACATAAATTTTACACAAAAATTACAGGGATTCCCATGATCTCCTCCTCCCATACCTCCCATAACATCTCACATAAACATCTTTCATTAGTGTGGCACATCACCTGCAATGGATATACACATCCTGGGGCTTTGCCATTAAGCATAGACCACAGTTCACATCGTAGACCACACTCTCTCCCACACAGCCCTGCATGGTATATGCTGATGTAAAATGGCCTATTGTGTCCCTTCTATTTATTTATTTTTTTTAAAGATTGTATTTATTTATTCATTTATCCCCCCCTTGCTGCTTGTGCTCACTGGGTCAGCTAACCACGCTGTGCGGGCGGGCTTGCCTTCACCAGGAGGCCCCGGGAACCGAACCCAGGGCCTCCCCTATGGTAAACGGGAGCCCTACTGATTGAGCCACAGCCGCTTCCCTGTCCCTTCTATTTAAACCTATACTTGGTGCTGGAGTTTGTAGGTGTACGTTGAGAGACTGGAGTCTTTGGGCTGTCCATGTGCCAGCTGGGCCCGGAACCTCAGTGGAGTTGCAAATCCTGCTCTCCAGTTCATTGAACTCCCCCAGGACAACTAACAAGGAGGTGAGGATTGACAACCTCCATACTAAGGAAATGACAGAGCCTACACCTGCAAGCAAGGGAGTCCTAACCATAGGCTGTATGGGATCGAAGCCCCCTCTCAATTAGGGGTGGAATGGACATCACCATTCCAGAATCCTCTGGTTTGGGGAATGAACTATGGGTTAGAGTGGACTTACTGGTATTCTACTATAGACATATTGTGATTCTAGCATTGGAAGAAATTACAACTTTGATGTGGAGGCAGTGACCACTGGAGGTTCTAGGGGCAGGGAGACAGAAAAACAGTTGTAATACGGGGGCTTTTTGGGGACTTGGGAATCCTCCTGAATGACATTGCATTGATAGATATAGGCCATTTTATATCATCATATAACATGCAGAACTGAGTGGGAGAAAGTGTAGACTACAATGTGAACTATGGTCCATGCTCAGTGGCAAAGCCCCAGGATGCATTTATCAATTGCAATGAATGTGCCACACTAATGAAAAATGTTTATGTGGGAGGTTGTGAGAGGTGTGAGGAGTGGGGCATATAGGAATCCTTATGTTTTTTGTTTAAAATATATGTCATCTAAGTTTCTTTTAATATATATATATAATTAAAAATAAAAAGTCCAAAAAACAAAAACAAAAGTATATTAGAGGCGCATAAGAGTAGATTTGAAATGCTCAAAGACAGAATTGTTGATTTCAAAGACATAACATCTGAACTGGAAAGGACAAGGGAAGAGTAATGGAATGGAGAATGGATAAAATGGAACAGAGTCTCAGGGAATTGAATGACAATGTGAAATGCACAAACTTTCACATTATCAGTGTCCTAGACAAAGAAGAGAATGGAAAAGGGCTGGAAAGAATATTTGAGGAAATAATGACCAAAAATTTCCCAACCCTTATGAAAGACATAAGTATCAATATCCTGAAGGACAATGCATCCCAAACAGAATAAATCCAAATAGACCTACGATGCAACACCTTCTATTCAGAATGTCAAATATCAGAGAATAAGAGAGGAGTCTGAAAGCAGTCAGAGAAAAACAAAGAATTACATAAAAGGAGAACCTTGTTAATATTAAGTGCTGGCCTCTCATCAGAAACTGGGAATGAAAGAAGAAAGTGGTATGATGTATTTAAGGTACTGAAAGAGAAAAACTGGCAGCCAAGAATTCTATATCTGATAAACTGTCCTTCAAAAATGAGAGTGAATTCACTCTTCACAGACAAATAAAGAGAATATGTTACCAAAAGACCAGAATTAAAAGAGATACTAAAGGAAGTGCTACAGCCTGAAAGAAAAAAACAAGGTGAGAGATTTGGAGAAGAACTTGGAAATGAAGATTATTAGGAAGGGTAAACTAAAGTGTAAGAAGAGAGATAATAGAAAGATATGAAAACAAAGAGCCAAAGTACAAAATGGATGAATTAAGTAATGCCTTTACAAAAATAACATTGAATGATAAATGAACCAAACCTAACAGAGGTCTAAAGAACATTGCACCCCAAAACACAGGATATACTTTCTTTTCAAGTGCTATTTGATTTTTCTCCAAGATAAACCATATGTTGAGTCACAAGTCAAGTCTAAATAAATATTAAAAGATTGATATTATACAAAACACTTTCTCTGATCATAATGGAATGAAGCTGAAAATCAATAATATGGAAAAGCAAAAATTTGTAAATATATGGAAATTAAACAACACTCCCATAAATAATTAGTGGGTCAAAGAAGAAATTGCCAGAGAATTCAGGAAATATCTTGAGATGAATGAAAATGAGAACACAACATATGAAAACTTATGAGACACGGCAAAGGTAGTGCTGAGGGAAATTTATAGCCCTCAATGTTTGCATTATAAAAGAAGAAAGAGCTAAAATTGAATATCTAACTGCACACCTTAAGGAACTACAAAAAGAACAGCACACTAATCCCAAACCTAGCTGAGGGAAACAAATAGTAAAGATCAGTGCAGAAATAAATGAAATCAAGAACAAAAAAGCAATAGGGAGAAACAAGAAAATCAAATGTTGGTTCTTTGAGAAGACGAACAAAATCAAAAAGCCCCTAGCTAGACTGACAAAGACAAAAATAGAGAAGACGCAAATGAATAAAATCAGAAATGACAGGAGGGCATTACCTATGACCCCTCATAAAAAAGAGAGATCATATGAGGATACTATGAACAACTGTATGCCAAAAAACTATACAATATAGAGGAGATGGACAAATTCCTAGAAACACACGAATCACCTACACTGACCCTAGAAGAAATAAAAGAACTCAACAACTCAATCACAAATGAAGAAATTGAAGCAGTCATCAAAAACCTCCCAAAGGTGAAAAGACCAGGACCATCTTCTCAAAGAACCAACTTAGTTATAGTGGTAAAAACTGGTATAAAGACAGACACATCGACCAATGGAACCAAATGAAGAACTCGGGAATTGACCCTCACATCTATAGTCAAGTGATTTTTGACAAGGCAGTCAAGCCCTTCCAGCTTGGTCCGAACAATCTATTCAAAAAATAGTGCTGGAATAACAGAATATCCATAGCCAAAAGAAAGAAAGAAGACCCCTCTCTCACACCAAATAAAAAATTAACTCAAAATGGATCACGGACTTAAATATAAATCATAAAACTCCTAGAAGAAAATGTAGGAAAACATCTTCAAGATGTTGTGGTAGGGGGTCGTTTCTTAAACTTTACACCAAAAGCATGAGCAACAAAAGAAAAAATAGATAAGTGGGACCTCAAAATTCAATTTTTTGTACCTCAAAGAACTTTGTCAAAAGGGTGAAAAGGCAACAAACTCAATTGGAAAATAAATATTTGGCAAACTCATAACTGATAAGGGTTTATTTTCCATGATATTTAAAGAAATCATACAACTCAACAGTATAAAGACCAACAACCCTATTAAAAATTGGGCAAAAGACTTGAAAAGACAATTTTCCAAAGAAGAAATACAAATAATGAAGAAACACATGAAAAAATGTTCAACATCACTAGCGATTAAGGAAATGCAAATAAAAACTACAATGCACTATCATTTCACACCTATTAGACTGGCTGCTATTAAAAAGTCAGAAAACTAAATGTTGGAGAGGATGTGGAGAAATAGGAATGTTTATTCACTGTTGGTGGGAATGTAAAATTGTACAGTCGCTGTGGAAGACTGGCAATTCCTTAGGAAATTGAATATAGACTTGCCATGTGACCTGGAATTACCATTACTAGGTATATATCCAGAAAACTGAGAAGAGAGACATGAGCAGACACCTGCATACTGATGTTCATAGCAACATTATTCATGATTGTCAAAAGTTGGAAACAGCCCAGGTGTCCATCAGCTGATGAATGGATAAACAAATTGTGGTGTATACACACAATGGACTATTATGCAGCAGTAAGAAGAAATGAAGTCGTGAATCATATGACAATATCGATGAACCTGGTGGACATTATGTTGTGTGAAGCAAGCCAGACAGAGAAGTCCAAATGCTGTTCGATTGCACTATTATGAATTAAATATATTGTGTAAACTCATGGAATTAATAATTAGAATATAGGTCACCAGAAAGTAGAATGAATTCAGGGAATGGTAAACTGAGGTTTAATCTGTTCAGATTGGTTAAAAAGTTGTTTGTAAATCTTTGGAAATGAATAGACATGGTGAAAGCATATCATGGTGTTTGTATGTAACAGCACTATTGTACGGGTATGGCAGTGGTTGAAAGGGAAAGTCTAAGGTCATGTATATTACTAGAATGAAAGCTAAAAACTGTACCATGGTACTGTATATGACAGTAAACCTCACATAAAACATGAATATGGGTGATATTGCATATGTAAGACTGTTTTTACAAAATATAAATGCAAATATACTGGAGAGAAGTAAAACAATATCAGCTATGAATTGGAGAGAAAGCATAGAGATATTGAAAGATGATGAGTTTTCTGTTTGTTTTTTGTTTATTATTAATATTGGAATAATGAAAGTGCTGTAAGAGTGATTGATGTGATGAATGCACAAATATGTGAGTATACCCAAATACCATTGGTTGTACACTTTGAATGTTTTCAAGCTTTATTAATATGTATCAATAAAATTTATTTGTTAAAAAATTACTTGACTGTAGGAGTGTGAGGGTCTTTTTTGGAGTTCTCAATTTGATCAACATGTCTCTTTATGCTAGTACCATGCTCTTTTTACCACTGTAGCTAAGTAATGTGGTTTAAAATCATGGAGTGATAGTCCTTCAACTTCTTTCTTCTTTTTGAAGACATTTTTGACTAAACATATACATATTTCTTTCTGGTGAATTACCCTTCTTTTACTATATAATGCCCTTTGTGTCTGTAATTACAGCTTTGCTTTAAAGTTTATTTCATCTGATGTAAGTATAGCTACTCCAGCTTATTTTTGCTTATTGTATGCATGGGAAATCTTATTCCAGCTTTTTTCTTTCAATCTATTTGTATCCTTGCATCTAAAGTGAGTCTGCTATGGACATCATATATTTGATATTGGACAGCATATATTTGATATGGTTGATATTGTCTCATACATGCTGCCAATCTCTGTCTGTTCATTGGGGAGTTTCATCCATTAACCTTCAATGTTATTACTGTAAAAGCAATTCTTCACCCATTTTGACCTTTGGGTTTTATCTGTCATATCTTATTTTCACCACTCTTTACACTTTTAGTTACTTCTACTGATGTAATCTTCATTTCCAGACACTCTTCCAAGCCTCTCTCTCTGTCTTTTCTCTTCAGGCTATAGTACCCCCTTTAGTATTTCCTGTAAAACCAGTCTTTTGGATATAAATTCTCAGTTATTCTGGGCTTGGCTTCTCTCTTTAGTCTAGGGTTTCTATTTGATTGGCTTTGTGCTACTGCCTCTCTTTGATATTTGGTTGAACTTATTTTGGAACTTTATTGTATCTCATGTTTAGCCAATCTGATTTTTTTAGTTCTTTTTCATCTGTTTCTTGCTCTTTCTGCCTTGTTGGTAGCAGAGTAGGAGTTGAGGATGTGGTTAGTTCAGTAAACCATTGAGGCTGAAGTTGCCCATATTGCCCATAGAATAACTGAAACTTCTCCCACCCTTTTCCCCTGTCAGAGGTATAGAACCCCAGCCATGTGCAGTAATACAAGCCATGCAGGCCAAGACCATGTGTAGGTGCCCAGAGAGACTGATTAAGCTCCATGTCCTTCCTCCCCTGCATGGGGCAGGGAAGGAGCTGCAGTTTTTGGCAGTAAGCTAAGTCACACAGGCAAAACTGACCACAGTTGCCTAGATAGACTGATGAAGCACTGGTTCCCTCTTCCATTGCCAGGAATCAGGATGGTGCCACAGGTGTGTGTAACAATCTTATCTATGTTGGCACAAACAACTGCAGTTATGCAGAGAGACTGAGGGAATACTGTCCTTTCTCCTGCCTTGTCAGAGATGGAGAAGGAACCACAAGTGTGTCCCACAATTTAATCTGTGCAGGCTGAAAGCAAGAGACTGCACTTGCCTGGAGAGGCAGAGTGAGCACTGTCCCTCTGCCTGCCCTGTTAATGGTGTGTATGGAGGCCCAGATGTGTCCAACAGTTTAGTCTGTGTGGGCCAAAATTGACTGCAGTTGCCCAAAGAGGCTGAGGGAGCACTGTCACTCTTCTTGTCTTGCCAGGGTTAGGGATGGAGTCACTAGTACAACCAACAATCTAGTCCATATAGGCCAAAAGTGATTGTAATTGCCAGGAGAAGCAAAAGAAATACCTCCTCCTTCCTGTTATATTGGGACCAGGGATGTAGTCATAGGTTTGCCCAACAATCTAGTACATATGGGCCAAAAGTGACTAGAGTTGCTGAAGGCACATACCTCCTGCCCTGTCAGGGGTGGAGATTGAGCCACATATATGTCCAATAGTGGTATATGTGGGCCAAATTTGGCTGCAGATGCCCAGAGACATTGAGGGAGCACGGTCTCTACTTGTGCTCTGTCAGGGGTGGGTAAAATGCCACAGGTATGTCTGACAAACTTGTCCTTGTGGGCCCAAAGTGCCTTCAATTGCCTGGGGAAACAGGAGAAACACTACTCCTCCATGCTATTTGGGGCAGGTATGTAGACACTGATGTACCCAACAATCTAGTGTGTGCAGACCTAAAGCAACTGCACTTACCAAGAGAGGCTGATGAAACACCATCCCTCATCATGCCATGTCAAAGTCAAGGGTGGAGTCACTGGTGTCCCCAACAATCTATTCTGTGCATGCTGAAAATACCTGCAATTGCCTGGAGAGGCTAATGAAACCCTATACTTCCTCCAACACTGTAAGAACAGTGATGGAGTGAAGGAGTGCCAAACAATTTAGCCCATGCAGGCAAAAATCACCTGCAGTTGCCTGGAGAGACAGAAAACACTGTCTCCCCCACTCTATTTGGGGCAAATATGGTTCAAAAATGACTGTAGTTGCCCAGAGAGGCTGGTGCAGGTCCTCCCAGTATCTCCCTGCCAGAAGCTGAGTTGGAGTCCAGGTTAGAGCAGTAATTCCCCTGGGTGGAAAGAAGCCGGTCTCTAACATCACTGGGATTTTCAACCAGTCCTACTTCCTTTCAAGCTGGGGACAGATTTAAAATGGAGGCAGAAGAAGTGGCAAGGTGGCATCAGTTTAAAAAGGCGCTCACCATCTCTCTCACCAGGGATGACTGAATGGGGGTAAGATCCTGCTTGAGTGGGCTGTTTTTGGGAACCCACAGAGTGGGAGGCTTCAGGGCATCGATCTTCAGGGAGCTGGACAGGGGGATAGGTTGCTCAAAGTAAAACCATGAGTTTCTCTCTCTGTGGCAGGAAATCGTGGACAGCTAAGTCCCACCCTCAGGGCAGGAAGCCACTGAGGGCTCTGACTTCTTCCAGCCTCCCAGTGGGAGGGAGCATTCTCTGAGAGTGGGAGTGTTCTGGCAAGGGGTGAATAGGGGTTTCCTTTCTGTGGGTTTTGTTGCCTGGACCCCACTTGAGCTTTGGGGTGCATACCGGTCTGCTCGAGGTGGCACCAGGAAGATGGGAGAGGTGAATCTGCTGAGGAAGCCTGATTTACTTGACCATCCTGTGATAGAGAAACTTGGCCTGAGAAGGGGCAGAGTCAGGCAATTGACTAGTCCCGTGCTGAAAACTATCAAATTTTCAAGTTCCAAAAGGGAGGTGGGCAGTAGGAAGCACTTAATAAGCTTCCAAGAGCCTATTTAGGGACCCTTGGGAGGAGGGGGTGGTCTGGAAGAGGGTTAAGAGTAATTTTTCTGCAGTGAGTTCAGTTGCCAGGGTACCATTTGTATTTCAGAAGGGAACATACCCTGACCAGGAGAGGTGAAGGGGCTATCTGCTCACAAAGGCTATTTGCATACTGCCACCCTGGGAGACAAAGCAATAAGAATAGAAAGGGGGTGGAGATAGACAGACTACTAATCAGCAGGAATCTACCCAACTGCAAAGAGTCAAACCTGCCCAAAGAAAAGTGACTAGATAGCTTTCTGAAGAGCTAACGGGCCCAATGAGAAAGGTTAGCTCAGTGGAGGAGATTCCACCTTGAATATAGGAGGTCCCTAGTTCAATTCCTGGCTCCTCTTAGAGCAGTGATCCACCAGGATATCAAACATCCAGCAGATACTTTAGGACAAGGAGAACATAGACATTATTTTTGTATTAACTTCTCTTGGATCTCTTAGTTTTCCTAAAAAATGGTTACTTTAAAAAAAATTAACATAGTTTACACACTAAAACCCACTTCAAAACTTGCAGAGGAAGGACTGTGAGAACATGGTCATGGGTTAGGAAGATAAGGCTTAGCTCTAAATAATACAACAAAGAAAAAGCCAGAGGCTGCTATGGGGACCTGCTTTGGGGCACAGAAAACCAGGACACTGTATTAGGTTTTCTTGGATCTTGTTTTCTTTCTTTCTTTCTTTCTTTCTTTCTTTCTTTCTTTCTTTCTTTAACATTCTTTTTCTTTTATTTCCCTTACTTTACTCAATAAACCCAATTCAAAACCTGCAGAGGGCAGGCTGCAGGGTGAATGATTGAGGAACACCAGCAGCCTGAGAAGATCCTTAAGGGTCTAAGATAGAAGGCTGTTTTTCCGTGTTTATTTTTTTTCTTCCTTCTGTCTCCTTTTTTTTAAAAAATTAGTCACTGCTGTTTTGTTTCTTGCTTGTTTTGAATCCCCTTCCTTTGATTCTTTTTCTTTTTCTTTCCTTTTTTTCTTTGGTTACTGATCTCTTCTACCTATGATATTTCTTTTCACCCCTCATCTTTATAACTTCTGTTTTCCCTTGTTGTTCTTTCATTCCACCTCTTTCATTTTCTCTCCAATTTTTCTTGTTTGTATTTCTTCCTATCACTCTTTTTCTCTGTTTACTTTCTCTTTTTCACTTTTTCCTTTCACTCTTTTCTCTTTTCTTTACCCCTCTTCTTGCCATTCCAGGCTTTTAATTCATTCTATATATTTTTCTTTATTCTGTTTCTTGTTTCATTTTTTCTATTCCACTTTCCTGATGTTCTTCTTTTGTGCTTCATACTCGTGTTAATTTTTCAATTTCTTAGGTCTTATACAGTTGCTGTCCTATATCTTACTATTATAATTACTATTTTTATTTTTTTCATCCTATCTCTTTCCTTTTCTCTGGTCCTAATTTTTTTTTTTATTTTCAAAGGAACATAGACAGATCTCTCTTGCAAAAAATGACAGTGTGGGCAAGATCCTACCCAAGTTAACTGTCTCGGGAACCCATAGAGTAGGAGGCTTCAGGGAATTGATCGGAAGGGAGCTGGACAAAGGGATGAATTCCTCAAGGTGCTGTTGGCTTGATTCTTGGTTGCTGTGTTTCCTTTTCCTTGATTTACCCTTTTCTGTGTATATCAATTTTGTCTACCAATGCTATCACTTTCCTTCCTTCATCTTTCTATTTTCTGCTTTCTGTTGTTCTTCTTACATTCCACCTCTCTTTGCTCAGTCTTAAATTTTCCTTCTTTTTATTTTTGTCTCATCTATCCTGTGTTCTTTCTTTTATTTTATCTTTTCTTTTCTCTTTCCCTCTTACTTCATCACTCTGGCCTTTTAATTCATTCTATATATTTTTCTCTATTCGGTTTCCAATTTCATTGTTGGTACTCCACTTCTTTATTCCTATTGCTCTACACTGCTTACATGAGTTAACTATTCATTTTTCAAGGTCTTATATGGTTCCTCTTCTTGTGATTACTATTATTTTTACTATTATCCTTTTACTTTTCTTACCTCTTTCACTGCCTCTGGCCCTATTTTTTCCTTCAAGGGAACATAGACAGCAGCAAGTAAATAGAATAAAAAGACCAATGTGTCAAGGAGTAAACTTAACACACACAAAAAAAACAGCAAATAAATAAAGCACTAGAGTAAAGAGAGAATCTATCAACTGAAAAAAACCATCAAGATACAAAGATGACAAGATAGCAACAAAAAATTACAAACCATACTAAGAAATAGGAAGACATGGCTCAGTCCAATGAACAAACTAAGAACCAGGAAGAGATGCAGAACATTGAACAACTAATCAGATACATACAAACAAATATCATGGACCAACTTAATGAAGTGACAAAAGAGATTAAGGATATTCAGAAGACACTGGAAGAACATACTGAAGAAATTGTAACCATACGTAAAAACATAACAGATATGATTGTGGTGAATGGCACAATCCAAGAAATCAAAAAGATGTTGGAAGCACATAACAGCAGATGTGAACAGGCAGAGGAAAGAATTAACGATGTGGATGGCAGTATATCTGAAATCAAACAGATAGTAGAACAGATAGATAAAAAGATAGAAAAAATCCAGCAGGGACTTAGGGATTTGAATGACAACACAAAATGCACAAACATATGCATTATAGGCATCCCAGAGGGAGAGTAGAAGGGAAAGGGGACAGAAAGAGTGTTGGAGGAAATAATGGCTGAAAACTTCCCAAGCTTATTGAGTGATATGGATGTACATCTCCAGGAAGCACAGTGCACCCCAATCAGGATAAATTCTCACAGCTCTACTCCAAGTCATATACTCGTCAAACTGTCTGATGCTCAAGACAAAGAGACACTGCTGAAAGCAGCAAGAGAAAAGAGAACCATCACATACAAGGGGAGCTCATTAAGATTAAATGCTGATTTCTCATGTGAAACCATGGAGGCAAGAAGGTAGTGGTATGACATAGTTAAGGTACTAAGAAAAAACGTCCAGCCAAGATTCTCTAGCCAGCAAAGCAGACTTTTCAAATATGAATAAAAACTTCAAAATATTAACAGATGAACAGAAATTAATGCCAATAAGACACCTGCCCTTCAAGAAATACTGAAGGGAGCTCTGCAGATTGAAAGGAAAAAATGGGAGAAAGAGAGTTGGAAGAGAGTGTAAGAACAACAGAAAAGACAAAAAGAGATATAGAAACAACATATAATATACATAAACCCAAAGAAAATAAGGTTAATGTAAGTAATTCTTTGAGAGTAATAACACTGACTGTTAATGGCTTAAACTCTCTAGTCAAGAGGCACAGATTGGCAGAATGGATAAGGAAATATGATGCTTACAAGAAACCCATTATAGACACAGGGATCCAAGGACACTGAAAGTGAATAGCTGGAAAGCAATCTTACAAGCAAACAGTAACAAAAAAAGGGTGAGAGTAGCTATACTAATATTGGAAAAAATAGATTTTAAATGCAAAACTATTGTAAGAGACCAAGATTGACACTATATTATAGTAAAAAGAGTAATCTTTCAAGAAGAAAGATCATAAACATTTATGCACCTAACCTCAAAATACATGAAGCAAACACTGGAAATACTAAGTGGAGAAATAGATGACTCTATAATTATAGTGGGGTACTGTAATGCACCATTTTCATCATTAAACAGAACATCTTGACAGAGAATCAATAAAGAAACAAAGACTTGAATAATACATTAGAGGATCTGGATATCTAACACACATATATGGATCACTACATCCAAATATAGTGGGATATGCATTCTTCTTGAGTGCACATGGATCATACTCCAAGATAGACCACATGCTAGTCCACAAAACAACTCTCAATGAATTCAGAAAGATAAAGATTATACAAAGTAATTTCTCTGTCCACTATGGAATGCAGCTGGAAATGAGTCAGGGCCAGAGAACCAGATTAGGCAAAAAGGTGTGGAAATTAAACAACACACTCTTAGAAAAATAGTTGGTCAAGGAGAAAAATCTCAAAAGAAATCAGTAACTATCTTGAAATGAATGAAAATGACAACATAGCATATCAAAACCTATGAGATGCAGCTAAAGCTGTACTGAGAGGGAAAGTCATAGCCATATCCAAAAAAAAAGAAGAAGAAGAAGAAGAAAGAGCTAAAATTGAAGCCCTAACTGCACACCTGGAGGAATTAGAGGGGGAAAAAAACCCTAAAGGAAGTAGAAAGAAGGAAATAACAATGATTAGGGCAGAATAAAATGAAATAGAAAATAAGAAAGCACTTGAAAAAATAAACAAAACCAAAAGCTGGGTCTTGAAGAAAAGATCAATTAAATTGACCAACCCTTAGCTAGACTAATAAAAAAAGAGAGAAGATACAAATACAGAAAAAAATGAAATGAGGAAGGGGACACTGACCCCATGGAAATAAAGAGTAAAATTTGAAAAATTATAGGCCAACAATAAGGATAATTTAGAGGAAATGGACAAATTTCTATAAACTCACAAGCAGCCTACATTGACAAAAGAAGAAATTGATGGAAAAACACAGACCAATTACAAGTAACAATATATAATTGGTAATCAAAAACCTTCTAACTAAGAAGACCCCAGGACCAAACATCTTCACAGGTGAATTCTACCAAACATTCTAGAAAGAACTAACACCAATCCTGCTTAAACTCTTCCAAAAAATAGAATTAGAAGGAACATTTCCTAACTTATTCTATGATGCCAATATTACCGTAATACCAAAGAGAAACAAAGATGCCATAAGAAAAGAAAATTACAGACCAATCTCTCTAATGAACCTAGATGATAAAATCCTCAACAAAATGCTTACTAATCATATTCTACAACACATCAAATGAATTATACACCATGACCAAGTGGGTTTCATCACGGGTATGCAAGGATGATTCAATATAAGAAATCCTATACTTTGAAAATAAAAAGACAAACAACCCAATTAAAGAAAATGTGCAGGTGACTTGAAAAGACACTTCTCCAAGGAAGCAATAGAAATTGCTAGAAATCACATGAAAAGATGCTCAACATCACTAGCTATTAGGGAAATGCAAATCAAAATTACAATGAGATACCATCTTACATCCATTAAATGCAAAATCAGAAGACTATAAGTGTTGGAGAGGATTTCGAGGAATGGAAACTCTCATCCAATGCTGGTGGGATGTGAATTGGTCCAGCCATTGTGGGGGACAGTTTTGTGGTTCCTCAAAAGACTATAAAACTATCATATGATCCAGCAATTCCACTTCTGGGTATATACCCAGAAGAACTGAAAGCAGACACGAACATATATATGCACACCAATGTTCATAGTGGCATTATTTAATATTGCCAAAAGTTGGAATCAACCCAAGTGCCCATCAACAGATGAATGAATTAATAAAATGTGGTAAATACACACAATGGAATATTACTCAGCTGTAATAAGGAATGTCATGCTAACTCATGGGATAACATGGATGAATCTTGAGGACCTTATGTTGAATGAAGCAAGTCAGGCATTGAAGGATGACTACTACATGACCTCACTGATATGAATTAAGCAAATTGAGAACACTCAGAGAGCAATTGTCTGGAAGATGGGTTTACAGGAAATAGAAAGGGAGAAGAAGATTGTGAGCCAATGCCCATACAGACACAATATATGATAAGGTGAAAGTGTATAGTTAGTTGTGCATTGAAGGTATTGAAGGGATATGACAGGAGGGTAGTGATATTATTGGCTTTGGAGGTGCAGGTTTGACAGGTGGGTAGATTGGGAAATGTGGGTTAGAAGGTTCAGGGAACTAGGGGAAGGGTTGGGAGAGAGACCAGCTGAACACTGGGGATTGGCGGGTATGTGGCTGAAAGTACAAAATTGGGAATGCTCTTATGGCAATATGACAAGAAAGGGTTACTGGTTTAGGATGTTGGATGGGTAGCATTCGGGATAGGGCACACCTGGGCAGAATTTTATGGTGTATATGAGTGATCATTTTGTCATAATGTGTCGTATCAGTGGGTGCAGACCCACATAATGAGTGGGAAATAGATGGACTCCTATCTTAGGGAAGACCAATATGTTCTCAAACAGAGGGTCAGGAGTCTTTCGAGAGTATGGGTGGTTCCTAATAGGGGAGGACAGACCAGTGTGTCAGAGACCTCAGTGTTCTTGCAAGTAACAATGAATCTTGTTATCCAAGGAGTGAAGCCAGGTGGTCTCCATGGGCCCCAAAGGGAAGGGAAGGGAGGAATAGAATAGATGGAAGAGGGAGTATTGAGTGGGCAATGGAAATGTTCTATATGAACTTGCAATGATGGACACAGGCCATGTAAAATATCAACAAAATTTATAAAAGTGTACAGTCTAAAATGTAAACCATAATGTAAACCACTGACCATGGTTATTAGCTATGTTTCACTATTTGTATATCAGTCATAACAAATGTAACATCCACACATAGGTATACGGGAGCCCCCTGCATTCTGTACGTTACTTTACTGTGACCTAAAACTTCTTTGAAAACAAAATGAAAAAATATAAGACACTGGGGAATAAATGGAAGAAAATGTCACTGTACATACAAGACAACAGATATTACAGTGATGAGAGGCAAAATGTCAAAAAAATTGTTTTTAATATTTTTCATTACTTGTTAATATGCCAATTTTAAAATTTTATTTTATTTTTAGGTTTCTTTAAATCTCTATGTATTTTATATCTTATATTTAAACCTACCATTATTATTTCATTTTCTTATTAATTGTACTTGGCTATTTTATTGGCTTCAATTTTTTTGTGTGTGGGTAAAAATCAAAATTTTCATAATACATACCAATATTTGCAAAATGATATATAAATATATATGCATACATGTGCATTTGCTTACAAAAATGTTATTTATGTATATATATATAAATATATTTTAAGAGGTGCTTAGATACCCAAAATATTACATGGAACCCACTGGGATTCCCATGTTGCCCACCTCCCACACCTCCCACCACATCCCACACAAACATCTCCCACAAGTGTGGCCCACCACCCTCAATGGACTTACACATCCTGGGGCCTTGCCACCAACCATAGACCACAGTTCACACCGTAGACCACACTCTCTCCCACACAGTTCTGAGCGGTGTGTGCTGATTTAAAATGGCCTTCATCCGTTGCCACAAAGGAACTCAGGACAACCTCCAAATCCCAAAGAAGCCCCTGTATTTCAACTGCTCGTCCCCTCCATGCCCCAAAAGTGTCCAGTGGCCACTGGCTCCACCTCATTGTTAAAATTTCTTCCATTGCTAAAATCACCATATGTGAACAAGAGAATACCATCAAGTCCACTGTAGTCCATAGTTCTTCCCCCATTCCTGAGGGGACTGGGATGATGATGTCCACTCCACCTCCAAGTGAGAGAGGGCTTATATCCCATGGATATGGTGGGTGGGATGATCCTTCCTGCAGATGCAGGTCCTCTCCATTCCCTGGGATGGCCGTTGCCCATCGTTGTCTCCTCGCCAGGTGACTTGGATGAGTCCATTGAGCTGTAGGGTAGGAGTTGCAGATCCACCGAGATTCCATGCACACCTGGCACATAGGTAGGCCAGAGGCTCCAGTCTCTGGAAGAATACCTAAAAACTGCAGCATCACATATAGGTTTGAATAGAAGGGACTGATGTGCAGGGAGGACTTATTTGAGTCCAATTCTGTCACTCTCAGGAGCACAGATTCCAAAATAGAGCCCACTGATAAGGCATCAGTCTCTGGGTCTATCCCCACTTATATAGAACCTGGGTGTCTCCAGAGCTCTCAGGAACCCCTCTGTGTGGGGTGATAGGCACTTAGATGTTCTATGAGCTCCTACTGAGGTGTGTGTAAGAGTTACCTCTGGGATGATCTCCCGACTCTCTTTGAAGTCTCTTAGCCACTTGAACTCATTTGTCTTTACCTTTTCCCCCTTTAATTCAAGGTCTTTTTCCAGTTGTGTTGCCAATTGGCACTTGGTATTAATCCCTCGTTGCCAGGGAGGCTCATCCCGGGGAGTCATGTCCCACGTTAGGGGGAAGGTAATGCAATCATATGCTGAGTTTGGCTTAGAGAGAGGCCACATTTGAGCAACAAGGAGGCTCTCAGGTGGCAACCCTTAGGCACCCCACTACTGCAGGCTAAGTCTCAGTTACAAGAGCAAAGACACATAAGGGTAGTCATCAATAAAAAGAACACATCAGTGGGTCATCCTCTTTTGACAGACACTGTCCCTACACTCAGAGGACTATTGCTGCTCCCTTGGAGACTGTGGCAGAGCTCTCCAGGCTATGAATTCTGATTCCCTCATTTATTGTGTGATTGTCCACCCATCGTGACCATGCCCCATCTTTTGATCTTTTGAACGATTTTGTATATCTTTCATGTATATTTGGATGAACTAATTCCCATAAATCCCCCCTCCCAGACACCCCCCACCAATAATCCCCTGCAGTGCCCATTGTAACCCTTCTGTGATCCAAATCCTCCATGAACATGTAGTCCATAAAATAATCAAATACACTTACTAGGAAAAAGAAACAAGTATGGTAAGCTTACATGCAAGAGACAAACATAAGGAAACTCAGGGGAAAAAAAAAAAAGAAAAGAGAAGGAAAAAAAAACAAATAATCAAACAAAAGACAAAACAAAATAACATATAATTAGCAGATTGGGACATTCAGAAAATGGGCAAAAAGGCAAAGGAAATGCCTTTAAAATAAATAAATATATATATATATATTCATTTTGTTTTCCTTTCTCTTTTTTTTTCTTTCCTTCCTTTTATCACTGTGTTATCGGATGTCTGGTGTGCCGTGACACCTTCCCCCTCTCAATCCCCATTGTCTCCCAATTTTTCATTTAATTTTCAAAGAAGTTTTAGGTCACAGCAAAGTCACACACGGAGTGCCAGAGACTCCCAGATACCAAACCACCCCCCCTTCCCCACCCCATATTAACCTCCCCCTTTTTTTTTGAATGTTAGTATTGTTATAACTGTTATACAGATAGCAAAATATAGCAACTAAACATTGTCAATGATTTACAGTATAGTTTACAATTTAGATGATACAGTTGAATAATTTTGATATTTACCATGTCCTGTGTCCATTACTGTAAAGTAATGAAAAACCTTCCCCATGACCACCAAACACCCCATTAGATCTTGACTGTTCCCTTCCCCCCAGCCCCCCAGGGCCCATGATACCACCCTCTCCCTACCCATGGAATGTCAAGATTCACAGTTACATGCCCTGGGGATTTGAACCTGTATTGGCTTCATTTTTGAAGAAGTTTTAGATCATAGAATGGTTGCAACTGCGGCAGGGGAGGATCATTGTTGTGGGGTATCAGTGATGGGGGATACAGGGGAGGAAGTTCACTTGGACATACATATAAGGTATATAAATGTGTTCAAATATCCATGGGGCATTGTCACAGTGGGTGGAGAGTCACACAATAACCGAGAGAATATTGAATTCCCATCCTGGAGAGCTCTGTCACATTCTCTAACGTAGTAGCAACTGTCTCCCAAGTGCAGGAGCAATGACTGGCAAAGGAGGATGGTCTATTGATGCATCCTTGCTATTAATGACTATGCTTGGGAGCCTCTGCTCTTGAAATTGAAAATTAACCTAGTGTTGTGATGTGCCTAAGAATTGCCTCCTGAGAGCCTCTTTGTTGCTCAAATGTGGCCTTTCTCTAAGCCAAACTCAGCATATAAATGCGTTACCTTCTTCCCAGTTTGGAACATGAGTCCCGGGGATGATCCTCCCTGATACCGTGGGATTACAACCAAGCACCAACTATCAATTCAACTGGAAAAAGACCTCTAATAAAAGGGGAAAAGGTAAAGACAAATAAGTTTATATGGTGAGGGGACTTCAAAGTGAGTTGGGAGGTCATTCAAGAGGTAACGCTTATACACATCTCAGCAGGATCTCATAGACTGCTAAAGTGGATACTACCTAAAATAGTGGGGATCATGAGGGCTCTGAAGACACCCAGGTCCTATGGTCAGGAAAGATAGCTCTGGAGTTTGGTGCCTTGCCAGTGGCCCTATTTTGGGGTTTGTACTCCTGAGAGTGACTGAGTTGCACTCAGTTATGGCTTCCCTATACATGGCTCATCTGTCCCTTCTATCTGAACCTATACATGGTGCTGGAGTTGGTAGGTGTACATCCAATAGACTTGAATCTTTGGACTGTCCATGTGCCAGCTGGGCCGTGAGCCTCAGCAGAGTTGCCACACCTACTCTCCAGTTCATTGGACTCACCCAGGACAACTAAGGTGAGTATTGACAACCACCATATCAAGGAAACAGGAGAGCCTACAACTGCAAGCAAGAGAGTCCCATCCATTGGCTGTATGGGATCGAAGACTCTTCTCAATTTGAGTTGGAGTGGATATCACCATCTCACGAGCCTCAGGATTGGGGAATGAACTATGGACTAGAGTGGACTTACTGGTATTCTACAATAGACTTGTGATTCTAGTAATGGAAGAAATTACAGCATTGATGTGCATGCAGCGGCCACTGGAGACTCTGAGGGCAGGGAGAGGGAAAGACTGTTGTAGTGTGGGGGCTTTTTTGGGACTTGGGAATCATCCTGAATGGCATTGCAATGACAGATATAGGTTATTATATATCTTCCCATAGCCCGCAGAATTGTGTGAGGGAGAGTGTAAACTACAATGTGAACTATGGTTCATGCTCAGTGGCAATGCCCCAGGATGCCTTTTTCAATTGCAACCAATGTGCCACACTAATGAAGGATGTTGTTTATGTGGGAGGGTGTGGGAGGTGTGGGGAGCAGGACATCTGGGAATCCCTATATTTTTGTGTGTAACATTTGTGTGATCTAAGTAACTTTTTTAAAAAAATACATTAAATAAATAAATAAAATGGAGGCAACCAGCCTTTTTCCAAATTGGACCACTTCAAATTTTTAACTGTACTCAAGATTGTACTTTTGTCATCAAAATTTACTAATAAGTTGCTGAATTTGGTGCCTGACCATGTCTTCCTCCTCCATATTTGGGAAATGGAGCTTCCAACTCCAGCAGGGAATAGCACCCAAGGCATCTTGCCCCATGAGTGGGGAGTGGATAATGGCCTCCACAACATGGAGTATTCTACTCATATATCTTCAATGCACATTTGCAGTTTCTTCCTTCTTTTTTTCCAAGGATGATAGATCCTGTGTCTCCCAAACATGTGATTTAGACAGCTATGGCTGATTACTAACTGCATTATAGGACAAGCTGTCTCTTAGAGCTCCCTATGCTGCCAAAATCTTGTCCACCCCTCTGGACATCTATGGTCAAGTGATTTTTTACAAGGCTGTCAAGCCCACCTAGCTGGGTCAGAACAGTCTATTCAGCAAATGGTTCTGGGAGAACAGGATATCCATAGCTAAAATAAAGAAAAAGGACCCCTATTTCACACCTTATAAAAAATTAACTCAAACTAGATCAAAAGCCTAAGTATAAAAGCTACAAACATAAAACTTCTAGAAGAAAATGTAGGGAAACATCTTCAAGATCTTGCGGTAGGTGGTGGTTTCTTAAACCTTAAACCCAAATCACTAGCAATGAGTGGATAAATGAATAAATGGGACCTCCTCAAACTTAAACACTTTTGTACTTTAAAAGACTTTGTCAAGAAGATGAAAATGCAGCTTACTCAATGGGAGAATATATTTGGAAACCACATATCTGATAAGGATTTGATTTCCATGCTATATAAAGAGGTCATGCAACTCAACAATATAAGGGCAAGCAATTTAAAAAACTTTAAAAAAAATTTAAAAACTAGACAAAAGATACACTTCCAAAGAGGAAATAGAAATGGTGATAAAGCACATGAAAAAATGTTCAATATCACTAGCTATTAATGAAATGAAATAAAAACTAAAATGAGATATCATATCACACTGCATAGAATGCCAGTATTAAAAAAACAGAAAAATACAAGTTCTGGAGAAGGTGTAGAGAAATAGAAACACTCTTTCACCTTTGGTGGGCATGTAGAATGGTGCAGCCTCTGTGGCAGACAGTTTAGTGATTCCTCAGGAAGCGAAATATAGAACTGCCATATGATCTAGAAATCCCTCTACTAGAAATATATCAAGAAGAACTGAAAACAAGAATGTAAACAGAGGTTTGCACACTTATGTTCATAGAGGCATTATTCACAATTTCAAAAAGATGGAAACAACCCAAGTGTCCATCAACTTATGAGCTGATAAACAAAATGTGGTATACACATATGATGGAATACCATGCTTCTGTAGGAAGAAATGAAATTAGGACACATGTGACAATATGGTTGAACCTTGAGGACATTATGCTGAGTGAAATAAATCATACACAAAAAGACAGATATTATGTGGTCTCACTAATATGAAATGATATGAAGAATAAACACATGGAAGTTAAACCTTGGGCATAGGTTACTAGGAGTTGGGATGAGGGCTGAGAAGGAGTCTTGATGCTAACGTATTTAGATTTTATTTTGCCTGGGGATGGGAAAATAACTTTATTTATACTGAGCCTGGGGGAGGGGGCAGGCATGTGTCCAGTCTCAGAACTTCTGGAACTGCTTCTTTGTGCCAGCAGCCTTGGTAACCTTGAGCATATTGAAGCTCACGGTCTTGATCAGGGGCTGGCACTTGCCCACTGTGAAGATGTCTTCTATATGAACGTCCTTGAAGCAGGGGGACAGGTGCACAGACATGTTCTTCTTGTGGCTCTTCTCAAAGGGTTGTATTTGCAGGTGTAATGGAGGTAGTCCCTGCAGATGACAATGGTCCTCTGCATCTTCAGCTTGGTGACCATGCCAGACAGGATGCACCCTCAGATGGAGATGTTACCAGTGAAGGAACATTTCTTGTTGATATAGGTGCCCTTAATGGCCTCCTTGGGTATCTTGAAGCCCAGACTGATATTCTTGTAGTAACACAGGAGCTTCTCCTTGACAGTTTCTCCAAGCAGGACCCTCTTCTTGTTTTTGAAGATTGTCAGCTCCTTTTAGGAGGCACACTCAGTCTGAATGTCTACCATCTTCCCAGCCACTTGAAAAAAAGCTAGAATTTTTAATTAACATGATTGTAAATGTGTGGAAATGGATAGAGTTTATGGAAACACATTATAGTGAGTATAACACGGCTGGTTTATAAATGGGATTGTGGCTGAAATGGGATGTTTAAGGACATAAATACCAATTGAAAGGAAGCTAGAGAGAATAATCTAGTGACTGAATATCATAGTGAACACAGTGCTGGATGATAATTGTGCTTAATAGTACCAATACAAGAATACTCTTCTATGAACTAGAATAAATGTATGCCACTATTACAAAGTTGTAATAATATGCAGATGCATGGAAAAATACAATTAATGTAACTTCTGACTCTAGTTAACATCAATATTGTAATATTTTTGCATCAATGTCAAAGAAGTTACTATATTAATGTGAAATGTCAATAATAGGGGGATATGGAATTTCTTTCCTTTGGATTAAGAAAAACATTCAAAAATTTACTAAGGCAATGACTGTACAACTCTGTGATAAAAATGAGAGTCACTTAGTGTAAACTTTGGATGGATTGTACAAGACATGGGTCTGTATGTCACAGTGAACCATGTGGTAGATGATGGAATGTGACTGAGAACAAATATGAGAGTGTTGTCTCATGAATTATACAAATGTAGAATACTAATACATGATGTTAAAAATAAGCAGGTGTATGGAAAAATATACTAAATATACCAAATATTATCTATGGACCATAGCTATTAGTAATATTTTGATGATGTTCTTTCATTAACAAATGTTCCACAACAATGCATGGTGTTAGTGGAGGAGTGATGTATGTGAATTCTGCATGCTATGTGTGATTGTTTCGTATATATATATATATATATATATATATATATATATAGAGAGAGAGAGAGAGAGAGAGAGAGAGAGAGAGATAGACATATTATCTGGCACAAATGCCTGCTGGCTTCACCCAGTGAAGGATGTCAGCCTCCTGAGAAATAGAAGGGTCAACCAAACTCTTATATTGGGATAACTCCAAAGTAACTATCAAGTAAAAGCTCAGGACAAGACAGATGCCCAGAAAGACAGGAGAAACTCTGCCTCCAGCATTTTCCTTAGGAAGATATTCCTGATAGGAGGGCAGAAAATTAGATCCTGTCCTCCCTAACTCATTCTATGAGGACAAACTCACCCTTATACCAAAGTCAGACAAAGATAACACAATAAAAGAAAACTACCCACCAATATCACTTATGAAAATTGATGCAAAAATCCTTAACACAATACTAGCATACTGAATCCTACAGCATATTAAAATAATCATGCCATGCTCACATGAGATTTATTCCAGGTATGCAAGGGTGTTTCAGCATAAGAAAAAAAAATAACATATTATACCACATTAGCAGAATGGAGGAAAACACCTACATGGTTATCTCAATATGCAGAAAAGGCGTTTGACAGAATAGAGCAAACTTTTCTTGATGAAATCATTTCAAACACTAGGAATGGAAGGAAACTTCCTCTCCAAAGAAGATATGCACAAAAAACACATGAAAAGATGCTCAACATTATTAGCTCTTAAGGAAATGCAAATCAAATCCAGCAATGAAATACTATTTCACTTCCATTAGAATGGCTACTATTAACAAAAATGGAAAATAAGAAGTGTTGGAGAGGATGCAGAGAAATAGGAAAAATTATTCATTGCTTGTGGCCACTGTGGAAGACAGTTTGGTGCTACCTCAGAAAGCTGGGTATAGAATTACTTTATGACTCAGAATTCCCAGTACTTCTTGGGTATATACCCAAAAGAATTGAAAGCAAGGACTTGAACAGATATTTGCACACTGATGTTCATAGCAGCATTATTCACAAGTTCCAAAAGATAGAAGCAACTCATGTGTCCATCAACCATGAATGTATAAATCAAATGTGATGTATGCATATAATAGAATATTATTCAGCCATAAAAATGAGGTCCTAATACATGCAAGAGCATGGATGAACCTTTAAGGCATTATGTTGAGTGAAATAAGCCAGACACAAAAGGACAAATATTGTATGATTTGAAACAATTAGAATAAGCTAACTCATAGAGTCAGAATTTGGAATACAGTTTATCAGGGTATGGCTTGGGAATAGGGAATGGGAGGTTATGGCTTAAAATGTACATGTTTCCTAATTGGAATGATGAACATGTTTTGGTAACAGATGGTGGAGATGGTAGCACAATATTGTGACACAATGAACAGCACTGAAATATATATCCGAATATTATTAAAAGGAGAAAATTAAGATTGCATATATTGTAAGAGAATTACAAAAATACCACACCAACAATGAAACTTAAATTAAGTCATGGACTTTAGCTTATAGTGCAATTATTAAAATATGCTATCATCAATTGTAACAAATATTCTACACCAATGCAAGATGGTGGTGGAATGGTACATGGGACTTGTGTATTTTATTGTTCTGTAAAGCCACAATTTCTTTAATAAAAAATTAAAATGAAAAGTAATGTTTTAAAAAAAGGCAAATGGGAAGGGAATCAAAACAGTTCACTACAAAAATAATAATTAAACATAAAAGAAGCCCATATTGTATACTTACCTGGCAGGGGAGATACCATGATCACGAAGGTGGTTTTCCCGGGGCGAGGCTTATCCATTGCACTCTGGATGTGCTGACCCCTGCGATTTCCCCAAATGCAGGAAACTCGACTGCATAATTTCTGGTAGTGGGGGACTGTGTTCACGCTCTCCCCTGAAAAAAAAAAGAAGCCCATATTGGAAAAAATGAGGGAAAAAATAGTTTTAACATATAGAGAATAAAAATAGCAAAATGTCAGAAGTATGTCCTTCCTTATACTAATCACATTAAATGTAAATGGTTTAAACGATCTTATTAAAATACAGAGATTGGCAGACTGGATAAAAATGTGGCATGATCATAGTAGATGCTGCCTATGAGTGACTCACTTTAGATTTTAAAATATATATGTTAAAAGTGACAGGATTGATAAAGATATCCCAAGAAAATAGTAAAGGAAAGAGAGAAGGATGCCTATACTATTATCAGATAATGTAGATTTTTAAAGTAAAAAATCATTGCAAGGTGCAAAAAAGAACTTATATATTGATTAAAGGGTCAATTCATCAAGAAAATACAATAATTTTAAACTTCCATGCAGCAAACCCCAAAGAGAGACCAAAACATATGAAGCAAACATTAGTAATATTTAAGGGAGAAATAGTACTGCAATAATAATTGGAGATTTCAATATATAACTTTCATTAATGGACCATATATATAGACAGAAGATGAATAGGGAAATGGAGGACTTGAACACTACAAACCAACTATACTAATAGACACGTATAGACCACTCCACCCAGCAACAGCAGAGTTCACAATCTTGTCAAGTGCACATGGAACAGTCTCAAGGATAAGCCAGTTGTTATGCCACAAGTCTCAACAAATATAAAAAGTTTGAAAGTATATGAAATATCTTCTCTGACTGCAATGGTAACTTGCAGAAATCAATAACAGAAGGAAAAATGGAAAATTACCAAATATGTGGAAATGTAACACACTATTAAGTAAGAAAAAGAAAAAGTCACAAGATCATAAAGAAATACTTTGAAAAGTATTTAAACCAGGGGTTTTTAACCTTTTTTGTTCCACAGACCCCTTTGCCAGTCACGCGAAAACCACAGACCCCTTACCAAATCCACACTATACTGTGTATTATTTAATAAATATATCACACCTGCACCAACACGACTCTGAAAGAATAATGGTTTTTTTTTTTTTGAATTTCAATTCAAGCTCACAGACCCCTTGTTAAGAACCCTTGATTTAAATGAAGTAACTACATAATAAAACTCATAGGATGCAGTTAAAGTAGTGCTTAGACGGAAATTTCAGATCAACAAGCTAAACTTCTACCATAAGAAACAAGAAAGAGAAATGTAAATTGAACACAATGTAACAGAAGGAAAAAAATATATTAGAAAGGAAATAAATGATATAGAGAAAAGAAAACATTAGACCAAATCAATGAAACCAAAGTTGGCTCTTTGAAAAGATCAACAAAATTGTCAAATATTTTGCAAGACTTAGCAAGACTATGAGAGATGACATAAATTAATAAACTTTGGATAACTTAGTAATGCTGATAGTCATACCTCCAAGGCAAGGTTTTACTATCCTTGACACATAACCCTAAAAAGTTAATGTTGGCTGTCACAAAAGTCATATACAGGGTGAATACTTGGTGTCACAAATAAAATATTCAAAGGGCGTGTATTCCAATGGTTTACACTTAGTTGCAGAGTCAGAAAAGGAATATTTCAAAATGTATTATAATTGATATAAAGATAGTAGTTGCCAGAGATTTATAAGGGATGGGAGAATGAGTGGGTGAGACAGGGCATATTTGAGGTGGTGAGATTCTTCAGTACAATATTGCAATGACAGATATTATATTATGCATTTGTCAGGGTCTGTTGAACTGTACAGCATAAAGAGTAAACAATATGTAAACTATAGACATTGGTTACTATCAATACTTCAATATTGTGGTTAATCAACTGTGACAAATGTACTGCACTAATCTAAGATGTCATTAATGGGGGTAACTATGTATGTGGTTGCAGGAGAGCTTATATGGGAATTCCCTATATTTTGGTGTATTTTTTCTGTAAATGTGCATCCAAAACTTCTCTTAAAATAAAGTTAAATAAAATGTGTGTGCTATAAGGCACAAAATCTGGTGCAAGGATTTTAACTCTAATGAAAGCATCACAATACAGATGAAATGAATCCAATATTTCATTTGTATTTTAAAGAGTTTAAAAGTTCTTCACAAAGAAAGAAACTTGTATTCTATGTTAGATTGAGGTCACTATGGGTGATGTAGTTGTTACATGAGTTATTAACCATAAGAAGGGTCTTAAGGAAGGCTGGTAGATATACGGTTGAGGTAAGGATGTGCTATGAATAGGACTGGGGTGAATAACACTGGGAGCCTCCTTAGAGATCATCCTAGACCTAGAGAGTGGAAGAGACACATCCAAGGATATTAGAATATGAGTTCCAGAGCTGGTCATAGAAACCAGGTCTCCTGAATTATAATTCAGCTTTCTCCTACACCAGGCTGCCTCCCCAGAGCACAGGCAAAAGTAAGCATTCTTACAAAGAATATAGCCAGTGACTTATACTCATATAAACATTTATCCATGGCCATTCTTATAGTATACTAAGCAGGATGGAAAAAGATATGGGCATTTCCAAAAGCGTGATATGTATCAATGTACTACCAATTCTGTCTCTGTAGGATTTGCTGCCACTCTCTTGTCAGAGTTGATAGACAAGATAAGCAGTCATTTTTTTCTGAGAGTCATTACCCTTGCCCACTTTACCAGGTCCCAGTGTTCAACTTAATTCCCCACACATGAATGAGAACACAACAGGTGCATAGATTCTTTTTCCTTTCATATTTCAGAAAAATCAGAGTCCAGGACGTTGGTATGTAAATTAGAAAACTGGGCCACTACTGACCTAGAAATTGGAAAAAATATCAATAAAAATGATGATGATGATGACGACAGTCATTAGAAAATAATAGGAACAAAATTTCTGAAACAAGTAAAAAATAATGAGTGAGAAAGTGAGAAACAGGAAGTGGTGTACTGCTTTTATTGGGTGATAGCAGATATGATTACAATTCTTAATTTGATAATTGATAAATAATTACATAAGTTGTTTTAAAATTGTAATGACAGCTACTGCTAAAACAAAACAAAACAAAAGACTGTGTCCTCTAAATTGCAATAGAGAAATATGAACGTATTGATCATACAGCAAAAAGGAAAATAAAAAACCAATGAAATGACAAAGGACACTTAGAAAATAAAAAGCTGACAGAATTAAGACCAACCATATAAATATTACCAAAATTATCATAAATGTTAAAAATGTGTTAATTAAAAGGAAAATATCAGATTGGGTAAAAATATTACAACTGCATTCTGTCTTCAAGAGGCATATCTAAAACAAAGACTCAAAAAGAATGAAGGCAATAATTGCTAATATTTAGTCAGTGTTTACTGTATGCAGATACCCTTCTAAGTGCTTTCCATGGATGAATTCTATTAATTCATACAATAGCTCCATGAAGTAGGTACAATTATTATTTGCATTTTACAAATTAGAACTCAGGAACAGAAATGCTAAGAAAACTTTTTCAAGGTTGCAAACTACTGAGTGTCAGAATTTGGATTTTAATCCAGGTCCTCTGATTTCAAAATCTATACTCTTGCCCAATACATTATACTCCCTCTCAAAGTAATAATGTAAGGAGTAAATGATATAAAGAGAAAATAGAAATAACAATGTTAACATTGGACAAAATAGATTTCATAAGAAAAAGTAATACATAGGATAACAAATTGAATACATAAAAATGTTTTAACTCTTCAATAAAGGTGTAACTATAAAAATCCTAATGAGACAAGCAGTGGCATTAAAATTTAAAAATAAGTATTGGAAAAATATAAGAGGAAATGTGAAAAATAAAAGTGGCCCTTATTGTTTCTACAATCTTTTTATTTAGATTTTTCTGAATGGATCAATATATAGCCTAAAATATAAATGGAGTAAAATTATATTCAGATATCAGGCAACAGAGTTTAATATATATCTCTTAGATCAATTTTATTTGGTTTATTTATTCAAATCCTCACAATCTATTGTGTTTCTACTCATCTTTTTATTTATTCAATTTTTGCTTTATGTAATTTAATGTCATAATATTTGCTACACAGTGATTCATGACACTTAGAAATTCATTATGAATTATACTTATAGAGAAATATTCCTCCTATATTTTGTTTAAAATGTGTATGCAAATTCAAACTTGTCTGACATCAATATTGTAACTGCAACATTTTTTTCATTGTTATCCATCTTTTGATTTTCATCTTTCTGAATCTCTTTGTTTTATATGTATTTTGTAATTTGAATTTAGAATTTTCTTCAAGTAATACCTCCTCAGAGAGGTATTCCTTGTCAACCAACTGCTCCGTCAAACTATTTATTCTCTTACCCATTTATTTTCTTTTAAATCAATTGCCACCACTTGAAATTATATCATATTTTGATTTCATACTTGTTTATTTTGCCTCTCACCCAGGAGAATGTAAGCTCCATGAGGGCAGAGACTTTATATGTTTTATTCACTTCCATATCCCTGGTACTTCAAGCACTCCCCTATTGCTTTTATTTAATTTTTAAATGAGTGCACTTCATTGACATCAGCTAATATAAAATATACTTTTATTCTAAAAAGATCTTTAGTCTTAATTCTAATATACAGTTTTACATTGTTATCTATTTTAATACTTCAGTTTTCTATCTTTTGCTATATATTTTTGTAATTTGTTTCAAGTGTGTGTTTGCCTTCCTTCTGATAGTTTGGAAGACGTATACTTCCTTTTTTTTGTTGTTGTTCTATCTAAACTTTCTTGTTAGATTATTCCATCCAATCTCATAGCTTTAAATACCATCTACACAGTAATACCTACAGTTTCTTTCAACTCCAACCTCAACATTTCCGCAGAACTCGTGAGTATGTTTATTGCTTACTTGCATTTCCTCATCCCTTGGCCCAAACTTTCTCTTCCCTTTTAAACAGATCGTGAATGAAACTACTTCTTACCACCTCTACACTATTCTCATATATCCACAATCATCACTTGCCTGGATTACTGCCATGTTTTTCTGACTGTCTCCCTGATTCTACTCTTAACTCCCTACAAACCACTCATGGCCCACCAGCCAGAGTGAGTATTTAAAACATGTTTGTTTTTTAAGTTCACAACATTTACTATACATTAACTGTTTGTGGATATTCGTGTATGAATGATAAACTTAATAAAAAAGTTTAAAAACATAAATTGGATCACATCTCTCCCCAATTTAAGTCCTTAAATGGATTCACATAACCTTCATATTAAAATCCAAACTTTTAACCATGTCTTTCAAGTACATCTGTTCAAACCTGAAAGCTTATCTCATACAATCCTTCTAGCCAAAGAGGACTCTTTTTGGGTCTCATACAGAATATGGTGATTCCTGCCTAAGCATATTTGCATTTGCTTTTATGTCTGAGTGGAAATCCCTCTTCTCTGCAAATCACATAATACACACTTAATAAATATTGTCAAATAAATTAATATCTACATATATAATTTTATATTAAATACAAACTTCTGACCCATCTTCTGTGTCTATCATGCCTCTGCTATAAAAAATGAAAAATTAATATACTCACAACTTTTCTCTAAAACTTGTTCCTTACCTCCCAAGTTTTGTTTCTTTATATATGGATGCATGAAAGCATGGATGGAAGTAGGAAGAAAAGGTTAGATGTGGGCAAGAATGTGTAAGGAAGGCTACTTAGAAGGTTGTTCTATTCATCCTGACGAGAGGTGATGGTCGTTTTTACTATATGGGGAGAGGGTAAGAAGAGAGAAGTTAATAGATTTGGGGAGACAGTTTCAGGTAGAACTGACCAGACTTGTTGCCTGGGTGTAGGAATAGGAAGAAGTGTCAAAGATAAATCTAACTCCCAGGTTTCTGGCATGACTAACAGAATGGATGGTGTTACCATATTCAATGGCTAGGGAAACAGGAAGGAGAGGCAAGTTTGAGTACAGCATCAAAAGAAGAAGTACAAGTTTAAGATGGCTATGAGATATCCAAGCGGAGCTCAAAAATCCTATCTGATCTGAAAGGTAATTTGAAAATAAAGAACAGATAGATGGCATTTGAAATCGTAGGAGTGGACTGGATATTAAATGGAATAGTTTATTCTCAAACTTAGGGACATACTTTGAGAAACATTAAATAAGAAGTTAGTTAATAGCTTTGTCCCTTCATCTTAAGCTGGTCTCTCTCCACCTTTGTGAAACGTGAGAGCGTATCAGAGGGCGTGGTCATGACTTCCAGTCACTGTTGTCTCACTGATGGCGCAAACAGAAGATTCTGACGTAGAGCTCAGTTGCCGGGTTGCTGCTCAAAAACTGGAGGCACAAGCCTCTCACCCTCAGATCAGAGAGTCTTTTGCCACAGCCAGATGTTGCTAGCAACGCTCAAAAATCAGTGAACCCAGGAGCGTGTTTGAGAAGAACTGCGGATGTTAAAAAGGGAGTAAGGCGGCGATGCCCTCCCCAACTTTTTTTTACAGAAATAACACGAATCTAAAATGTCACTAAATGAAGAGAAAGATGAAGGGCCTCCGAATCAACCAGCGATGCCCAGAAAAGTTCAAGATGAGTTAGTTTATGTAATCCAGACGTCGCTAAAGAATATTGCTAGACAAGTAAATAATCTAAATAAATATGCTGAAGACCTATTTGGGGAACTATCCAAAAAGGTTGATAGGGTCTTTTACAGACTTAACACTTTACAAGAACGTGTAAACCAGTTAATCAATGGTGTTTCTTGCATGGATTCAAAAGAAAAATTGTACTTGCAAGATAGGAAATCAAGAAAGACTTTTCCAAGTACAGCTATTCAAACACATCAGATATACTCCTCCAAGTCATTACCTTTTAAAGTGTGTGAAAGATATGATGCTTGTGTACAGTCATCACTTTTTAATATGCCTGCTACTTGCCACCAATATGATAAAGAAGGTTTAGAGATTTTTCCTGCTTCATATTGCTTTGAAATTTGTAAAGAAAAAATTATTCCTGAGAAAAAAGAACAAAAGGGTGGTAAGTGCAAGCAAAAGAAGAAGCACCTAGATCATGCCAGTGAACCAGATAATGTGCCTCAAAAGCAACTGATGGAAGAAGATATTTTAGTGGAACTTAGCAGATCTGCTTGTGGTGAGGCCTCTCATTCATATGTGGATCAACCAGCTGACAGTTCCTCATTTTCCACTTTTCCATTTAGTGAAATCAGCAAGCTTCTAACGAAAGCTGTAGGAAGAGTATTGTCCAACCCTTTACGTCCACCAACGCATGGAGCTGGAGATGTGAAAAATTCACTTACTTATGTCAATTACGGAACTGGAATGGGAGAAGATGTGCAACCCCAACCTCGACCTCGTCTTAAAACACAAGTGTTTGTGAGTCCCACAGCACCAACCTCACCACCTCCATTACCACATGATTGGTTAACGCTATTAAGAGCTTCAAAAACAGGAACTCCTCCTCCAATCATACACTCCCCAAGTCAGTTTCCATCACCTGTTTTGAAAACTCCAGCAACAGCATCACCTTTTTGCCTCCAGACTACTACTGATGTAGCATTTCCAAATACACCACCTCCAGCAGAGGTCTCTCCTCCATTATCTGAGAATTTTCAGTATAATGAACTGACATCATATGATTTACTCTCACAAGATGAAGAAAAGGAGTTGCATCTAACTTTGTCCTCTCCAGTAACCTCATGTAGCATTCAATCAAGGACTATAATTGTAGATGTAATGTGTCCTAATTCAGTTGAACAACCTCCAAGATCTTCAGTTTTTCAATCTGCGAAGTCTTCATTTGCACCATCACTGAGACCTTCAGCTGCAAAAGCTCTAAGATCTTCAGTTCCATCAACACCAAGATCTTTGCTTCAACCAGCACCAAGATATTTGGTTCCACCATCATCAAGATCTTCAATCACACCATTACCAAGATCTTCAATTCCAAAATCATTAAGAAGTTCAATTCCACAATCACCAATACCCTCATGTCCACAAACATCAAGATCTTCAATTTTATCTCCAAAACATTCAGTTGCACAATCATCAAGACATACAGGTGCCCCATCACCAAAACATGTAATTGCACATTCATCAAAATCTCCAGTTGCACAACTATCGAGATCTTCAGTTACACAATTGTCAAGCCCTTCATTTGCACAATCGTCAAGATGTTCATTTGCACAATCAACAGGATATTTGGTTCCACCACAACCAAGATCTTCCAGTATGAAATCAGCAAGATCTTCCACTCTACAATCACTGTTTTCTTTTGTGCAATCACCATCATCTTGTATTTCAAGCCCTTGGGCTCTATCAGTGACCCAATTTTCACCAGCTCCAGTTTGTCCTGGTTTAAACCAATATCCATCAACTCTACCAATAGTCACTAAAGCAAGGAGTGCCCTGATGGAAGCAATAAGAAAAGGAGTTTTACTACGTAAAACTAAAGATCAGTGTGCACTTAAACCCAAAAGGGAGATTCCTAAATTGGAAGCCAGTAGTATCCTGATACGTCGTAAAGCTATGGGATACACTTCAGGTAAATCAGATAATGAGGCTGATTGGATGGAAGAAAAGTAAACAAATAAATCCATCACAATTAAAATAATCCCTAATGTCTTATTCTCTGATAATTAAGTGATCTCTGGTGTTTTATGGTTAAGAATTAATCATCTATTTTTTCCAAGAAAATTATTCACAAACTATACATTAAATATTTTATGTTCTCTTAAATGACATAATTTGTTTAAATATACCAAAGCTACTAAGTATTGAGCACATAGTTTTGAGAGTACTTTTTAAAAATTATTTTAAGGCAATTAATATTGAAACTCTGAGATTATAAAGGATCTTTACTCCTGTTCAACTAATATTAAACCCAAGCTTTCAAAATTCTTGACTCAACTACAGGAGGCAACTAAAAAATTTCAACATGAAATTCATTTCTGAAAATCTGTCAAACTATTAAAAGAAAGGAAATATAAAAGATTGTAGAATACATAGGTGAATGTATATAATATGTGAGTGGAGGAGACCTTTCTAAGACAAAACTAAAACCTAGAATCAAAAAGTAATAAATAATGTATTGAGATAGATAATTATCTCCATAAAACATGCCATAAAAAACATTAAAACATAAATAACACAAAAGAAAAGGTATGGGAAATATATTTAAAGACCAAGAAAATACAAATTATGACATCAATAAAAAAAAGCAAAACAATCCTATAGCAAAAGTTAGAAATTATTGGATCAGGAAATTCATAGAATAATAAAACATGTAAAAATGGTCAATATCACTAGAGTGAGATACATGCCATTTCAAACAAAAAGATACAATGTTTTGCCCATTAGATTAGCAAGCTTTAAAAAGACTATTTTTTAGTGTTGGCTAGAGTGTAGGATAAAAAGATTAGTTTCAATTTCTATTAATGTGGCTATAAAGTGATATGTTATTTTTGTTAGGCAATTGGACACTATGTATCAACATGTAAGTATGCTTCCAATGACTAAACAATTTCACTTCTTGGCATTTATCCTAAATGAGAAGAAAACTGTAGACACAAAAGTTATTTTTCTTGCATTATATGCAGTATCAAATAACTAAATAAACAAGAAATAACATAGGGCAATGGTCAAATAAAGTCAAATAACTTCTAGAGTACATTATGCTAAAATGAATGAAGTATGTAGTAGACATTTTTTTTCTGAATCTGAAGGGTAGCTGATTAATATCATAATTACCTTATGTTTGGGATATTTTGCCATTGTGTCAGATTTTGAGCATTGTAGGTTCCCATATCCCTCTACAGAATTCCAAAAGTTCATTATACACTTGATGTATGTAAACCTGGGAAAATAAGGTATAGGAACATGCCTAAACACATTAAAATAGAGGTTCTAACCTGGGAGTTAGAATCAGGAGAAAATGGCACAATGTCATTGATTCTGTGTAGTGGATTCCACCACACACACCCCTGCAAATCTCTCATCAGGAATAAAAGACTTGTTTTTTCCTGCTTCTGACAGTAATACTGACATAAATGAATGTTCAATCCAAGCTTTCAAAACCCATGCCTCAATTATACGTGTGCACTCAGATAGTATATATAACTTATAGTTCTGAATATACCTGAAGTGAAAGGAAACATTAAACTTTCATTTTATTTTAGGTGGCCTTATTGTCTGGAGTGAATGAGCTGTCTCCAAGACTTTTTAGTTTTCCAAATGAAATATTCAGAATTAATTACTTCTGTTGAAGAATGGTAAAAAAAAGAAATGTTTTAATGAATTATTTTGCAAGGTAAAATTAAAGTCATGTGATGAGGTGAGCTCACCTATGTAACAGTTGAATGTAAAAAAAGAACCAAGGTCTGAGCCTGGAGACACTCTAAAATTTAAAGATAAGGGAGAGGAGGAGGATCCCAATACCAGAATGAGAAAAAATCACCATGAAGATACTAGGGTAGTCATGAAACTGAAGACAGGGATGGGTCACAGAAGCCAAAGTGTGAATGTTTTAAGGAAGGAGCAGTCAACTAGATTAAATGCTGAAGAGTGGTCAAGTAAAATGAGAACTGAACAAAATCCAGTGGCTTTGTAGCAAAGAGGGCTGTTGACTGTGACAAGAATAGTTTCAATAGGGAGACAGGATGAGACAGTATTGACTTTTAATGTGTCATGAAGAAGTGGGTAGCCACATTCTCCACTAAGCTGGGTTGTGAAGAAAACTAGAGAAGGTAGTAGTTGGATAAGCATGTGAGGTCATTAGGACGATGGAATTTTGGAAGCAATATGTGTAGGAAAGTTGAGGAAAGGAGAGACAAGAAAGCTAAATCCTTATATCCCATGGAAAGAAGTCAATAAACAATGCCTAAAATTGAAACCTCAAGTACCAATGTACAGATGTTATATAGAGACATGGAAATGAATATCAAAATGATAAACTAGTAGAAGCAAATGTGATTTCCTCAGGAGAAGGGGAAATGGTAAAGAGGTTAAAATGGTTGATTTTGTAACAACTTTTGTAAAACCATTTGACTCTTTAAATAGTTTGTTTATATACCTCAGATAAAATTAAAAACTCAAAAAAATAAAATTTGTCTAGAAGAAAAAATGTACTAAAACAACCATGAAACTTATAAAATAAAAAACAATGCAGGGTTACATCCATATCAGATATTAAAACATTTTCCAAATCTATAATTGTTAAAACAATGGGGTAGCACAAAATTATAAAAATAAACCAGTAAAATAGAATCAAGAGTCAAGAAAACAGAGGCATGTGTATATGGGTATTAAGAATATCATTAAAGTAGAATTTACTACCAATGTGGAAGCAATGAACAATTCTATAAATAATGCTGGGAAAAAAGAATATAATTTCAAAAATTAGTATCTTAAATTTACATCACAATAAATAAATTCAGCATGAACTGGTTCTTTAAAAGTGTATCAAGCTATTTAAAGAAGAAAATAGAAAATATATAGAAAATTAGGTGAATATGTATAATCTGTAATTTGAAGAGGACTTCCTCAGAAAAAAAACAAAAGCTAGAATGAAAAAAGTAATAACTAATATATTAACCCATGTGATCATTTTTTTCTATAAGAGACACTATAAAGAGTTAAAAGTCAAGTAACACAAAGGAAAAAATATGAGGAAAATTATTATGAAGACCAAATAACATAAAAATTCTTACAAGTCACTAAAGAAAAGACATTCTGATGGAAAAATGTACAAATTATTTGAACAGGCATCTCACAGAATAATCAATAAACATTTGATAAAATAGACTCAATCACACTATTGCAAGATAGACACAAATCCCAACAAAAAATTACCATATCTTTCCATTTGATTAGCAAAGTTTAAAAGATGCCATTATCTAGAGTTGGCCTAAGGTGTAAGATAAAGATTATTCCCATTTCCTGTTAATGGGAATATCAACTGACATAGTCTTTCTGGTAGGTAATTTGACAGAATCTATCAAAATGTAATTTTACTTCCACTTGACCCCGAAATTCCATTTCTGGACATCTATCATAAATGAGCAGATATGATATTTGTTTTAGTGATACATTATATTTTAGAAAAGAAGAAAAAGAAGCCAACATAATTATGCATGATATTATTATTCCCCATAATAGGGGAATTGTCAAAGACAGTGCAACGACTTCTAGATTCCACTATGCTAAAAATAATGAAGTATGTAGTAGATATTTGTCACCTGTGTTATTGGGTAGCTGTCTTCCCAGCACTTGAATTCCCTTCCTTGGTTTTTGGGAAACTGCCATTATGCAAGCCTTTTGGGGAAGTAGGGCCCCATATCTCCCTACAGAATTCTAAAAGGCCATATATACTTGATTTCAATAAATCTGGGTAAATTGGGTGCAGTGTCATGCCTTAACTTATCAAATTAGAGGTTCTCACCCGGGACTTTAAATGAGGAGCAAGCAAAAAACTGTAGTGGATTCTGTGATATGCTGCCTCAGATTTCCCATCAAGAATGAAAGACTTACTTCCTCCTGCTGCTGGCAGGGATGCTGGCCCTCTTGCAAAGTGCCTTGGCTAAAGAAAAATGTTTTGCCTAAGGTTATAGCTGGTTCTTGGAACATATCACGTCCAAATGACTGGCCTATGCGGGGTTATTAAGGCCACCACCTCAAAACATTGTAACTCTGCCAGCCATCCCAGTTTCAGAATTCACCATGGAGTATGCTGAGGCCTTCACTGAGATAGCATCACAACCCAGCTTCTCCCTCTGACCAACCTGCTTAATTCCCTTGCTTTACAAAGATATTGATCCCAAGAGAATGCCCTAATCAGTTTCCTTTTTGCTAATCTTCATCTCAGTCTTCACTTCTCAAGGAACCCAATCTGCAACACAGTGAAACTGAAACAGTTTAGAAATCACTCTAAGGCAGAAATGTACAATGTCCAGTGTGGGGTTAAAATATTGAGTGACAGTGACAGCAGTGGCTATTTTTGTGGCATGGCATTGGCTGTGGGACCAGGACCTCATTCCTATTGATTTTCTCAAGCTTAATTCTAACCTTTCCATCATTTCTGTGAACTTCCCAGTATCTTTCCAATATCCTTTTCTGTGTAAGTAAACCAGAGTCAGTTTATAATGTTTTCAATCCAATGAGGGCAGATCTATATTTACTGATTGGGAAATATTTTCAAGGTGTATTGTTAAGTGAAAAGAAGCAAATTGCAGTAAAATACATACAGTATAATTCCATTTATATGAAAAGACAAAAAAGCAGTATATCATGGGTACATATGTCTGTACATTAAAGTGTTTCAAACTAAACCCACCAAACTTGCTGTGATGGTTATCTCTGGAGAAGGGAGTGCAATTAAGTGCAAGGGGTGGAAGAGGATATTAATGGTTTACTCATACTTGACTATTGCTTGAATCTGTTACAAGTGTATATTCATATTTTACCTGTGTAATTATTTCTAATTAATTCAAGAAATAATTATTAAGAAATGATTATAAGCAGCCACTGTGGAAAACAGTTCGTTTGATCATTAAAAATTAACTGTAGAATTACCAATGATGAAGCAATTCCATTTCTAGGTATATAACCAAAAGAAATAAAAGCAGGGAGTTGAGCAGATATTTGCACACCAAGATTCATAACAGAATGATTCACAATTAACAAAATATGGAAACAACTGAAGTGTCCGTGAACAAAAGAATGGATAAACAAAATGTGGTATATACTTACAATGGAATATTATTCAGAGGTAAAAAAGATTGACATTATCAAACATGGCACAAAATGGATGGACCATAAAGACATAATATTCTGTGAAATAAGACAGACACAAAGGACTTATATTGTATTATCCCTCTAACATGAATAATTAGAAGATGCAAATTTATAGAGTCAGAAGCTAGAATACAGGTTTCCAGGGGTAGGGATGGGGTGGAGAACCAGGAATTAATGCTTAATTAGTATAGAGTTTCTGTTTGGGTTGATGGAAACTTGTGGTGATGGCAGTGCAACATTGTGAGTTTAAGTAACACCACCGAATTGTATATTTGACCGTGGTTAAAATGACAACTATTTAAAATGTTACCATAGATTATGTCCATATGGGTGATGGCTTAAAGCCTGCTCTTCTTTTTCTCTCCCTTGTTAACCTATCTTTCAGACAATGGTTCTCAGAGACTGCTCGCTTTCCTCAGTTCAGATCAGTGAGGTCATATGGATGTGGTGGGAGGTGTGGGAGGTGGGCAGCATGGGAATCCCAGTGGGTTCCGTGTAATATTTTAGGTAATCTAAGCACCTCTTAAAATATATTTATATATATATAAATAACATTTTTGTAAGCAAATGCACATATATGCATATATATTTATATATCATTTTACAAATATTGGTACGTATTGTGAAAATTTTTATTTTTACCCACAATAAAAAATAAATAAATTTAAAAAAATGACAACTATTAGGTTGTATATATGCTACCAGAATAAAAATATTAAAAACCCACAGAACTACAAAACAAAGGGCAAAACCCATAGAACTACAAAACAAAAGGTGAACCTCATGTATACTATGGACTATAGTCAATAGTATTATTATAATAGTGTTTAATCAACTTTAACAAATATACCACAACAATGCAAAATATTAATGGGGAAATCTATATGTGGGAGATATATGGGAACTCTGTACTTTCTGCCTGATTTTTCTCTAAATATACAACTGCTCTAAAAAATTCCAGCAAACAACAACAGGAAAATACTATAAGCCTGGTACTATAATAAACACTAGAGCAGGAGTTCTTAATCATTTTTGTTTCTACAGACCCTTTTGCCAGTCAGGAGAAAATCACAGACCCCTTCTCAGAATGTAGCGGGAGATAGTTTTATGACACTCAACATTGAAAGTCAGAGAAAATATAATAAGTTGATTTTTTAAAATTCAATCTCATGAACCCCTGCACTAGAGATACATAAAAACAAACAAAAAGCAACCCCCCCCCCCCAGTTTTCATGTAGCTTTAACCTATTTTGATAGAAAAATTATCAGTGAGAAAAGAAGCAAAATATATAGTATATGATATTGTGTTCAGTGTTATACAGGAAAAAAAGGCAGGGCAGGTGGACAGACTTAAATGCTGGGGTAGGCAGTTGCCATGTTAAATAGGGTGATCATGGATGGCCTCAATGACAAGAGGGCATTTGTGTAAAGAATACGAAATAATGGAGCAAGTCATGAAGATAAATGAGGGTAGAGTATTCTAGCTAGCAGGAAAATAAGGTACAAAGTCCCTGAGACTGGAGCTAGCCTAACATGATTGAGTAACAATAAAAAAAATCAATGTGGCTGAAGCAGTGAGTGAGGAGAGTATAGCAGAAGAAGAGATATGAAAGGTAATGTGAGATGCATTGTAGGCCAATGTATGAGTTTTGAATTTACTGTGAATTGGATAAGAAGCCACTGAAGGGTTTTGAACAAAGTTGTGACATCATTTGAATTATATTCTAATGGAATCACTCTGGTTGTTCTATTAAAAATATTCTGAAATTCGGCAAGGGCTGAAGTAGGGAGATAAGTTAGGAGGTTGCTGTTAATGAACCAAGCATGAACTAATAATGGCTTTTACCAGAGAAACAATAACGGAGGTGGTAATAATTGTACAAATTCTGGATATATTTTGAAGGTAGAGAATAAAGGATTTAAGGACAGATTTTATGTTGGGAGACAAGAGGTGGAATGAAGTATGACTCCAAGGTTTGAGACTTGAAATACTGGAAGGATGGAGCAACCATTAGCTGAAATGAGAAAACTATGGGAATATCAGGTTTAGGAAGATGATCAAGAATGTCATTTTGTACATATTGAAGGAATTCTTTTATATTTTATATTTTTTCTTGTTTTAATTAGGTAATATATTTATAAGGTAAGACTCAAAATAAAATAATGTATATATGGAGAAGTTTTCTCCCACCTTTGACTCTTTCTACCTTATTGTTTGCTCCCCTATGTACAACTACTTTTATTATTTGTTTTCCCTACAGTGTTCTTTATGCACATACAAGCATATATATATATTTTTTTCACTCCTGTATTATACCAAAGTAGTTTACTTAATACCCTTGTACACATCTTGTTTTTTGGTTTGTTTTGCTTTTTACTTAATATTACTTGGAGATCATTTCAAACAGAAAGAATATAGAGAGCTTTCTCATTCTTTTTTCTAACTGCTGAGTATTTCACTGTGTGTTCCATAGTTTAGTCTATCCTTTCTAGATCCATCCTTCAGTTATTTCCAGTCTTTTGTAATGACACATAAAAATATGCTGTAATAAATAACCATGTAGAGAAGTAAAGTACAAAGCAAAGGAACAAGAAGTAAGAATATATAGGATTAATATCATTTAAATAATTTTACATTTTAAAAATCATAGACAAATTTAAAACTTAAACAGAAAAAAAAATCTGCAATATGTGAGTATTACTGTTCTCTCCAGGGAAACTGAACTACCAGGAAATATATATATATATATGTAATATTTTAAAATTTACTTTAGGAGTTGGCTCCAATGACTATGGGGATTGGCAAGTCCAAATTCTTTAGTGCAGGCCACAAGCTGGGAACTCTGATGAAGGTCTTCCATGAATTCCCCAGGAGAAGTTGGCTGGCTGAAATATAGATGAAAATTCTTCCTTCTGACTGCTAAAATCATCAGATCTCCCTTTAAGACCATCAAGTGTTTGGATGAGACTTCTCTCGTTTCTGATGGCAATCTCCTTTGTTGGTTGCAGATATAATCAGCTATAGATGGAATCAATTTAGTGATGATATAAATCCATGAAATATCCTCACAGTAACAGTCCGGTCACTGCTTCCTTGACAAAACAACTGGACACCATAATATAGTCAAGTTGACCCATGAACTTAACCATTGCAGCCCACCCCTTGTCAACATGGCACATCTCCTTAAGCCATATTTAATCACTAAATAAAAACAACATTTTTACTTAGCTTAATTCAGCTGTCTTGCATACGACCAGAAATACACTAAATCTTTCCCCCAAAGAGAGTGCAAGTTGTTTGGTAATATTGACCCTTAAATGTAATATCCTGTAACTTAACTACTATGACTATGACAAACATTTATAAAACTAGACAGAAATATCCATAACCATTGATAATGGGATGGTAGCTCATAATTGTAACATTTGACTACTCATTCTATATTCCCTTTACTGCCAGCAAACACGAGAGCTGGTTGGGGCTCTGTGCCTGGCAGAGTGTCCCAAACCTTCATTCCTGAAATTTCTGGGCCATTAGTAGTCCTGCCTGGATTGGGTTGTTGTGGTTTTCCATTGAATTTAATCACAGGGTTCAGTAATATTAAGAGATGACCTAAGAGATCTGTTGTGTTCTGGACAAACTCTTCTTTACTTCCATTGTGTAGTAGCAGTCTTATTCTGCCTTGACAATCAAGATCAATCATCCCAGTCAGTACAGGAATTCCTTTCTTTGTCTATTGATTCAGAGATATATGGAACCTAATGTGGCAAGTGGCAGGCTTAATTTCCAGTTCAGTGGAAATTAAGTTTCTTCTGGTGGAAGCACTCCTAATTTTAGAACTAAGACCTGTAGACCAGCATAGCTTAAAGTTTCAGAGACAGGAAGCAAATTTTTTTCTAGTGGATTACAAGAGGTTATAGTGAGTGATGCCACTCCCATTTCAACTCATTGATTCCTGAACCTATGAATCCTAGCTATGGGAGAAACAGTACCATTGAGTGGACACTGATTTAGAGCATACACAGCCTCCTGGAGAAAATCCCTGCAAGGTATTGCCACCAAGTTTTCAATGTAATTGAATATTCAAAAGATTCTTCCACTATTGAATCAATCCAGCTGCTTCAGGATTATGGGGAACATGGTAAGGGCAGTGATTTCAATAAGCATGTGCCCATTCCTGCACTTCACTTGCTATAAAGTGAGTTCCTTGATCAGAAATAATGCTGTGTGGAATACCATAACAGTGAAGAAGGCATTCTGTGACTCCATGGATGGTAATTTTGGCATAAGCATTGTATGCAAGGAAGGCAAACTCATATCCAGTTATTACTGTCTATTCCAGTTAGAACTAAACCCTGCCCTTTCCATAATGGAAGTGGTCCAATGTAAGCAACCTGCCATTAGGTATCAGGTCTATCACCTTAAAGAATCTTGCCATATCAAGCACAGAGTGTTGCTGCTGGCATAGTGGCCACTCAGCAATGGCTGTAGCCAGATAAACCATGGTGAGAGGAAATCCATGTCTTCTAGACCATGCATAACCTTCATCACTATCACTATAGTCAGTTTGCTTATGTACCCTTTGGGAAGTGAAAGGAGTGCCTGGGAAAAGAGACCAATTGGTATTCACAGAATGGGTCATCCTATCTACTTGATTATTAAAATGTAACTGCTGAAGTCACCCTCTGGTAAGCATTCACATTGGACACAAATATCTTCATGTTCTTTGCCCATTTAGAGCAGTCTATCCACATTCCTCTTCCCCAGACCTCTTTATCATCAATTTCTCAATGATGTTCCTTCCAAGTCCCTGATGATACAGCCAAACCATTGGTCACATCACACAAATCAGTATACAAATGAACCTCTGACCATTTCCCCTTCCAAACAAAATGGACACCTAGGTGCACTGCTCTAAATTCTGCCCGCTGGCAAGATTTCACTTTGCCACTGTCCTTCATTGATTTCACAGAAAGGTCCTGTAATGCTATAGCTGTTCACTTTTAAAGTGGTACCTCTGTATCAGCAAAATTGTCTATAAACCATGCCTGAATTTTCTCTTTCTCAGTCAGCTTGTCAGAGAGAACTACCCATATGGCCATAGCCATATGGAAACTTTCAGCACCATTGCATGTGGTGGATAATTTGGAACAAGTGGGAGGGGAGCTTGCACAGCAGCCTGGACCTGTTGCAAAGCCTATTCTTGTTCTTGTCCCCACTCCAAAGTAGCAGCTTTTCTGGTCACTCAGTAAATAGGCCAGAGTGGCACACTGAAATGAAGAAAAAGTCTACAAAATACAAAGAGACTAGGTATTGTGCCCTTTTATAATTATAGGGGGGGGTCAGATGAAACAATTTTCACATTGGAAGGGATATCTCAACATTTCCAACAGCCCTGAACACCTAGAAATTTCACTAAAGTTTAAGGTCCCTGAATTTTCGTTGGATTTATAGTTCACCTGGTTAAGTGCAAATGACTAACCAATAAGTCTAGAGGAATTGATATTTCTTGATCACTAAATTGAATCAACATGATGACATCAATATAACATGTCATTGTGATATCTTGTGGAAGGGAAAATGGATCAAGTTTCCTGCAAACTAGATTATGACATGGGGTGGGAGAGTTGATATAACCGTAAGGTAGGACAGTGGGAGTATATTGCTGGCCATGACAGCTGAAAGCAAACTGTTTCTTGTGGTCTTTGCCAAAAGAGATTGAGAAAAAATAATTTGCCACATCAATACCTGCATACCAGGTCCAAGAGAATGCATTGATTTGCTCAAGCAAATACACCTGGAACAGCAGCTGGAATTGGAGTCACAACCTTTTTCAATTTATGATAATTCTCTGTTATCCTCCAAAACCCATATATTTTCAGCACCAGCCAGTAGAATAATTGACCCAGGGATGTTATAGGAAACAACAGACCTGAATCCTTTAGTCCTTCAGATTAGATTGCTCTAATCTCTGCAATCGCTGCAGAAATTTGTTGATGTCTTTACATTATTATTTTGCTAAGTACTGGCAGTTCTAGTGGCTTCCACTTAACTTTTCCTACCATAATAACAATCACTCCAGAGGTCAGGGAACTAATGAGAGGATTCTCCTAGTTTCTGAGTATGTCTATTACAACAATGCCTTCTGGAAATGAAATAATCACAGAACTGGTCTGAGATCCCATGAACCCACTGAGATGGACCTGAGATAAAATGTCACTGATCACATGACCTACATAATATTCTATTCTGGTTGGTGGGCTGCAGCGATGTTTTGGGTCTCTGGAAATTAATTTCACTTCTGAGCTCCTATCTAATAGTCCCCAAAAGGTTTTACCATTTCCTTTTTCCCAATGTACAGTTCCCAGGAGAATAGTCATAGGTCCTTTTGTAAAGGCTTAGAGGAAGATTAACAGCATAAATTCTTGCAGTGTGGCAGGGTCCTTTCCCAACCACAGGAAGGGATCTGCCTTCCCTTCACTCAAGAAGTTCTGGGTCTGTAAACTGTCTTATGTCACAGTTGATTGAGGGAATTGATTTACAGATTCAATGCAATCCCAGTAAAAGTTCCAATAGCATTTTGTACTGAGTGGGAAAAGCCAATTATGAAATTTATTTGGAAGGGCAAGGGGCCCCAAATAGCCAAAACCATCTTGTAAAGGAAAAATGAAATTGGAGGAATCACACTAACAACTTTAAAGCATACTACAAAGCTACAGTGGTCAAAACTGCATGGTATTGGCATGAGGATAGACATACTGACTAATGGAACTGAATTGAGAGGTCGGATATAGGCCCATGCATATTTGGCCAACTGCTATTTGGCAAGGACAATAAACCCCCTCAACTGGGACAGAATAGTCTCTTCAAAAAATGGTGCTTAGAGAACTGGATATCCATATCCAAAAGAATGAGAGGATCACCGTCTCATGCCCTATACAAAAGTTGAATCAAGATGGATCAAATATCTAAATATGAAAGCCAAGATCATACAGCTTCTAGAAGATAATGTAGGGAAGCATCTACAAGATCTGGTAGTAGGAAAGTGTTTCATAAACTTTACACCCAAAGCATGAGCAATGAAAGAAAAAATAGATAAATAGACCTTCTCAAAATTAAAAACACTTGTGCTTTAAAGAAGGTTGTCAAGAAAGTGAAAAGACAGCCTACTCAATGGGAGAAAATACTTGTGAAACAGCTCTCTGATAAGGGCATAATATGCAACATATATAAAGAAATATTTCCCCCCTCTGGTTTTTTATATACTTTTTATTTTTTTAAAGACACTTAGATTATAAATGTTACATAAAAAATATAAGGGATTCCCATATGTCCCGCTCCCTACCCCTCCCACATTTTCTTCACATTAGCAAAATCCTTCATTAGTATGGTACATTTGTTACAATTGATGAACACATTTTGGAGCATTGCCACTAAGTATGGGTTATAGTTTGCATTCTAGGTTATGCTCTCTCCCTCACATTTTTGTAAGTTATGACAAGATATATAATGCCCTTTATCTGTCATTGCAGTGTCATTGAGGACAATTACCAAGTCCCAAAAATGCCCCCAAATTACACCGATTTTTCCCTCTCCTGCCCCTCCTAACCTCCTGTGGCCACTGCCTCCTATAAAGAAATCTTACATCTAGAAAATAAAACGTAAAAAAAAAAAAACATTTAAAAAATAGGTAAGAGATTTGAATACACACTTTTCAAAAGAGGAAAATCAAATGGCTAAAGCACATGAAAAGATGCTCATCACTAGCTATTAGAGAAATCAAGCTGGGGGAGGGCTGGATAAAGGAACCAGTGAACTCTTGGGAGGTAGAAGACTGTGGTTGAGGAAACATTTCTGCGAGTGTTCTTTTGGCAACTATGAGAGGTGAGGGTCACTGATGCAGGGTGTCAGTGGGGTGGGGATGTGTGTGGAAGGGTGTACCTGGGGCATGCTTCTGTGGAAAATTAATGTGTTCATGTAGTCATAGGGTGTTATCTCAGTTTGTGGAGACCCACACAATAACCAACAAAATATTAAATTTCCATCCTGGCGAGTCCCGCTTCATTCTCAAAGAGATGGGCAATAATCACAAGAGTACATAGGCAGTGCCTAATAAAGAAAAAGAAACAGACCATTACACCAAGCCTTCAATATTAATGCTTGTAGTTATGAACCCTATTCTTGTAGAATTGAAGCTTAGCCTAATAATCTCTATTGCCTGAGTTATTTCCTGAAAACCTCCTTGTTACTTAAATGGGGTCTCTATCTTAGGCAAATTCAGCAAATAAGCTCACTACATTACCCCCAGTGTGGGACACAAATTCTGGGGATGAGCATCCCTGGCATCAAGGCATTAATACAAAACACCAACCTCAATAGATTTGGAAAAACACTTTGACCAAAAGGGGAAAAAATTAAATACAAAAGTCTTTATGGCCAAGAGATTTCAAATTGAACTGGGAGGTAACTCCAGAAGTTATATTTATGTGCATCTCAAGCGGATCTCACTAACTGGCACCATAAACAAAGCCTCAAAAAAGAGTGGTTCTGAGGGGCCTAGAGACATCTGGACACTGTAGGCAAGGCACACAACCCCATGAAACTGGCACTCCATCATTTGGCCTTACCTTGGAATATATGATAACCTATTTCTTAAATGTAACAGAGTTAGACTCATTTATAATTTCCCTACACACAATTCTTCTCGTCCTTTTATTTGAACCTATAATTAACACTAAACTCATTAATTATATGTCCCAGAGGGTTAAATCTTAAATCTATTCATATGCTGCTTGAGCTCTGAATCTCAGCAAAGTTGCAGAAACACTTACTCTCCAGTTCATCGGACTTACCCAAGAAAATTAACAAAATGATGATGATGGACACCCTCATCCCAAAAATCAAAGTGTATCTACAACTGCAAGCAGAACAGTTCCTTCCTTCTACCCCATAAGATCTTAGCCCCTTCTCAATCTGAAGCAGAATGGGCATCACCATCTGCAAATCCTCAAGATTGAGGACTTGAAAAACCTAATGGGGGGGGGGGATGCAACCATGGACCAAAGTAGAATTATTGTTATTGTGTAATGGAAGAACTTGTAACATTGATATAAAGATAATGGTTATCAGACATTCTGTGGTGGTGGGGAGGGAAGAATATTGGAACATAAGACATTTCTAGGGCATTGGAATTGTTCTGCATGATATTGCAAAGACAGATTCAGGCCATTATACATTTTCTCAAAAGTTATACAGTTGTATGGTGCAAAGTGTAAACCATAATGTAAACTATAGACCATAATTGGTAGCAATGCTTCAATATTTGTTCATCAATTGTAACAAATGTAAGATGTTATTGATAGGGTAAAGTGTGAGAAAGGGAGGGTTGGGGATATATGGGAATCCCCCATATTTTCTATTTAAATTTTCTGCAGTCTAAATCATCTTTAAAAATAAAGTTAAAGAAAAGAATTGATTGAGGGACCATGTCTGTCTTTTTCTGTGATTTAAGTTAGGCTTTGGTCATTTGATCTACAACTCTTCTGCTTATAGAGATCAAGTAAGAATTTAGTTGATGGCCCAGTGTTTTTAATGCCAGGTACCCCATGATCTACTAGCCAATGCCATAGGTCTTTGGGTGTCATACTATTCTGGTTACTTCCTTCACTCTACTGTCTATTGTGGTAGCCACACCCACCTCATTATTGGTGATTAAGTGCTGATGCTTGGCTTCTGCCAACCTGGTATCTGATCATCCCCATGGTGTTTAACGATCCAAGTATACTAGAAGCATTTCCTATAGTAAAATATCTACTAAAGAGAAAAGCAAAATATGAACTATCAGTACAGTGTTGAATAACAGTTGTGACAGTGGACATCTTTGTCTTGTTCCAGATCTTAGAGGGAAAGCTTTAAATCTTTAACCATTGCTTGTGGTGATAGCTTTGGGTTTTTCATATATGTACTTTATCATATTTAGGAAGTTTCCTTTTATTCCTAATTTTCTAAGTGTTTTTATCAAGAAAGTTTGCTGAATTTTGTCAAAGGCCTTTTCTGCACCAATGGAGATAATCATGTGTTTTTTTGCCTTCATTTTGTTAATGTGATGTATTAAATTATTTGATTTTATTATGTTGATCCATCCTCATATATCTGGTATAAAACCATTTGATCATGGTGTATAATTCTTTTAAAAAATCAATTATAATTGCGAATATTCTCACTGTCCTGATTCTGTGATAATCAGGGTGGGTTAAACATTCGCTATATTAGAAACCATGCATGTGTCCCCAGACCTCGTTTTCCTCCCTAGGTCTGGTTTATAGAATGCTGGTGATAAACTAAGCCTGATTTATTATATGTCCATCCTGTATGGGAAAAGACTGTAACTCTAGGTATCTCTGGTCAACCTTAAGAGATATAGCAGGGGGCTATATCTGGTTGGCGTCCATCTCCCATATGGAGGGACCTGGGTTCGATCCCCGGGACCTCCTGGTAAAAATTTTAAAAATATATAGAAGGTGCGTGGGCCGCCAGGCCCTGTGCGCGGGTGCACCACCAGTTCCCGCGAGCCACACAGCAAGATGATGACATAATAGGAGAGTGACACAAGGGAGAGGCAAGATGAGACGCACCGAAAAACCAGCAACTAAGGTTGCGCGGGCAGGATGCCTCTCTCCTACATCAGAGATTCCAAGGATTGAATCCCAGTGAAGACAGGAGGAGAAGGATGAGAAGAGAGGGCAGAAAATGGACACAGAGTTGCCCAGCGAATGGACACAGAAACAGCAAAAATGGGGGGGAGGGGGAAGGGGTGTAAAAATGGATAAAAGTAAATAAATAAATAAATCCTTAAAAAAAGAAAATAAAAAAAAAATCAATTATATTGATATATATATTAATAAAGATTACAATTCATCAAAAGTGTACAATCAAAGGTATGTGGTATAATCATATAGGTGTGCATTCATCACTTCAATCATTATTAGAGCATTTCATTATTTCATAATAATAAATAAAAAATCGACAATCAAGAAAATTCCACACCTCTCAATTTCTCTGTTTTCCCTGCTGTACATAGCTGCTATTTCTGACTATTCTTGCAAAATTATATCTTTTTTATTAAGCAGTTTTATTGAGATATAGACACACACCCATATGATCTATCCAAAGTGTATAAGCAATGGTTTTCAGTATAATCACAATGTTTTGCATTCATCATCTCAAAAATTTTAGAACAATTTCATTGCTCCAATAAGAAAGACTCCACACCACATAGCGTTCCTTCCTCAGCCGTACATAGCCACTAATCTCATTTCATCCTTATAAATTGATTTATATTTACTTTTTATATAAATGGAATCATATAATATGTGGTACTCTGTGTCTGCTCTCCTTCAATTAGTGTAATATGTATTTTTTTGTCTGATATTAACATTTTGTAGTATTAAACTACATTTGTTCAGCTTCAAAGAAAAACAGTCTTATATATGCAATTTTACCCATACTCATATTTCACATAATATATTTATATTTCACATAATATATTTAGTTCATAATAGGGCAATCATACACTATGTATCCTCTTATGTCTGGCTTGCTTCACTCAACATAATGGATAAATTTGTTTATCTATTCATCAGTTGATGGACGCCTGGGTTGTTTCCAACTTTTGGTTATTGTGCAAAAAGATGCTATGAACATCAGTGTGCAGATGCCCATTCATGTCACTGCTCTCAGTTCTTCTGGGCACATACCTAGCAATGGTATTGCTGGGTCCCATGGCAAGTCTCTATTCAAATTTTAGGAACTGTGAAACAGTCCTCCACAGTGGTTGTACCATTCTCTTCACATCCTCTCTAATATTTAGAGTTTTCCTACTTTTTGGCCAGTCTAATAAGTATGAAATGACATCTCATTGTAATTTTGATTTGCATTTCCTTAATCGCTAGTCATGTTGAATATTTTTTCATGTGTTTCTTTGCCATTTGCTTTTCTTCTTTGTACGGTTGTCTTTTCAAGTCTTTTGCCCATTTTTAAATTAGATACTTTGTCTTATTGTTGAGTTGTATAATCTCCTTATATATCAGGGATATTAAACACTTATCAGATATGTGATTGCCAAATATTTTATCCCATTGAGGGGGCTGCCTTTTCACCCTTTTGACAAAATCCTTTGAGGTGCAAAAGTGTTGAATTTTGAGGAAGTCCCATTTATCTATTTTTTCTTTTGTAGCTCCTGCTTTGGGTGTAAGGTTTAAGAAACTACCATCTAACACAACTACTTGAAATTTTCCTATATTTTCTTCTTGTAGCTTTATGTTTGTTGTGTTTATAGTTCCTTGATACCTTTTGAGTTAAATTTTTTATATGGTGTGAGATAGGGGTCTTCTTGCTTTCTTTTGGATATGGCTATCCAGTTCTCGAAGCACCATTTCTTAAATAGATTGTTTTGGTCCAGCTGGGTGGGCTTAAGAGCCTTGTTAAAATCACTTGACTGTAGATGTGAGGGTCAATTTCTGAGTTCTTGATGGGGTTGCAGTGCTCGATTTGTCTGTCCTTATGCCAGTACCATGCTGTTTTTACCAGTGTAGCTAGTAATATGCTTTAAAGTCAGGAAGTGTGAGTACTCCAACTTTGTTCTTCTATTTTAAGACATTTTTGGCTATTTGGAGCCCTTACACTTCCAAACAAATTTGATTATTGGCTTTTATATTTCTGCACAAAAGGCTGTTGAGATTTTTATTGGGATTGTGTTGAATCTGTAAATCAGTTTGGGTAGAATTGACATATAAACAATATTCAGTCTTCCAATCTGTGAATGCGAAATGCCCTTCAATTTATTTGTCTTCTTCCATTTTTTTAGCAATGTTTTGTAGTTTTCTGAAAACAGTTCTTTTATGTCCTTGGTTAAGTTTATTCCTATATATTTGATTGTATTATTTAGTATTATAATTGGATTCTTTTTCTAATTTCCTCCCCAGATTGCTAATCAGTAGTGTATAGAAATGTTATTGATTTTTGCATATTAATCTTCTATCCGGCCACTTTGCTGAACTCGTCTATTAGTTCTAATACCTTTGTTGTGGATTTTTCAATATTTTCTAAATATAAGATCATGTCATCAGCGATTAGATAGTTTTACTTCTTGCTTTCCTATTTGGGTGGCTTTTATTTCCTTGTTTAGCCTAATTTCTCTAGCTAGAAGTTTTAGCACAATATTGTATAATAATGGTGACAGTGGACATCCTTATCTTTTTCCTGATCTCAGTGGGAAAACTTTCAGTCTTTCACCATTGAATAAAAAATGCTAGCTGTATGTTTTCATATGTGCACTTTACCATGTTTTGAAAGCTTCCTTCCATGCCTATTTTTTGGAGTGATTTTACCAAGAAAGGGTGATGTATTTTGTCAAATGCATTTACCACATCAATAAAGTTCATACGATTTTTCTTCTTCAGTTTTTTTATGTGATTTATTGTACTATTTGAGTTTCTTGTGTTGAGCCACCCAGCATACCTGGGATAAAACCCACCTAATTGTGGTGTATATTTCTTTTAATGTGCCTTTGGATTCTGTTTACAAGTATTTTGTTGAGGATTTTTGCATCTATATTCATTAGCTATATTGGTCTGTATTTTTATTTTTTCGTAGTATCTTTACCCAGTTTTGGTATTAGGGTGATGCTGGCTTCATAGAATTAGTGTGGTAGTGTTCTTTCTTGTTCAATTTTTTGGAAAAGCTTGAGCAAAGATCAATATTAGATCATCTTTGAATGATTGCTATAATTCACCTGTGAAAAATCCTGGTCCTGGGCTTTTCATCTTTGGGAGGTTTTTTTTTATGACTGTTTTAATCTCTTCATTGTGATTGGTTTGATAGGGTCTACTATTTCTTCTAGGGTCTGTCTATATGGTTCTTGTGTTTCTAGGAATTTGTGGCATCACACTTGTTCATAGTATCCACTTATGATTTCTCTTATTTCTGCAGTGTCAGTGGTAATGTCCCCTTCTCATTTCAGAATTTATTTATTTGAGTATTCTCTCTGTTTTCTTTGTGTGTCTAGTGATTTTTCTCAAAGAAACAACTTTTGGTTTTGGTAATTCTCTCTATTGTTTTTTCATTCTCAATTTCCTTTACTTCTGCTTTGATCTTTACTATTTCTTTCCTTCAGCTTGGTTTGGGATTAGTTTGCTGGCTTTTTTTTAGTTCTTCCAGGTGTGCAGTTAAGTCTTAAATTTTAGCTCTTTCTTCTTTTTTAATGTAAGAATCGAGGGCTATAAACTTCCCTCTCATCAATGCCTCTTCAATGTCCCCTAGGTTTTGATATGTTGTGTTCTCATTTTCCTTCATCTCAAGATATTTGCTGAATTCTCTTCAAATTTCTTCTTTTTTAAATATACTTTATGATTTTTTAAAAAGATACTTAGATTACATAAATGTTACATTAAAAAGTTTAGGGGATTCCCATATGCCATACTCCCTACCCCTAAAATATTTTCCCACATAACAACATCCTTCATTAGTGTGGTACATTTGTTACAATTGATGAACACATTTTGGAGCATTGCCACTAAGTGTGGTTTATAATTTGCATTGTAGTTTACTATCTCTCCCACAGAATTGTGTAAGTTATGATAAGATATATAATGACCTGTATCTATCATTGAAATGTCATTCAGGATAATTCCCAAGTCCCAAAAATGCCCCCACATTATACTTGTTTTCCCTTTCCCTACCCTCAAAACTGCCAGTGGCCACTGCCTCCACATCACTGATAAAAGTTCTTTCATTGATAGAATCACAATAAGTCTATAGTAGAATAACAGTAATTCTATTCTCATCCATCATTCATTCTCCATCTTGAGGATCCTGGGATGGTGATGCCCACTCCACCTTTAATTGAGAAGGGGCTTAGATCCCATGGGGCAGATGGATGGGATTATCTTGTTTGCAGTTGCAGACTGTCTTTGTTCCTTGAGATCATCATTGTCAATCATCATCTCCTTGTTAGTTGCCCTGGGTGAATCCAAAGAACTGGAGAGTAGGTACTGCAACTCTGTTGAGATACAGGGCACAACTGGCACATGGACAGCCCAAAGATTTAAGTCTCTTGGACAAACACCTATCAACTTTAACACTAACTATAGGTTCAAATAGAAGTGGCAGAAGAGCCGTGTGTAGGGAAATCCCAATTGAGTCCAAATCTGTCACATGGGGGAGTGTAAATTCCAAAGTAGGGCCCACTGGCCGGGAACCAAACTCCTGAGCTGTGTGCCCTGCCTATAGTGTCTGCATGTCTCCAGAGCCCTCAGGAGTCCCTCTATTTGAAGCACTATTGACTTTGGCAGTCAATGAGATCCTGCTGAGATATGCATGGTCCATCCTCTTTCAGTAGTCACTGCCCTACACTGTACTTGGGAGATTTTTGCCATCCCACTAGAGAATGTGGCAGAGCTCCCCAGGATGAGAATTGTGTGAATCCCCACCACCACCATGACAATGCCACATGAACAGTTGAACACATTTATATGCCTTATAGGTATGACCCAAGTGAACCTCCTCCCAAACATCCCCCATCACTGACACCCCACACCAATGATCTTACCTTGCCACAGTTGAAACCTTTCTATGATCCAAAACTTCTTCAAAAAATTAAGCAAACAAAATAACTAAATACAATAAAAAAGAAAATGAAATAATAAGGATAGTTTTAAAAATAATAAATAAAATATAAATTTTTTAAAAAAATTTGGAATAATAATAAATAATTATAAAATTAAAAAAAATTTTTTTGACATTATGACTTTCAACAGTGTAAGATCTCTTGTCTTGTATGTAGAGGGACATTTCCTTCCATTTATTTCCCCCGTGTCTTATTTTTTTCATTTTGTCTTCAAGGAAGATTTAGGTTACCGAAAAGCGATGTACAGAATATAGGTGATTCCCATATATCCAAAAACCTCCCCCCTTTCCCCTTTCCCCTATTAATAACATTTCATATGTAGATGGTACATTTGTTACGATTGATGTACAAATATTGAAAAATTGTTACTAACCATGGTGTCTGAATTACTTTATGGTTTACATTTTGGATCATGCACTTTTATAAATTTTGATGAAATTTATCATGGCCTGTATCTATCATTGCAGATCATGTAGGAAAAGTCCATCATCCCCAATATGCCCCATGTTCCATCTATTCTATTCCTCCCTCCTCCTAACCTCAGGAATCACAGCAACAACCAAGATTTACTCCTTGAAGAACAAGAGTCATAGTTACTTGCAACAACATTGAGGGATTGCATACTGGCCTGTCCTCCCCTATTAGGCACTGTTTATGCTCTTGAGAGACTCCCACCTCTCTACTTAAGAACATAACAGGACACCCAGGATGGGAGTTCAATATCATCCCACTCATTATGTGGGTCTCCACCCACTGTTACACACACCATGACAAGATGAACACTTACACATTTCCTAGAAGCCTGGTCCTGGTGCATCTTCTCCTGCATGCCCCCTACATTGGACACCTAATCCAGTAACCATCCCCTGTCATATTTGCAAAAGAACATTCCCAATGTTTTAGATTTAACCCCATATGCGCAAATCCTCAGAGTTCACCTGCTCCCTCCCCCAACATTACCCCAGTTCCATGGAGAACCAAACCACCCTCCCAACTCTACACCCCTCACAAACAATCACCATCCAACCTAATAGCATTACTGTACCACTGTCATGCCCATCCACTGCACAACTACACCCTTCAACCTTATCATAGATTTTGTCCACATGAGAATGGGCTCACAACCTTCTTGTTTTCTGTCTCCTCTATATCTATCATCCAGACTCTAGATCTGTGAGTCTGATCAATTGGCTTAATTCATATCAGCATGTAATATTTGTTCTTCAGTGCCTAGCTTGATTCACTTAACATAAAGTTTCCAAGATTCAGCCATGTTATCCTGTGTGTTAATACTGCATTTCTTCTAACAGCTGAATAATATTCCATTGTATGCAAATTTGTTTATCCATTCATCTGTTGATGGACATTTGCATTGTTTCCAAGTTTTGGCAATAGTAAATAATGCTGCTATGAACATTGGTGTGCATATATCTGTTCGCGTCCCTGCTTCCAATTCTTCTGGCTGTATACCCAGCACTGGGATTGCTGGATCATGTGGCGGTTTTATATCTAGCTTCCTGAGGAAACCGTCAAACTGTCCTCCACAATGGCTGCACCATTCTACATTCCCACCAGCAGTGGATAAGTGTTCCCATTCCTCCACATCCTCTCCAACACTTGTAATCCTCTGGTTTTTAATAGCCACCAGTCTAATGGGTGTAAGATTGAGATCTCATTGTAGTTTCGATCTGCATTTCTCTAATACCTGGTGATGTTGAGCATTTTTGCATGTGCTTTTTAGCCATTTGTATTTTTTTCTTTGGAGAAGTGTCTATTAAAATCACTTGCCCATTTTTAAAATGGGTCGTCTGACTTTTTATTTTTGAGGTGTAAGATTTCTTTATATATGCTGGATATTAGGCCGCTATCAGATATGCAGTTACCAAATATTTTCTTCCATTAAGTAGGCTGTTCTTTCACTTTCTTGAAAAACTCCTTTGATGTGCAAAAGGTTTTAATTTTGAGGAGGTCCATTTGTATATTTTTCTTTCATTGCACATAGTTTGGGTGTAAAGTTCATGAAGCCATTTCCTAATACAAGATCCTATAGATGCAGCCCTACATTATCTTCCAAGATTTTTATGGTCTTGCCTTTTATATTTAGATCTTGAGTTAATTTTTGTATAAGGTGTGAGATGGTGTTCTTTTCTCATTCTTTTGGATATGGGTATCCAGTTCTCCAATCATCATTTGTTGAAGAGGTCATTCTCTCACAGTTGAATGGGCTTGGTGGCCTTGTTTAACATCATTTGACTGTATATGTGAGGATCTATTCAGGGCTCTCAATTTGGTTCCATTGGTCAGTTTGTCTATCCTTGTGCCAGCACCATGCAGTTCTGATCACTGTAGCTTTGTAGTATGTTTTAAAGTTGGGTAGTGTGATTCCTCCAATGTCAATTTTTTTTTTCAATATGTGTTTGGCTTTTCAGGCCCCCTATAAATAAATTTCATAGTTAACCTTTTCCAATTCAGTAAAAAATGCTGTGGTAATTTTTTATTAGGATTGTGTTAAATGTGTAAATCAGTTTGGGTAATATAGACATCTTAATGATATTTAGTCTTCCTAACCATGAACAGGGAATATTCTGCCATTTATTTAGGTCTTCTTTGATGTCCTCTAAGAGTGATTTGTAGTTTTCTGCATAGAAATCATTTACATCATTATTTAAATTCATTCCTAGGTATTTGGTTCTTTTAGTTGTTATTGTAAAAGGGATTGTTTTCTTGAATTCCTCCTGATATTGCTCAGTATTGGTGTACAGAAATGTTACTGATTTTTGCACAATGATCTTATAACCTGCCACTTTTCTGAATGCATCATCAGCTCCAGTAATTTTGTTGATTTCTCAGGGATATCCACGTATAAGATCATTTCATCTGCAAATAGTGAAATTTTCACTCCTTCCCTTCCAAGTTGGATGCCTTTTATATCTTTTTCTTTCCTTAGTGCATGAGCAAGTACTTCTAACACAACGTTAAATAAGAATGGTGAAAGTGGGCATCCTTGTCTTCTTCCCAATCTTAGAGGAAAAGCTTTTAGGATTTCTCCATTCAATTTGATGTCAACTGTGGGTTTTTCAAATATATCCTTCATCAAGTTGAGGATATTTCCTTCTTTTCCTATCTTTTGAAGTGCTTTTATCAGGAATAGGTGCTGTATTTGGTCAAATGCTTTTTCTGCATTTATAAAGATGATCATGTGAGTTTTTTTATTTCAATCTGTTAATGTATTGTATTACGTAGATTGATTGTCTTACACTGAAACATCCTTGCATACCAGGGATGAAACCGACTTGTTCATGCTGTATAATTCATTTGTTGTGTTTTTGAATATGATTAGCAAGTATTTTCTTGAGCATTTTATCACCTAGTTTCATTAGAGAGATTTGTCTATTGGTTTCCTTCCTTGTGGCATCTTTGTTTCGCTTTGGTATTAGGGGGATGTTGGCATCATAGCATGAATTAGGCAATGTTCCCTCCACTTCTATTTTTTGCAAGAGTTTAAGCAGGATTTGTATTAGATCTTTCCAGAGTGTTTGGTATAATTCACTTCTGAAGCCATCTGGACATGAGCTCTTCTTAGTTGGGAGGTTTTTGATAACGAATTCTGTCTCGTTATTTGTGTTTGGTCTATCGAGTTCATCAATTTCTTCTTTCATCAATGTAGGCTGCTTGTGTGTGTCTAGAAATTTGTCCATTTCCTCTAAATTATCATTCTTGTTGGCATATAATTTTTCAAAGTATCTTCTTATGATGCTCTTTATTTTTGTGGGGTCAGTGGTGATATCCACTTCCTCATTTCTTATTTTGTGTATTTGCATCTGCTCTCTTTTTTCTTTGTTAGTCTAGCTAAGGGTTTGTCAATTTTATTGATCTTCTCAAAGAACCAGCATTTGGCTTTGTTTATTTTTTCTAGTGCTTTCTTATTTTCTATTTCATTTAGCTCTGCTCTAATCTTTGTTGTTTCCTTCTTTTTACTTGCTGTGGGATTAGTTTGCTGTTCTTAACCTTTTTTTAATTCCTCCAGGTGTGCAGTTAGGTCTTCTATTTTAACTCTTTCTTCTTTTTTGATATATGCATTTATGGCTATGACTTTCCCTCTCAGTATTGGTTTTGCTGCCTCCCATAGGCTTTGACATGTTGTGTTGTCATTTTCCTTCATTTCAAGGTACTTACTGGTTTCTTTTGCAATTTCCTCCTCTACCCATTCATTGTCTAACAGTGTGTTGTTTACCTTCCTTATTTATGTTCCTAATCTGCTTCTCTGTCCTTTACTAATTACCAGCTTTATTCTATGGTGTTCAGAAAAATTACATTGTATAATTTCAATCTTTCTGAATTTGTTGGGAGTTGTTCTATTGCCTAACCTGTGGTCTCTCCTGGAGAATGATCCATGTGCGCTCTAGAAGAATGTGTATCCTGCTGTATTTGGATGTAATGTTCTGTAGTTGTGTATTATGTCCAGATCCTCTAATATATTATTCAAGGTCTCTGTTTCTTTATTGATCCTCTGTAGAGATATTCTGTGTAACGGTGATATGGTGTATTAAAATCCTCCATTATAATTGTAGAGGAATCTATTTTTCCACTTTGATTTGCCAATGTTTCTTCATGTATTTTGAGGTGCCTTGGTTAGATGCATAAATGTTTATGATTTTCTTTCTTCCTGGTAGAGTACCCCTTTTATTATTAAATACTCTTTCTTTGTCTCTTACAATAATTTTGCATTTAAAGTCTATTTTCTCTGATATCAGTATAGCTGCTTCTGCCCTTTTCTGATTATTGTTTGCATGTAAAATTGTTTTCCAGCCATTCACTTTCGACTTCCTTGCATCCCTGGGTCTAAGGTGAGTTTCTTGTAAGCAGCATATAGATGGGTCATATTTCCTTATCCATTCTGCCCATCTGTATCTCTTTATTGAAGAGTTTAATCCATTAACATTCAATGTTATTACTGTCAAGGAATTATTTACAATTGCCATATTTTGTTTATATTTATGTATGCCATGAGTTTTTATTTATCTTTTTACCTTTTTAGTTATTTTTACACTCTCCTCCAACTCTCTCTCCTGTTTTTTCCTCTCAACCTGCAGAACTCCCACGTATTTCATGAATGGAAGTTTTCTTATTGATAAACTCTGTTAAATTCTGTTTATCTATGAATATTTTAAACTCTTCCTCATTTTTGAATGCCAGCTTTGCTGGATGGAGAATTCTTGGCTGGAATTTTTTTCTTTTAGTGCTTTAACTATGTCATACCACTGCCATTTTGCCTCTGTGATTTCAGATGAGAAATCACCACTTAATCTTATTAAGCTTCCTTTGTATATGATGGGTCTCTTTTCTCTTGCTGTTGTCAGTATTCTCTCTTTATCTTGAGCTTTGGACAACTTGATAAGTATATGTCTTGGGTAAGCCTGTTAGTATGTATAATCTTTGGGGTGTGCTGTGCTTCCTGAACATATATGTTCATGTCCCTTAATATGATTGGGAAATTTTCAGTCATTATTTCCTCCAATACTTCCCCCTCTGGGATGCTTATAATGTATATGTTTGTGCATTTTTGTGTTGTCATTCAAATCCCTAAGTCCCTGCTGAATTTTTTCCATCTTTTCATCTACCTGTTCTACTATCACTCTGATTTCAGCTGTACGGTCTTCTGCTTTGTTGATTCTTTCCTCTGCTTGTTCAAATCTGCTATGTGCTTCCAGTGTATTTTTGATTTCTTGCATTGTGCCATTCATCACCATCAGGTCCGTTATCTTTTTATGTATATTTACAGTTTTTACAGTATGTTTCCCCATTGTCTCTTTAATATCCTTTATCTCGACTTTCATTTCATTAAGTTGATTCATGATATTTGTTTGGTCAGCCTTGATTAATTGTTCCACATTCTACATCTCCTCCTGTTATTTATTTATTTTTTGTTAGATTTGGCCATGTCTTACTGTTTCTTAGTCTGGCTTGTAATTTTTTGTTGTTGTCTAAGCATCTGATTATCTTGAAGGGCTTAGTTGGTTGGTTAACTTCTCTTTCTACTGTAGGATTTTATTTTGTTGTTTATATGTGTGAGGTAAGTTTAATTTTTGATACTTAATTCCTCTTGTTCTATATCCTTGTTGTTGTCTGTGTTCCCTTTGGAAAAATTAGGACTAGAGAAAATGAAAGGTATAAGAAGATAAAATGAATAATATTAACTGTAATACAAAAAAAGGTACAAGAGGAACTGTGCAGCAGCTAGGAAACTAATATGAGTAAAAATCATAAAAATACAAAGGAATATACTTAATATCCTTCATTTCTTTAATCACATTTCCTTTAAATTCGTTGAAGTGGTTTAGAAAAGTTGTATGATTATCACTGATTAATTGTCTTAAATAATTTATCTCATCAGGATATTTGATTAGTTCTTTTGGCCAGTCCAAGTCTTCCTGTTTCCTAATATGGTTTGTAATTTTTTGCTGGTATTTAGGCATCTGAATATGTTGGTGAATTTTCTGTGATGTTCAATTTCTCTCTCTCGCCTATTTTTTCACAGCTCTTCTTGATATTTGGTTCAACTTACTATAAGTCTTTAAAATTGCCTGGCTTAAGGTATCAAAATGGGCCAGAACATTAAGCAGTGCTTCAAATGGGCTCCCAAGGGCTCTAGAGACATCCAGAAACTATAAACAAGGCATATGTCTCAGGAAGTTGGCACACTGTCAGTGGACTTGTGGCAGTTTGGTATTATGGATTCTAAAAAGAAATATTGATTATGTTTATAAACTAGTCTATTTTCTAGGCATGATACCCTTTGATTGTATTAAATTCAGAGGATTCACTTTTACTTGATTAATTTAAGAAAAGGGTTTGATTTGGCCATGTCAGTAGGATGTTGAATTCCTGCCCCTTTGGTGGGTGGACACTCACACAGAAAATGACATGGAAGAGGAGAGAATGGAGTTTTGATGCTGGAACCCCAGGGAGAGAGATGAGCCATTTGCCTGATCATTTACATCTGGCTTTGTGGAGAGAGCAGAGAAGCTGAACTTGGAAAGACACCAGCCATTGGAAGAGACATGAGCCTTATGCCAGCCTACAGCTCAGATCAGAAGAAGCTGCGACAATGGAGATGAAGAGGAAGGCTGAACCTTCACAGAGACCAGCAGCCATTTTGCTCCAACATGTTGCAACAGACTTTGGTGAAGGAAGTAACTTACTCTTTATGGCCTTGTGACTGTAAGCTTCTACCCCAAATAAATATCCTTTATAAAAGCCAACATATTTGTGATACTTTGCAGCAGCACGCCTTTGGCAAACTAATACAGGGGCTTACTTTGGAATTTATGCTCCCCAGTGTAACAGACTTAGACTCATTTATAGGTGCTCTACACATGGCTCTTCTGCCCCTTTTAATTGAACTTATAATTAGCACTATACTTGATAAATATATGTCCTAGAGACTTAAATCTTTGGTCCATTCATGTGCTAGTTGAGCCCTGAATTTCAGCAGAGTTGCAATACCCACTCTCCAGTTCATTGTATTCACACAAGACAACTAACAAGGAGGTGATGATGGACAATGCTCATCCCAAGGAACAGAGATGTCAGCAACTGCAAACAAGATAGTTGCATCCATATGCCCCATGGTATCTAAGCTCCGTCTCAATTAGAAGCACAGTGGGCATCACTATCCCAAAATCCTCAAGATTGGGGAATGAACAAAGGTCTAAAGTAGACTTATTATTATACTATGGACTTACAGACTTATTCTAGCAAGGAATATCCCTTATCACTGATATAAAGGCAGAGGTAACCAGAAGTTCTGAAAGATGGGAGAGGGAAGAAAAGGTGTAATATGGGGGCATTTTTGGAGCATTGGTTTGTCCTGCATGGCATTGCAGTGATGGATACAGGCCATTGTATATTTTGTCATACTCTACAAAATTGTGTGGGGCAGAGTGTAAACTATAATGTAAACTGTAGTTCATTGTTAGTAACAATGCTTCAATATGTGCTAATCAATTGTAACAAATGTACTACACTAATGAAAGTTGTTGTTAATGTGAGAAAGTGTGGGAGGGGAGGGAGTGGGGTATATGGGAATCCCTTATATTTTTTATGTAACAGTTATGTAATCTTCTTTAAAATAAAACATTTATTTAAAAATTGGTCCAGATTTTCTCCCAGGTGTTAGGATACAGCTAGAACAGAAAACAGTTTTTATTCATGCCAGACCCACCAGCAGATGGTGCTCATCAGTGCACCTTTCCACGAGGTGTTTCAGTCTGAGCGTTCCTGTGTTCCTGTGATGAATTTCCAGGGTGGAGATTCAAAGCAGGCTCTGCTCCCTGAGTTCACTGAAGAAAGCGCCCCCTGACTTCCCCTTCCTTTTCTATTGAAACAGCTGCCAGGGGGGAAGATGTCTTTCACCCTCTCACTTGGCTGCAGTGAGCCACAGATTTTACCCAAGCTCAATATCTTGAGGGTGGGGGAGGAGACCCCTTCCCAGCTGCCATGGATGCTTGGTAACTCAAGTTGTTGTTTCAGCTTTTTTGTCTCTCTGTCCCTCACCCTCCTGGGAGTTGTGCAGCACTCTCCTGGTCTGCTGATCCCCAAAGTAGGTCCCTCAGATAGCTTTTTGCTCTTTCTCCAGTGTTTTTGTGAAAACACTGAACCCTGCTTGTTAATGCAATGCCATCTTCCCATAATTCCCTCAAGTTATTTTTGACAAGGTTATCAAGCACCACCAGCTAGGTCAAAAAAGTTTATTCAATATATGGTGCTGGGAGAACTGAAGATCAATACCTTGAAGAAAGAAAGGGGATGCCTATATTACACTTTATACAAAATTTAACTTGAAATGGATCAAACACCTAAATATAAAACTAGAACCATAACACTCCTTGAAGAAACCGTTGGGCAATATCTTCAGGGCTTAGTGGTAGATAGTGGTTTTCTTTCTTTATTTTTAAAGAAGTTCTAGATTACATAAAAGTTGCACAGAAAATATATCAGATTCTCATATACAGTACCCCTCCACTCCCACACTTTCCCCCACTAAGAACACCTTTCATTAGTGTGGTACAATTATTACAATTGATGAACACATTTTGAATCATTGCTATTAACCATGGTCTATAGTTTATGTTATGGTTTACAGTTTGCACCACACAATTTTACAGGTTTAGACAAAATGTATAATGTCCAGTATCAATCACTACAATATCATTCAGAACAATTCCAATGCACCCAAAACCCCCATTTTACAACTATTATTCCATCTCCCTCCCTTCAGAACCTCTGGTGACTACTGTCTATGTCAATGTTACAAGTTATTCCATTACTAGAATAATAATTCTACTTTGGACCTTAGTTGCACTCCCCCACTTAAGAATGTTCATTCTTCAATCATGAGGACATTGGGGTGTTGATGCCCACTCTGCTTCTTATTTAGAGGGTGCTTAGATCCCATGGGGCAGATAGGTAGAGCTGTCTTGCTTGCAGTTATAGGTGCTTTCTGTTTTTTGGGATGGACATTGTCCACCATCATCATTTTCTTAGTTGTCCTGGGTGAGCCTTAAAACCAGAGAGTAAGTGCTGGCTGCAAATCTGCTGGGATTCAGGACTCAACTGACATATGAACAACCTAAAGATTTAAGTCTCTGGGCTATATATTTAATGGGTATAGTGCTAATTATGGTTCAAATAAATGGGCCTTGTGTAGGAAAATTATAAATTAGTCTAACACTGATATATTGGGAAAATAGGTTAACATATATTCCAAGGCAAAACTCACCAATAGGGTGCCAATTTCCTGGTGTTGTCTGCCCTTCTAATAGTGTCCACCTTTTCTAAAGCCCTCAGGAGCACCCTTGCTTGATGCATTGTTTACTGTACCAATCAATAAGATCCAGATCTTCTCAAGACATACATATGTGTAACCTCTGGAATGACATTCAAGCTCTCCTTGGAATCTCTTAGCCATAAAAACTCATTTGTTTTTAATATTTCCTCTTTTTGTTCAAGGTCTTTTTACATATGCATCACTAGTTGGTATTTGGTAATAATCCCTTGGTGCCAGGAAAGCCCAACCCAAGGTGTCATGTCCCATGCTGGGCAGAAAACAGGGACCTTAAATGCAGAGTTTGGTTAGAGAGAGGCCACATTTGAGTAACCAGGAGGTTTTTGGGAGGTAACTCTTAAGCAATATATGTTACTAGGCTAAGTTTCAATTTTATTAGAAAAGGGTTCATAAGTACAAACATTAATATCAAGGGCATGGCGTATTGGTCTCTCTTTTTTAGCTAGGAACTGCCTATGTAATCTAGAGATTCTTGTCAATTTATTAAAGAATGTAGCAGGACTCCACAAGATGGTAATTTAATATTTTGTTGATAATTGTGTGGGTATCCACTTACTGAGATAACACCTCATGACTACATGAACACATTCATATTCCATAGAGGCTTGCCCCAGGTGCATCTTTCCACACACATTCCCCCTCTATTGACATCCTGCACCAGCAAAGCTTCTAGAGCTGATAAACGAGTTAAGTAAAGTGACAGGACATAAGATCAGTAGCATTTCTGTACATGAATAATGAGCAATAAGAGGAGGAAATCAAGAAAAATTCCATTTATAATACCAACTAGAAGAAATAAATATCCAGGAATAAACTTCACTAAAAATGTAAAGGACTTGTACACAGAAAACTGTACAACATTGATAAAGGAAATCAAAGAAGACCTAGATAAAGGAAAGAATATTCCATGCTCATGGATTGGAAGAATAAATATCACTAAGCTGTCTGTCCTACCTAATTTGATTCACAGATTTAATGCAATCACAATAAAAATTGTAAAAGTATTTTTTACTGAACTGGAAAAACCAATTACGAAATTTATTTAGAAGGGCAAGGGGCCCTTAACAGTGAAAACTATACTGAAAAAAGAAAAACAAAATTGGAGGAATCATGCTACCTAACTTTAAAAGCATACTACAAAGCTATAGAGGACAAAACTGCATTGCATTGGCACAAGGATAGACTTATGGACCAATGGAAACAAATTGAGAGATCTAATATAGAGCCTCACATATATGGTCAACTGATAGTTGACAAGGCCACTGAGACCACTGAACTGTGACAGAATGGCCTCTTCAACAAATGGTGTTTGGAGAACTGGATATCCATATCCCAGAGAATGAGAGAAAATCACCATCTCACATCCTACACAAAAATTAACCGAAAATGGATCAAAGAACCAAGGCCATAAAGCTTCTAGAAGAAAAGGACTTATTTTGGGTGCCTTATTTCGCAACAAAAAAAAAAAAAAAAAAAAAAAAAAAAAAAAAAAAAAAAGTTACATTAAAAAAAAAAAAAAAAAAATTTTTTTGGTTGACTTATTTCACAAAAAAAAAAAAAAAAAAAAAAAAAAGAAGAAGAAGAAGAAGACTGTCACTTTAAAAAAAAAAAAGAAATTTTTTTATCTTAGATTAATCGCTAAAATCTGCCTCAAAACCTGCAGATATAACCTTGCTGGACAATTGATTGATGAACACAAGCAGGTTGAGAGGTTCCACAAGAGCCCAAGAAGGAACACAATTCTTCCTTAGTTTTTTTTTGGCTGCTTCCTTGTGTGGTTGTTTGTTTTTTTTTTTTTTCTTTGTTTATTTGTTGTCTCTTGCTTTTCTTTCCTCTTTCCTCCCCCCTTCTTTTATTTTTTTTTAATTAGGTGCTGCTAGCTTGTCTCTTCTTTGCTGTGCTTCTTCTTCCATGATTTCTCATTCTCTGTCTAAATTGATTTTGTATCCCAATGCTTTCTCTTTTCCTTCCTTCATCTTTCTGCCTTCTGCTTTCGATTGTTGTTCTTACTTACCACCTTTTTTCATTAGCCCACAATTTCAAGGGTGTCAATTTCTATTCTATCTATTCTGTTTTATTTTTTTTTATTATTATTAACTTTTTCCTTTCAGCCCTTTCTTTACCCTTTCTCTCTCTCCTCATCATTCTGGCCTTGTAAATCATTATATATATTTTTCTCTATTTGGTTTTCCAGTCCATTGTAGGTACTCCAAATTTTTCTCTATTACTCTACACTGCCTACATGAGTTAAACATTCATTTTACTAAGTCTTATAGCCCCTTTTCTAACTTTTATCAATATTAATATTATTCTTCTTCCTTTCTCACATCTTTTGATTCCTCTGACCCTAATCTTTTGCTTTCAAGGGAACATAGAAAGAAGCAAGGATATAAAATAAGAAGAACAAAGTATAAAGAGAAAACTTATCACACACACAGACCCACCAGCTAAATAAAACTCTAGAGCAGAGAGAGAAGCTAATCAACTGAATAAACCCATCAAGGTAAAATGAGAACTAGAGGGAAAAAAAAATTTCAAATGACACTGAAAAACAGGAAGACATGGACCAGTCTAATGAACAAACTAAAAACCAAGAAGAGATGCAGAACATCGAACAACTAATAAGCTTTCCAAACAAATATCATGGACCAACTTAATGAAGTGAAGGAAGAGATTAAGGATATTAAGAAGACACTGGGAGAACATACTGAAGAAAGTGTAAGCAAACATAAAAAGATAATGGATATGATGGTGATCAATGGCACAATCCAAGAAATCAAAAAAATACTGGAGGTGTGGGAGGTGGGCAACATGGGAATCCCAGTGGGTTCCGTATGATATTTTAGGTAATCTAAGCACCTCTTAAAATATATGTATATATATATATATAAATAACATTTTTGTAAGCAAATACACATATATGCATATATATTTATATATCATTTTACAAATGTTTGTATGTATTGTGAGAATTTTGATTTTTACCCATAATAAAAAAAAAAAATACTGGAATCACATAACAGCAGATTTGAACAGACAGAAGAAAGAATTAGTGATGTGGAAGGCAATACATCTGAAATCAAACAAATAGTAGAATAGATAGATAAAAAGATAGAATAAATCTAGCACGGACCCGGGGATTTAACTGACAACACAAAATGCACAAACATACACATTATAGGAATCCCAGAAGGAGAAGAGAAGTGAAAGGAAACAGAAGGAGTGTTGAAGGAAATAATGGCTGAAAACTTCCCAACATATGACATACATCAACCCAAAGAAAATATGGCTGAAGTAAGAAATTTATTGCGAGTAATAACACTGAATGTTAATGGCTTACACTTACCAGTCAAAAGACACAGTTTGGCAGAATGGATAAGGAAATATGATCCATCTATATGCTGTCTACAAGAAACCCACCTTCAACCCAGGGATTCAAGAAAGCTAAAAGTGAAGGACTGAAAAACAATTTTATAAGCAGACAATAGCCAAAAAAAGTGCAGGAGAAGCCATCCTAATATCAGACAAAATAGACTTTAAATGCAAAACTATTGTAAGGGAAAAAGATGGACACTATATATTAGTAAAAAGGATAATCACTCAAGAAGAAAGAACAATCATAAACATTTATGCACCTAATTGGGGTGACTCAAAATACATGAGGAAAACACTGGAAAAATTAAGTGGAGAAATAAATGCGTCTACAATTATGGTGGGGGACTTTAATACACCATTATCACCATTAGACCGAGCATCTAGACAGAGAATCAATAAAGAAACAAAGACTCTGAATAATACATTAGAGGATCTGGACCTAATAGACATATACAGAACTTACACCCAAATACAGCAGGATTTACATCCTTCTCAAGTGCACATGGATCATACTCCAAGATAGATCACAGCTAGGCCACAGAACAACCCTCAATGAATTCAGAAAGATGGAGATTATACAAAGTAATTTCTCTGACCACAAAGGAGTGAAATTGGAAATCACTGAGGGCCAGAGAAACCGATTAGGCACAAAGAAATGGAAGTTAGACAACACACTCTTAGACAAACAGTGCGTCAAGGAGGAAATCTCAAAAGAAATCAACAACTACCTTGAAACTAATGAAAATGACAACACAACATATCAAAACCTATAGGATGTTGCCAAAGCTGTGCTGAAAGAGAAGTTCATAGCCATAAATACATATACCAAAAAAGAAGAAAGAGCTAAAATTGAAGACCTAACTGCACACCTGGAGGAATTGGAAAAACAACAACAAACTAAACCTAAAGGAAGTAGAAAGAAAGAAACAACAAAGATTAGAGCAGAACTAAATGAAATAGAGAATAAGAAGGCACTAGAAAAAATAAACAAAACCAAAAGCTGGTTCTTCAAGAAGTTCAATAAAATTGACAAACCCTTAGCCAGACTCACAAAGAAAAAGAGAGAAAAGATGCAAATACACAAAATAAGGAATGAGCAAGGGGATATCACTACTGGCCCCATAGAAATAAAGTGTTTCATAAGAGGATACTTTGCAAAATTATATGCCAACAAGAATGATAATTTAGAGGAAATGGACAAATCTCTAGATACTCACAAACAGTCTACATTGATGAAAGAAGATATTGATGACCTCAACAGTCCAATTACAAGTAAAGAGATAGATTCGGTCATCAAAAACCTCCCAACTAAGAAGAGCCCAGGACCAGATGGATTCACAGCTGAATTCTACCAAACATTCCAGAAAGAGCTAACACCGACCCTGCTTAAGTTCTTCCAAAAAATAGAAGTAGAAGGAATATTGCCTTTTCAATCTATGATGCCAACATTACCCTAATACCAAAGCCAAACAAAGATACCACAAGAAAGAAAAATTGCAGACCAATTTCTCTAATGAACCTATATGCTAAAATCCTCAACAAAATATTTGTTAATAGCATTCAACTACACATGAAAAGAATTATACACCACGACCAAGCGGGTTTCATCCCAGGTATGCAAGGATGGTTCAATATAAGAAAATCAGTCAATGTAATACACCACATAAACAGATTGAAAGAAAAAAATCACATCATCATCTCTATAGATGCGGAAAAAAGCATTTGACAAAAAACACCATCCTTTCTTGATAAAAACACTGCAAAAGATAGGAATAGAAGGAAACTTTCTGAATATGATAAAGGGTATATATGAAAAACCCAAAGCTAACATCATCTTCAATGGTGAAATCCTAAAAGCATTCCCTCTGAGATCAGGAACAAGACAAGGATGCCCACTATCACCACTCCTATTTAACATTATCTTAGAAGTACTTGCTCAAGCACTGAGGCAAGAAAAAGATATAAAAAGCATCCAAATTGGAAAAGAAGAATTAAAAATTTCATTATTTGAAGAGGACATGATCCTATACGTAGAAAACCCTGAGAAATCTACAACAAAGCTTCTAGAACTTATAAAGGAGTTCAGTAATGTTAGAGGGTATAAGATCAATGCTCAAAAATCAGTAGCATTTCTGGACACCAGTAACGAGGAATCTGAGGAGGAAATCAAGAAAAAATATCATTTACAATAGTAACTAAAAGAATCAAATACTTAGGAATAATTTTAACTAAAGATGCAAAGGACTTATATACTGAAAACTACACAACACTCTTAAAGGAAATCAAAGAAGACTTAAATAAATGGAAGAATATTCCCTGCTCATGGGTAACATCATCAAGATGTCTATTCCATCCAAACTAATCTGCAGAATTAATGCAATCCCAATAAATATCAACAATGTATTTTTTAAGGAACTGGAAAAACTAACTGCAAGATATATTTGGAAAGGTAAGAGGCCCCGAATCACCAAAGACATTGAAAAAGAAAAATGAAGTCGGAGGTATCACACTATCTGGCTTTAAAACATACTACAAAGCTACAGTGCCCAAAACTGCATGGTATTGGCACAAGGGTAGACACACTAACCAATGGATCCGAATTGAGAGTTCTGATATAGATCCTTGCATATACAGTCATCTGATATTTGACAAGGCCACCAACCCCACTCAGTTGGGAGAAAATGGCCTCTTCAACAAGTGGTGCTTGGAGAACTGGATATCCATATCCAAAAGAATGAGACAAGAATACCATCTCACACCTTATACCAAAATCAACTCAAGATGGATCAAAGATCTAAATATAAGAGCCAAAACCATAAAAACCTTGGAAGATAATGTAGGAAAGCATCTAAAGGACCTTGTAATAGTAAATGGCTTCATGAACTTCACACCCAAAGCACAAGCAGCAAAAGAAAAAATAGATAAATGGGATCTCCCCAAAATTAAAAACTTCTGCAACTCAAAAGATGTTATTAAGAAAATAAAAAGGTAGCCTACCCAATGGGAGAAAATATCTGGCAACCATATATCTGATAGGAGCCAAATATCCTGCATATATAAAGAAATCTTACACCTCAAAAATAAAAGGGCAAACAACCCATTTAAAAAATGGGCAAGTGACCTGAAAAGACACTTCTCCAAGGAAGAAATACAAATGGCTAAAAAGCACGTGAAAAAAATGTATGACATCGCTAGCTATCAGGGAAATGCAAATCAAAACTACAATGAGAGTCCATCTTACACCCATTAGAATGGCAGCTATTAAAAAAACAGCAGATGTAAGTGTTGGAGAGGATGTGGAGGAATTAAAACCCTCATTCACTGCTGATGGGATTGTGGTTTGTTTCAGCCACTGTGGAGGACAGTTTGACGGTTCCTCAGAAAACTAACAATAGATCTTCCGTATGATCCAGTGATTCCACTGCTGGGTGTATACCCAGAAGAACTGAAAGCAAAAACAAGAACAGATATATGCACACCAATGTTTATAGCAGCATTGTTCACTATTGCCAAAAGTTGGAATCAATCCCGGTGCCCATCAACATATGATTGGATAAACAAAATGTGGTACATACATATAATGGAATATTCCTCAGCTGTAAGAAGGAATAAAGTGCTAACACACGGAATAACATGGATGAATCTTGAAGATCTTATGTTGTGTGAAGCGAACCAGGCATTGAAGGATGAACGGTACATGACCTCACTGATTTGAATTGAGGAAAGTGAGCAGTCTCCAAGAACCATTGTCTGAAATATGGGTTAACAAGAGAGAGAAAGAGAAAAGAAGGTTGTGAGTCATCACCCATATGGACATAATGTATGGTAAAATGATAGAGTATAGTTGCATATTGAAGGATAGGACAGGTGGGCAGTGATATTACTGGGTTTGGTGGTGCAGGGTTGACAGTTGGGTAGATTAGGAAGTGTGGATTAGAATACCCAGGATACTGGGGGAAGAGATGGGAGAGGACAAGGTAAACACGGGATTTGTGCATATGAGGTTGAAATTGCAGGAGTGGGAAGGCTCTTATGGCAATGTGACAAGGTGGTGTCACTGGTTTAGGGTGTTGGTTGGGGGGACACTCAGGATGGGGCACGTCTCGAGTAGGCTTCTGGGGAGTGTGTGAGTGTTCATCCTGTCATAATGTGTTGTGTCCGTGAGTGGAGATCCACATGATGAGTGGGAAGGAGATGGACCCCCATCTTTGGGAAGACCAATTCACCCAGAAACAAACAGGTGGGCGACTCTTAGGAGCAAGGTTGAATCCTAATAGGGGAGGAAATTTAGCATGTCAAGACCTCTTGTTGCATGTAACTATGAATCTTGTCATCCAATGAGTTCAGACAGGGGGGGTGTCATGTGCCCCAGGAGGATGGAGAGGGAGGAACAGAATAGATCAAACAGGAGGTATTTAGTGGTCAGGGGAAATGTTCTTCATTACCTTACAGTGATGGACACAGAAGATGGTAAATATCATCAAAAATTATTAAATTGTACCATCAAAATTTTAAACTATACTGTAAACCACTGACAATGCTTAGTAGCTATATTTTACTATCTGTATAATAGTTATAGCAATACTACCATCCACATGCAAAAAGGTTTTATTATGGGGTGAGAAAAGGGGGAAGAGGTTGGGTATATGAGAATCTCTAATATCCTGTGTGTGACTTTGCTGTGACCTAAAACTTCTTTGAAAATTAAATGAAAATTTGGAAGACACTTGGGAGTGTGAAGGGGAAGGTGCCATGTACAGACTAGACACCGGGTAATGCAGTGATAAAAGGAAAATTGTTTAGAAAAATTTTTTTTTATCTTTTTATTTTTTCCCATTTTTTGAATATCCCAATCCTTAAATTTTACTTTATTTTTAGTGTTTTTTTTTAAGTTTCCATGTATTTAATCTTTTAAATTTAAACTTATCATTATTATATCATTTTCCTATTAATTGTATTTGGCTATTATATGGGCTTCATCTTTAAGGAAGGTTTGGATCACAGAAGGGTTACAATGGGGGTGGGAAAGGATCCTTGGTGGGGGGTGTCAGGAATGGGGGTTTCATGGGAGGAAGTTCCCCTGAATATACATAAAAGATATATAAAATTGTTCCAATGATCAATGGGTGGGGCATGGTCACAGTGAGTGGAGAATCACTCAATAAATGAGAGAATACTGAATTCCCAGCCTGGAGAGCTCTGCCACATTCTCCAAGGGAGCAGCAACAGTCCCCTAAGTGCAAGGGCAATGTCTGGCAAAGGAGGATGGTCCACTAATGAGTTCTTGTTATTGATGACTAGCCCTACGAATCTCTGCTCTTGTAATTGAAACTTAGCTTACTGTTATGGGGTGCCTAAGGGTTGCCACCTGAGAGCCTCCTTGTTGCTCAAATGTGGCCTCTCTGTAAGCCAAACTCAGCATATGAGTTCATTACCTTCCCCCCAGCATGGGACATGGCTCCCAGGGATAAGCCTCCCTGGCAATGAGGGATTAATACCAAGTGCCAACTGGAAATACGACTGGAAAAAGGCCTTGAATAAGGGGAAGAAACGGTAAAGACAAATGAGTTCATATGGCTAAGAGACTTCAAAGAGAGTCAGGAGTTCATCCCAGAGGTAACACTTACGCACACCTCAGTAGGATCTCATAGAACACCAAAGTGTTATCACCCTAAACAGAGGGGCTCCTGAGGTTATCTGGAGACACCCAGGTCCTATATACAGGGGGATAGCTCCAAAGTTTGATGCCTTATCAGTGGGCTATACTTTGGAATCAGTGCTTCTGAGAGTGACAGAGTTGGACTCAAATAAGTCCTCCCTGCACATGGTCCATCAGTCCCTTCTGTTCAAACCTATATGTGGTGCTGGAGTTTGTAGGTGTACTTCCAGAGACTGGAGCCTTTGGCCTGCCCATGTGCCAGCTGTGCCTGGAATCTCAGTGGAGCTGCAACTCCTACTCTATAGCTCAATGGACTCACCCAAGACTCCTGGCGAGGAGATGATGATGGACAGTGGCCATCCCAGGGAATGAAGAGAGTCTGCAGCTGCAAGGCAGGATAACCCCATCCATCTTATCCATAGGATATAAGCCCCTTCTCACTTGGAGGTGGAGTGGACAGCACCATCCTAGACTTCTCAGGATTGGTGGAAGAGCTATGGACTAGAGTGGACTTACTGGTATTCTGTTGTAGACATATTGAGATTCAAGCAATGGAAGAAATTACAACATTGATGTGGAACCAGTGGCCACTAGACACTTTTGGGACAGGGAGAGGGAAAAGCAGTTGTAATACAGGAGCTTTTTTGGGACTTGGGAATTATCCTGAGTGACACTACAAAGACAGATATAGTCCATTTTACATCAGCATGAAAGATGCAGAACTGTGCGGGAGAGAGTGTGGTCTATAATGTGAACTATGGTCCACGCTTAGTGGCAAATCCCCAGGATGTGTATATCCATTTCAGGTGATGTGCCACACTAGTGAAAGATGTTTATGTGGAGGTTGTGGGAGGTATGGGAGGTGGGGAACATGGGAATCCCTGTATCTTTTGTGTAACATTTATGTAATCCAACATCTTTTAAAATATTAAAAAAAACAAAAACAAAAAAAAAGATGACTACAAGTTTTGGAAGGAATGTGGAGGAAAGGAAACACTTATCCACTACTGGCAGGAATGTAGAATGGTGCAGCCACTGTGGAGGATGGTTTTCAGTTTCTCAGCAAGCTATTCTAGAATTGCCATATGATCCAGCAATCCCATTGCTGAGTATATACTCAGAAGAAATTGAAAGCAGGGACATAAACAGATACATTCACACTAATGTTCATAAGGGCATTATTCACTATTGCCAAAAGTTGCAAGCATCCTGAGTGTCCATCAACAAGTGAATGGATAAGCAAATTTTGCTATATGTATACAGTGGAATATTACTCAGCTGTAAGAAGGAATGATGTATTGACACTCGTGACGACATGCATGAATCTTGAAGACCTTGTGTTGAACGATGTAAGCCAATCCCTAAAGAACAAATGTTGCTTGACCTCACTAATGTGACCTAAGTATATTGAGCAGACTCACAGAGATTGAGTCCAGAAGATAGGTTATCAGGAGGCAGAAAGAGATTAGAGTGCGGTGAGTCGATGTTCAATTTGGGCAGAACCTATGATTAGGTGGAAGAAAATGGTTTGGAAGTGGATGGGGATGATGGTGGTACAGGGATATGATTGGGGTCGACAATGTTGAACTGGAAATGTGAGCAGAGTGGGGGTTATTTTGGACTATACATGGAACTGGGGGGAGTGCTGGAGGAAGGAACCGGAGAATTCTGTGGATTTATATGTCTGTGTTTGAACCTACAATGGTAGGAATATTCTTTTTCAAATTATGGCAGGAGAGATCACAGGTGTAGGGCATCAGTGGTGGAGGAATATGGAGAAAATGGTGCACCTGGGCCATGCTTCTATGGAATATGAATGTGTTCATCATTTCATAGGGTGTTATCTCATCAGGTGGAGAACCACACAATAAACAAGAAAATATTAAACTTGCATCCTGGGGAGTCCTGCTACATTCTCAAGTATAGAGGAAGGATTTCTCAAGTACATAGGCAGTGCCTAATAAATGAATACAGACAGATATGTTAAGCCCTCAATAATAATGAATGTAACTATGAAATTTTTTCTTGAAAAACTGAATCTTAGTGGTTACCATAGTTTCTGAGGAGAGGGAGAATGAAGAATGGTTGGAACATAGGGCATTTTTAGGGCATTGGGATTATTCTGCATAATTTTTCAATAGTGGTGGTTTCTTAAACCTTATACCCAAAGCTGGAGCAATGAAAGAATAAAATGGATAAATGGATTTGTCAAACTTAAACACATTTGTGCTTCAAAGCAATTTGTCAAGGAGGTGTAAAGGCAGTCTACTCAATGGGAGAAAATATTTGGAAGCCAAATATCTGATAAGGGTTTGTTTTCTATCTATATAAAGAGATCATACAACTCTTTTGCCTTTTTCAAAGGGCAACCAATCCAATTAAAGAAAGGGTATAGGAGTTAAATCGAATTTTTTTTCCAAAGAGGAAATACAAATGGTGAAAAACCACATAAAAATGTTCCATATCACTACCTATTAGGGAGCACAAATCAAAACTACAATGAAATATTATCTCACACCTCATAGAATGGCCATTATTTAAAAACAAAAACAGAATACTACAAGTGCTGGAGTGGATGTGGAGAAACGGGAACACTCCTTTGCTGTTTGGAAGGAAAAAATGGTGCAGCCTCTGAGGAAGACAGTTTGGCAGTACCCCAGGAAGGTAAACATAGAACTGCCTTATTATCTAGAAATCTCTATACTAGGAATATATCCAGAAAAACTGATAACAGGAGTGCAAACAGACATGTGCACACTTATGTTCATAGCAGCATTATTCACCATTATCAAAATATGCAAACAGCCCAAGGGCCCATCAACTGATGAAGGGATAAACAAAATGTGGGATGTACACATGATGGAATATTATACTGCTGTAAGAAGAAATGAAATTGTGACAAATATCACAATATGGATGAACCTTGAGGACATTATGCTAAGTGAAATAAGCTAGATCCCAAATTACAAATATTGTATGATTCCATTAATATGAACTAAGTATGAAGAATAAACACATGGAAAAGAAACCTAGAGTGTAGGTTACTGGGAAATAAGGTGAGGGCTGAGAAGGGGTACTGAAGCTCAAGGTACATAGATTTTTTTAAATTAGCTTGACTATAAACGTGTGGAAATGGATAGAGTTGATGGCAACACATTATAGTGAGTGTATCTAACACGAGTGGTTTATAACTTGGATTGTGACTGCAAGGGTGGTTTAGGGATGTAAATGACATTTGGAAAAAGCCAGAGAATAATTAAGGAATTGAATAATATAGTGAACCCAGAGATGGAAGAGCATTGAGGTTAATAATGAAAATAGGAGAATGTCCTTTTTGTATTATTGTTTTGTTTGTATTATTCTGACGACAAATAAGTGAGTTGGATGACAGAGCATCTAAACTTGAAAAGAAAAACAGGATAACAGAAAGAGAAAAGAATGGAAAAGCAGAGCAGGGTCTCGGGAAATTGAATGACAATGTGAAATGCACAAACATATGCATTAATGGTTTCCCAGGAGGATAACAGAATGGAAAAGAGGCAGAAAAAAATATTTGAGGCACTGCTGAGAGGGAAATTTATAGCACTCAATGCTTACATTAAAAAAGAATAAAGAGCTAAAATCAAAGACCTAATTGAACACCTGCAAGGAACTAAAAAAAAAAAAAAAAAAAAAAAAAAAACAGCAAATTAATTCCAAAGTAAGCAGAAGGAAAGAAATAAGAAAGATTAGAGCAGAAATAAATGAAATTGAGAACAAAAAAGCAATAGAGAGAATCAACAAAACCAAAACTGGTTCTTTGTAAAGATCAGAAAAATTGACAAACCCTTAGCTAGACTGAGAAAGAAAAAAGAGAGAAGATACAAATAATTAAAACCAGAAATAAGAGGGGAGAAATTACTTCTGACCCCACAGAAATTAAAGATATCATAAAACATATTATGAACACTTGTATGCCAATAAACTAGACAATGTAGATGAAAAGGACAAATTCCTGGAAACACACATGCAAACTGCACTTACCTTAGAAGAAACAGAAGTCCCCAACAAACCAATCACATTTAAGGTTATTAAAATAGTCATCAAAAACCTCCTGGTTGGTGGCAAGGCTCCTGGATGTGTAAATTCATTGAGGGTAGTGGGCCACACTTGTGGGAGATGTTTGTGTGGGATGTGGTGGGAGGTGTGGGAGGTGGGCAACATGGGAATCCCTGTGGGTTCCGTGTAATATTTTGGGTAATCTAAGCACCTCTTAAAATATATGTATATATATATAAATAACATTTTTGTAAGCAAATACACATATATGCATGTATATTTATATATCATTTTGCAAATGTTTGTATGTATTGTGAGAATTTTGATTTTTACCCACAATAAAAATAAATTAAAAAAAACAAAAAACCTCCCAAACATCAAAAGCCCTGTAACAGATGGCTTCATGGGTGAATTCTTCAAAGAAGAATTAATACCAATCTTGCTCAAATTCTTCCAAAACAATAGAATAGGAAGGAATGCTATAGAACTCATTCTATGAAGCCACAGTCCTTCTAATACCAAAGCCAAATAAATATAACATGAAAAAATAAAATTATAGGCCAATTTCTTTAATGAATAATGATGCAAAAATCCTCAAAAAAATACTTGCTAATCGAATCCAGCAGCACATTAAAGAAATGATAACTCATGATCAAGTGAGTTTTATCCCAGGTAAGCAAGGGTGGTTCCACACAATAAAATTAATTAATGTAATACATCACATTACTAAATTGAGGGAGAAAAATCACATGATCATCTTGATTGACGTGGAAAAAGCATTTGATAAAATCCAACATCCTTTCTTGATAAAAAAACTCTCCAAAAAATAAGAATAGAAGAAAACTTTCTCAACATGATAAAGTGCATATATGACAAAAAATAGAAACCAGCACTTCAAGAAATACTAAAGGAATCTCTACAAGTTGAAAGGAAAAATCAAAGGGAAGAGAGTTGGAGGAGAGTTTAAAAACAACTGAAAACGCAAAAAGAGAAACAAAACAACATATGACATACATTAACCCAAAGAAAAAATGACTGAAGTAAGAAATTCGTTACGGGTAATAACACTGAATGTTAATGGATTAAATTCACCAATCAAAAGACACAGATGGGCAGAATGGATAAGAAAATATGACCCATCTATATGCTGTCTACAAGAAACCCACCTTCGGCCCAGGGATTCAAGGAGGCTGAAAGTGAATGGTTGGAAAAGCATTTTACAAGTTAACAATAGCCAAAAAAGAGCAGGAGTAGCTATTCTAATATCAGACAAAATAGACTTTAAATGTAAAACTATTGTAAGAGACAAAGATGGACACTACATATTAGTAAAAGGAGTAATCTCTCAAGAAGAGAGAACAATCATCAACATTTACGCACCTAATCGAGGTGCCTCAAAATAGGTGCGGCAAATTCTGGAAAAACTAAGAGGAGAAATAAATTCCTCTACAATTATAGCAGGGGACTTCAACACACCACTATCATCATTAGACAGAACATCTAGGCAGAGAATCAAT